>OY757906.1:144655103-145255103 GCA_963585895.1 Sepioteuthis lessoniana | reverse complement strand
AATTATTTTTTATATTTAATTTTAGGTGTATTCGCTAGATAAAAAACAAATTTATTGTGGGGGGGGGGAATAACTTATTGATTTTCCTTGTTTAGAAGAAATTTATTTGCAAAACACCAATAACAGTTGATTGGTGTACCAGAAAAGAATTGCTGTATTTTTAATTATTTTAAACATGAAGGGGTTTAATCTTTTTGGCTTTTAAATTTTTAAACTAATTTCTGAAGAGCTAAATAATTTTTTTCACACAAATGTGTTGTCCAAAGACACAAATATAGAGAGTTTATGTGATGATTTCTTTCATATTTTTACCAATTTGTTAATAGATATGGTAGTTATTAATAGTTGATAATTTATTTGAAAGTTTAGTAATAAACTTTAATGTAAATCATAAATTCTATGACTAAATTACTTTTAAAGCCTAAGAACTGACTTTAGTTGAACAATCCTACTTTATTACCTACCCCGATTCACAGTCCTCGGGTTTTCAATTGCACTGGTCTTTAAGCAAGTCTATAAATTTTTTTCCTTTACTTAAAACCATATACTGACTCCTTATGCACCAGTTAACAGAACTTCCACAATGACAGACAAAATTACTTAAGAATGGAAAGATATTTTTAACAATTTAACGTTTTTTAAAACTATTTAGCTCGAAAGAGAACAAATGAAAAAGCCGCCCTTTTTGTTTACATTTTTAATAGTTTGTAATTTAAAAAAATTTTTTTTTTCAAAATTGAAAGTTTCACAAAAAAAGCCTGATTATTATCAAAATTTCACACATTATATACTGAAATAATTCTGAGACTATCTTCTATTAATGAAACATTGCTTTTTTCTTTTTTGCTTACTTAATAATTTTTAAAGGAATTTGGTTCCACAGGTCAGAGATAGTTTAAGGTGTCTTCTGAGTGTACAATTTCAAAAATATTGATAAAGATTGGTCATTTGGATTTTGTGAAACAAACGTAAAATTTATTCTTGAAAAAAAAAAAAAAAAAAAATCATTTCACATTTTTGGCTCTTTGAAGCAATATACCGTTAACTCGCTGTAAAAAATAAATCAATGGATAAAAGCACATACAAATTACATATTTAGAAAGATTATTTTATATTCTTTCCAGCCATATAAATACTTTTAAGATTGGACCAGAAATAAACAAGAATTTGCAAGTTGAACAGACTAAGTTGCAAATTTGTCAATCTCAAACGAAATCAGATATTGACTGGAAATACTTTTTGCTCAAAAGCCCAAATCACTGCCAGCACATCTCTACACTAAATCCATTTTTGAATTAAATATATCAGTAATTACATGTCAGTTTACAGATTGATTCGTTTTAATATCAATTCATTTGTCATCCTGTGGAAATAGATTTAATCAACTCATCAACACCAATAGGAGTAAAAAGTATATAGTGATAAAATATTTTTATGTTTAGTGAGTGGGAGTTCTATAAAGTAATTCCTCTTGCGGTGAGGGTAGGGATTAAGAATGAAGATTTTGATTTTATATCAATTCTATGTGAGGAACAGTAGACATTGGGTGTATGGTACCCGAATTTATGTTTAGAAACATATATAGATACATATATTATAATAATAATAAATGTATTTGAATAAAGAAACTTGCTGTTACTTGTTCTCAAGAAAAGCCACTAGTTTTTAACTGCATATATGACAGCTAATGTGACAACTCTCAGAACTAATTAAAGGGCTGTAGGCAATAAACAAATTATCAGTCACATTCCACCAACACAATAAAATGCTAGTCAATTTGTACCATAGGTCAAAGAAAAACCCTTTTGTGTCAGGCTGATTAAACAAAATCCTTAGTTTTTCTATAAAGACCAGACAATTGTCTGAAGGAAATTTTGATTTATGACCCCTTGTCACTGATCTTTGTATCTGATTTTCTTTGACTTTTGCAAAGTTAGTTGCATCTCAACATCTAAAAAACTAAAAGTAAAAGACAAAGGACTAAAATGGAAAATAGTCCCGCATGATCTGAAATATTAATCCACTAAAATTATAACCCATTAAAGGACTTTTTGAATACAAGAGAAAACTTAATACAAGACCAATAAGACATGTTATATGAATACCTTTCCTCAGATGGAGACACAAACTACTTTGACATTGTAGCAGGTGTACTGCAAGGAGACACTTTAGCTCCATACCTCTTTATCATCTGTCTAGACTACGTGCTTAGAACATCTATTGATAAAATCAAAGAAAATGGTTTCAAGCTAACAAAGGAAAGAAGCAGAAGGTACCCTGCAAAAACAATTACCGGCCGATGATATAGCACTTCTGGCAAATGCACCCGCCCAAGCTGAATCTCAGCTACATAGTCTAGAAAAAGCCACTGCAAGCATAGGCATCCATGTCAAAATATATGTGCTTTAATTAAACAGGTGACATCTCCACACTAAATAGGAGCTCTCTGAAACTAGTAGACAACTTCACCTACCTAGGAAGCAGTGTCTCATCAACCGAGATAGACATCAACACGTAACTAGCAAAGGCATGGACAGCCATCGATAGGCTATCGGTCATATGGAAGTCAGTCCTGACCAATAAAATTAAACGCAATTTCTTCCAAGCAGCGGTTGTGTCGATACTGCTATATGGATGCTAACTAAACATATCGAGAAAAAGCTTGATGGTAACTACACAAGAATGCTGCGAGCAATATTGAACAAGTCCTGGAGGCAGCACCCCACAAAGCAACAGCTGTACGGCTACCTACCACCCATCATGAAAACTATCAAAGTTAGACGAACCAGACATGCGGGACACTGCTGGAGAAGTGGTGACGAGCTCATAAGTGATGTACTCCTGTAGACCCCTTCACATGGAGGAGCTAAGGCAGGACGACCAGCTCAAACCTACATTCAACAGCTCTATGCTGATACGGGATGTAGCCATGAAGACCTGCCAGAAGGGGGTGTCCTCGTGGTGTAATGGTTAAAGCGATGAACTGCGGAATCGTAGTACGCGAGTTCGTACTCCAGTCGCGCTATTACGTTCACTTTCGGGCAAATACCCTTGGGAAAGGTATGAACCCCCTTATTCTCCCTCCAGCTATGGATAAATAGTAGGACGGACTAGGTTCTTCAGCCTTGGTGAGGCAACTAGTCTAGGAGAAGGAAAACTCTGAATTCAAACCTGTTAAAATCCGCTTAAAAATTGACCTTGTGTCATATCCTGCCCGAGCGGAGGGGTTGGTAAATAGTACCTGCCAGAAGCAATGGACAATAGGGAGGGGTGGTAAGAGAGGGTCAGGGATATCCGTGCTGATGGCGCGACATGATGATGATGTAGTGGGATAGTGTAGCTTCAATTGTCAAAAAAGAAAGTGAGCATGTGTTTTCACTCATTGTAAACACAAGCATTTGATCTGGACCTATTACTTCTTATATAGCCAATGTTCAGACATTTCAGACAACTTCTGGCTTCACAAATCAGCACGGATTTTAGAAACTTGTATTCTATTTTTATATTTAACTCATATGAGTTAAATACATCGGCTACAAGAGTGCTAATAGGTGGAATGCTACCTCAGTATTTACTCTATCAGTAGTGGAAATCTCAATGTCTACTAAACTGGTTTTATATATAAGGAAGTGAGTAAAAATGCAAGGATTTAGTTGATCCCTATAAAAGTAAGCAGCAATAAAACTGATATTTAATTTGAAGTAAAATATATGTAATCCATTAATCCAAAGATTTGATCCTTTTATTTTATTTTCTAATTTTAAGCAACACATTCAATAATTTATCAGTTCTGTAACTTTTTTCCAACAAAAAAAGAAAACAAATAAAACAAACACAGTATTACTCACAAATAAGTAAACTGCTAAACAATCTTTTATAAAAATTAGTTTTCTTCTAAACCAAAATTATAAGGATATTATTATTTCTAGTGGAGCATTATACAATACATGTAAAATATGATTATTATATTATAAAATGGACATTATTAAGTATTATCCATAACCAAACTACAGCATCTTTGTAACCTAAAACAAAATCAAATATGCATAATAAGTATGCTTATTTTGAGAGTGCTACATATTCATATTTTTGATGAGTTTCAATACAGTAAAGTTTGGTAATAAATGATACCTACTATTAGTAGGTAATCTTAGTGTTTTGGTGGTTATTCCCCCACTCTTATTAATAGATGCAACCATGATAGAGGAATAGCAGTAATTTCCTGATTGAAATATTTGATTCCTGCCATTGACCTATAAGGTTCCTCCACCCAGCATTAGCCGAAACATACTACCTTGCTTCATGTATACCATGCATCCTTATGCTACACGTTTGTTACAAATCGTATAACATCCTTTCCTCCAGAATCTAAAATACAGTGATAGGCCAGGGCAAGATGACTGAATGATTATGGAGGCTACATGTTTCATTGTCTCTCCAGTTAGATTGTGGTTTTATTATTGCAAAGTTATCGCTGGCACTATGCTTATCAGATTTTGATAATGTGAGTTTTCCTTCTAAAAAAAATAATAAATAAATAAAAAGAGGCATAACTCTTATTGTCATAGCTGCTAAGGTTTATAATGGTCTGCTTCCAAGACAATCATTAAGAAGCCCTGTCAACTGTACGTCAATCCTCATTCACTGGGGATGAATTTCTTCAGCAGTGAGATGCAAAAGTTTGTCGCTAGAATCGAATAAGAAATTCAATTGTTTTTTTTAATTTTTACTTTTTACCCTTGGGTTAATTCAAGTTTATTATTTAAGAATATTGGAAAAAGTATAATGTTAATTTATTTGATTTTGATTTGCAATATTTCATCTTTAGTGTAAAGACAAACTTTTTCATTGTGAAATTTACAAATATTGTCATTAAAAAATTTGTCACAAAGTTAATTTAAATTTAATATTTTTCAATATTGTTCTTCAGAACAAAAATCACATTAGCTATAAAATTACATTTTTATGAATAATTTACGCTTTTCTTTTAAAGTACATGGATTTTTACATGTTAGTTCAACAAATATGTTGATTTTTTTCCATCCCTTATAAAAAATAAATAGAAGATGCTAACTTTTTGCACAGTGAAATTATTAGAAAATTAAATTAAATGTAATATTTTACAACTGTTCTTTAAAATTTAGCGCAAAAATTTTTAAGAGAAAGTATACTGTAAAAGTATTCATAAAACTGGTTAATTTTGTTTAGATAAATTAATTTTATAGGGGAGTGGCTCAATCACCCGTCTCTGGTTAATATGATTATTAATAATTCTATATTTGAATAATAATTTATAATCCAAAATTTTTAAGGTGAAGGCAGTTCATTATGTAACTTCAACGTAAAACAACTGAAACAAATTAGAATTACTTAGGAACCACATAATCATAATTCCCTAAAGACAACTGAAAGTAATCCCATTTTTCATCCCACAGGCAGTAAAGTGGGTGATCAATTTATATTGATTTTACATAGCAAACAGAACTTCACCATGAAATTCAAATAAAAAGAAAAAGAAGGGAGAGACCCCATAATATAGTAGCTAACCTGATGAACTGCAACTTTATGGTAAGTGACAATGAACTCCAGTCACACTATACCCTTAAGAAAAGTTTGAACTCCCACATTCCCCCCAGTCACACTATACCCTTAAGAAAAGTTTGAACTCCCACATTCCCCCCAGTCACACTATACCCTTAAGAAAAGTTTGAACTTCCACATTCTCCACTCTCTGTTGTGTTATATAGTAACATTACATTTCATCTATAAGGATGGCTTTAGTATTCAATAACCTATGAAAAGTGATATGCCATTAAACAAAAAACTAAACCAAACCAAAACATTAAGAAATGGATAATAATAAACTGAAAAAGTTTTTTTTTTAAATATTAAAACAAAATATTTAGACAGACGGGGGGATCCAAAGCTCTACCACAGAAGACAAAATGTGCCGATTTTTTTTTTATTGCTAATTTAATGAAACATGCCATTTATTAAGAATTTTGTCAGATAAAATAATTAACATAAGTAAATCTAAATTACTTTACCACCATTCTTAAAATCAAATCTTAAGGGTCAGGTTATTCATCATGCTGCATAACAACATACTATCATACTGTCTGTACAGACATTGCGGATACCAACAAGAAGAAGGGTCAATTTGCAGCTAAGTCAAGAGATCAGTCTGTGGTAATCCTTGCATGCTGAGCCTATTGCTTCATTTGCACTAATTGTAGATGTTACTGCAAGCATATTGTAGTCTTCTAACAATGTGATGCTAATAATAAAAATATACTGTAAAAGACTTCTGATTTTTTTATTAACATTTAAGATGATTAACTGTACTAATCTGTGTTGTGTATGGATTCTAAATTCCTACTTTCTTCCCATCCTCAAGAAAGGATAAATCTCACTTTCTGAATACTAAAATTCTTCATCCTGGCATTTTTAATCCATGTTAACCTCTAAAAGATGACAAATTCCTACATTCATACAAACTTGAAATTTTCAATTCTGAATGCTAAATTCTTAAGTTCAAATGTTTCAGACCATGGAATTTATGATTCACCCACTTTTTAGAAGCACCATATAATTTTTCAAAATATTAGTTTAGTTAATGTTTTTTAATTTCAATATCTTTCTCATAATAGTCAAAAACTGCATTGCCCAGTTGGCTGGGGCTGTAGAATACACCAACTGAATCTCTGCAGAGGAGTAAGACCCCTCCCCTAAACAAGTGTCCTGGATATGACACTAAACAATCTGATGGGGAGGTTCCAGTATCCCTGGAACTTTGGGAATGTGGTGTACACCTTCATTGTCATTGCTTCCAGGTCCACTCTGGTCCGGAGTGGTAGCACCTGATAGGGTCCTATCTATGGGTCAAATAGAACTAAGCTGAGTCATTCCATGTCAAATCAATAAGGAGTCAGAACATGACCAACACAGACTTTTTTCAAATATTCTACACTTATATATCTTCATGATATCAATTAAATGGCACCAGTCTTACCTCTCAAAGTTGAGCAGTTCTTAAGTTATGACCTTTTGACCGTTGCCAAATATGAATTTTCGATGATACTGACATAGTTTAAAATTTAATATCTCTGGTGTTTTCGCACCAAAAAGGCTTATTTATATACCATTTTAAATACTTGGGTGTATCTAAAATGTACCATATGTACTTTTTATTTTAGAGGTCAAATAAGGCAAGCTGACCTTGACCTTAAACTTTGACCTTCATTTTTCTCAAAAAACGTTGTTGCTTTTTTTTTAAAATTTAACCAAATTTGTCAATTTGTGCAACCCCAAAGCTGACTTAAGAATTGATGCAGGATAGCACTTTTTGGCAACTTCTCATGGAAAATGACCATGTGATGAGTTAGCTGATACTGTTAAAAGATTAGCAGCAAAAGCAAGTCAGCAGCAACCATATAATGAACAAATAATGACACCACAACAACTGTTCAATTTTGTAAGAGAAAATATTTCAATATACAGTATATTACTCAATGGATGAATGGAGCAGACATCTTGGAAGATTTTATAATTCTACTACAATCATAGGAACTCAAAAACTACATTCTTTTATTCCTGTCTCGGACAGAGGTGGAAATAAAAACTGTGTCAACCCAATATGAGGGAAAAATAGTTAGGATTACTAAACATGACAATATAGAGTTTAAAGACCTTAAGGAATTTGTCACAGTAATGTATGATAGGAATTAATGGTTAGGATGTGTGCTGGACAAATATCCAAACAGTGAAGAAATAAAAGTTACATTTTTAGGACCAAAAAGGCCGTCTCCATCTTTCTATTATCCATCACATCCAGATATTTTAGTTTTAAAATATTCTGATGTACTTCGCTTAGTTGATCCTATAACAGACACAAACTTTCAAAAATTGAGATGGAAAATGTATCAAATATTTAGAAAAGAAAATTTGTTAAAAAAATTTTTATATATATATATATATATATATATATATATATATATATATATATATATATACACACACACACACACACAGTGGTGGGTGTTTGCTTCAAATTTTCATTTACTATTTTAAAATTTGTTCCAACTGGCACACATTTACATTTTTTGTGGATTTTGACTACCATCTTAAATGAGAACAAAACAAATATCCCAACTCCTAGGTGTATACAAAACAATCTGATAAAAATAAAAATGATCATTTTGATGATTTAATGTACTAAAAATCAACTGAATTATGTTGACCACTGACATACAATGTTGCACATTCTTTCTATGTTAATGCCTGATAAAATGTTAACATGATTTTTAAATCACTTTTTAAATATTTATTTTCATTATATCACTTTTATTTATAATACAATCTGTTTGTTATATTAAAAAATGTAAACAAAAACCAAAAATGTCTGTTTTTTTGCCAAAAACCTATTCAATCATCATTTAACCACAAATAATGAAAAATCTGTTGATTTTATGACCATGGAACTTATGTAAATGTTATTCAGCATTAAAAGAGCTTTCTAAAGATATACAACTTAACCATATTGTGAGATATCAAAATTTAGACAGATAGTGACAGATACCCAAATCTGCCATTTTGAATTGGGTGATTTTAATAAAACACTTATAGCAAAATTTCCACAGAGTTTCCTCACCATAAATTTTTTGTGATGGAATTCTATCATAAGGCTCAGTAGCAATGAGTCAGTGCTCACATGCATAATAAACTAAGAGTTGAAGTGAGATTATGTGGACATTGGGACGTTCCACTATTCGAAGGTGGCCAAGTCCATTCCCTGCACAGTGATTAGTTGCTGGGCATATTAGTGTATATATACACCGGCTTGCTTCAGTCATGTTTCAGGTGTTACGTTTTCACCTAGGTCTCATTACTTAATTGTGATGTGCAGGTTTTCCAGTCGATAGGCCACACTTTGGTCAACCGTGCCTGCCTGGGGCACGGATATGGCCAGGTGTTGGCTTGTTGACTGGAAATTTCCTCCGGCCTCAGGGGGCCATCCCCCCAGGCTTTTACCTCCTTTTGAGGGGGTTAGGTTTATTGCCTGGTGCCTGATGTGGCCGAAGGTATTTTTGGCTATGCTGGACGTGTGTGGGCTTCGGACCCTCCTTAAAAACGGCCTTGTGCCAGATTTGTACGTTGGTGGGACGTATGATAAATACCCAGGTGTTACAAGTTCGGTATTGAGTTACCGCCCATTCTACTTTTGTCTGCCAGCCGGATGCTAGCTAGGGCCACTGAGTTGGTAAGTGTTGTTATTCTTGTTTATTCTGCACATTAGAGCAGTGACTTCTACATCTCCCCCCGCCCAACAAGTAGGCCGAGTTGTATGAGGGCTGTATCCTTCTTTTAGGCCTGGTCTGTTGTGTGGTAATAACCTGGACAGAGCTCGAGGAATTCTCAACAATTGAGGGAGTGGGGATGTATATGTGGTTTGTTTGTGGGGTTCAATTGCTGTGTGTGCGTCATTACTGGAAGATGTTGGGAGATAGGGGTGCAAGAGTGGAGCATTGCCTGAGGGAGTTATTGGTCCTGGTGTTGCACTTAGTATTGGGGTTGATGCAAGCTTGAGTTTGCATTTTCTGAGGAAACGGCGGTTTGATCCTTCCTGATACATCAACCCTAATTTGGTATTGTCAATCTGGTAGGGCAGTGATAATTTTTTCGGTTGTGTTCCATCTATGATTGAGTGGGCTTTGGATAGCTACGGTGTCACCAGCTGGTAACAGGGGAAGGTTGTGGGTATATTTGTTATACCTTTCTACTATTTTTACATTGCAGTAGTGGAGGATTTCCTCACGGCGTTGTGCTGCCACTAACCATTCAGGGTGTGGCTTGTAGAGGATTGGCTGTGCAGGAATAGAATCCCGGTGTCGGTGGTGGAGTAGGAATTGTGCCGGTGATAGGCCAATACTTTGGATTGTGGTGTTTCGGTAGCCCGGGCAACATTATCATTGTCCAAGGAACCCTGGGGGCCTGTGTTCCCATTTACTATCCTCTTTGCGGTTTTCACTGCAAGCTCTGCCTGGCCACCGGATTGGAGGTATGTGATAGAAGATAGTCTGTGCTTAACACACCACATCCTAAGGAATTCTTGGAATGCACTCGGGTGAAAGGTGGGCCGCCGTCAGTACTGAGTTCTTCTGGCACACCATATGTCTGGAACTGTTGTCAACAGATGGACATCAATTTGGTTGTAGTGGTGTGATCTGGTTCTATGCGGTATAAGATAAGCCAGCCAGTAAGCCTATCTGCGCAGGCAAGGTATGTATGATTCCCCAGTATGGAAGAGATCCATGAAAATCTGCTGGAATGGCCCATCAGGAGATCTTGTCAAAACGATAGGCTCCCGTGGTTGACTAGGGGAAATATTTGAGCATACCATGCAATTTGCCCTAATACTGCAGATTGAAGCGTCTATCCCAGGCCAGTACACCGATTCATTGGCACGTGCTTTTATGCTGATTATTCCTTGGTGTGCAGAGTGTAGGCAGTGCAGAACTTTAAATTGATATTGTTTATTCTGCACGTTAGAGCAGTGACTTCTACATTTTGTACATATCATGACATAAGACAGACAAATTATTTGGCTAATTTAAAAAAAAAAAAAAACAACAACGTTTTTTGAGAAAGTCAAGGTCAACTTGCCTTATTTGACCTCTAAGATAAAAAATACATATTGTACATTTTAGATCCATCCAAGTACATCAAAATGGTATATAAATAAGCTTTTTTGGTGCAAAACACTAGAAATATTAAATTTTAAACTTTGTCAGAATCATCGAAAATTCATATTTGGCAAAGGTCAAAAGGTTATAAATTAAGAACTGCTCAACTTTGAGAGGTAAGACTGGTGCCATTCAATTCATATCATGAAGATATATAAGTGTAGAAAATTTGAAAAAATCTGTTTCAGGGCATTGTTGTGGTTAAAAAAAAGGTGTTTGACTATCATGTCCTTCTTTTAAATGCTGCTTTGGTCAAACAGAGAGGCTATTAAAAGTATGAAATCCCTATAATACTCCCCTCAGATTAGAGGCAGTTTATGTCAACAACACATAGAAATATTTTAGTGCTGCAGTTCTTTATATTTCAATGAAGGAAAATTTTGGTTAGTCAAAAATATTTTTGTAATGTGAGTGAACATGTGGAAAAACCATGCAAACTACATCAGTTGAGCAGCTGAAATTTCTGACATGCAAGATAAAGCATGATGAAGAAAAGAATATTTGTTTGGAATGATTTTAAGGAAGTAGTTAAACTTCTAGGTGGATTTATTTTCCCTGACCATTTTTGTGCAGCAGGGACTATATTAATAATTCAAAGATGAATTCTTACCAATGGTAGAAGTGTGTTTCACATTCAAACAACCAGCAGTGAATTATGTGGAGTTAAAGAATATTTGTGGTTGTTTTCCAACTGTCTTCCTTTGGCATTGAATTTGGGATCATGAATTTGAAAACATGTGAGATGTTGAGTCTGGGAACACAAATATACAGCTATTGAAATGCTTTGTTGATAAACTTATGTCAAGGTGATATTAATGTATGTGTTGAAGTGGTACCATGTAGTACCATGTTAAAATATGTTTCAATGAAAACTTTGTTGATGATGTCAGAGATTTAGTGTTGATTTTCAAAGGTTTTTCTTTTTGTTTATTTTTTTTTAATATATCAAGTTGTCAGATGTATGATAGTTCTTGTAATTCTTTTTGAAACATCAGCTAGTTGGCGCCAGTGGAATCTGTTGTTTTAAAACCTCTGTGAATCACAAGTTGAATTTGTTTTTTGAACTTTTATAAGTCAACAGCAGTTGATCTGTTTATGTTGTTTGCTATTTTGATTCTTTTTTTGTTTTTTAAATGTCTATGAATTGATGCAAGTTCCAATGATTTTTGGCATGTTCTATAAGTGATTGTCCAATGAAGTAAATTGTATTTTTGTTGTTTCCAGCTTTGTTGAGAGAATGTCATATTGTTTCATGTGTCTGACAAAAGATACCATATGGTTGATAAAGTTGTGCTTTTCAATGCTGAAATTAATCAACCTTGAAAGTTTTCACCCTGACTAGTGAAAATTTAAGCAGTTGTATTTCTTGTGAGTGATAAATGAAATGTTGAATTTGCCTCTCTATGGTGTAATGGAAAATTTGTAAAAGAAAGCAAGCTGTGTCATGCTAGTAAGATTGTGTTTCTATGGAAAATAGAATAGATAATAGAGTAGTAGTAGTTTTGGCTAAGATTCATCTTGCGTGTTGAAAAAAATTCCGTTAAAAGTTTCATGGTATGAAAATTAAGCAAAGGTAAGTCTTTGTTCTTTCATTGAAAACTTGCATGAGGTCACCATTTTGTATTCCAATGATCTAATACTTGAACAGTTTGTCCTGGAACCAGTGGTAGGTTGCACATTTTCATTGATAGACAGCTTCACAGATCTCACCATATAGCCAATTTCATCAAAGCAATCTGATATCTATGTGAATTTTATTGATTTTAGTTCTCACAGGGGTTTGTTGAGGATTTGGGTGGGTTGTGTCTTTATGATTAATTTTTTTTTATTGTACAGTGTAATGTTATTAATTTAAGTTGTTCTAACAATGGTAGTGCAAGAACTACTGACACTTGGACATCCACATTGAAGAATGTGATGTTGTGCCAGTTTGAGCTGTTATATTTACATGGAATCCTGATGTTACAGTAGCATTTTATTGGGATCCTATTGTATGCTATCATTTTTGTTTTCAAGTTTGGAAAACTGTCAGGATGAAATTTTTCAGGAAGCATTATGTGGAATGTAGTGACTGGTAAGTATTTTTCCTTGGTCACCCATATCTATTTTTAGGTGCACTCTATATATTCCACTTCTGCTTGTTTGGTAGTCTTATTATTTTTAGGTACACAAAGGCTTTGTCCCTCTGTTGAGATATATTGATGATATTTTGATGCTACTAAATCTTAAACCTTTGAGCAATTCTTCTAGTCCTTAGGTGTTGTACACTGTATCAGTCCGGATGGGTTGCCTATTTTCACAAGTCCCTCTTGTATCGAGATTAGTGACTGTGACTTTGGTCTTTTTTTTGCTCTACTTGAAGGCAAATCATTACCTAGAGTTTGACTTTATCACATACATTCCAAATGCTAGACAGATTTCTTAACTGAGTGCATGACTTCAGCTACAACTGAGACATGTTTTGGTTTTCTAATGATGTATTGGTGAGCCTATGGCTTGTATAGTAGGGATTGTAGTTTCATTGGTATTGTTTTGTATGAACCTAAGTTGTTTTATATGAATGCTAGATGCTTTGTATGTTTTGCCTTAAAAAAAAAAGTCTCTTCAAATGTGAATGTATCATCTTTCCTTCTGTAAATCTGCTGTTGGGGTGTTAGCAATAACAACTTCTGTGATTCAGTCTCTGGTAATGAAGACTTTTCTGCCAGTTGACAGCATTTTTTCACAAACTCATTAAATGACTCTTCTGGTTTCTGTCCATACAACATTTATTTGAGAAAATTTACTCTATAGTTCTCTTTCAGGTCTAGTTGCCCAAGAAATTTATTGAAGATAATGTCAAGCAAACTTTTCTCTTCTTTCACGAACATCCAGGAGTTGTATTTTTTCAGTCCTTTGTCACCTACTTGTAATAACATGTTACTTACTTGGTGGTCGGCTTTTATCTTATTTACAATGAAATATTATTTCATTTGGTGTTTTAAAAGTTTGAACATTTCTGCAGGGTTTGGTATTGTCTAATCTGTAGCAGTCATAGTAAATATTTGTGGCCACACATACACAATAAGTGAATAGAGATAGACTAAGTCTATTAGCCATAGATATGTGTAGAATGGGCAAAAAAAAAAAAAAAAACAAGGCTGTTTGCTGAGTGTGTGTGAAGAAATGAAAAGAAACAGTAACTTGATAGAATAAGAAGGTTGAAAGAACAGCAAACTGACAGGAGATGAGAGTTATTGTGTTTGAAATATTTCAAGTAAAAATGTTCATTTAAGTAAGTTTTTTTTCTTTAAAAGTTGAATTATTTACCTTGATAGTAGCTTCAATATGTTTTGAGGAACCAGGGTGTGTTCAGTCTGTAGCTTCTTATTTTTGTATTGCTTCAGTTTTTTTTTCAATCCTGACCTGTGACTAGTTGATCAAAAATGTTGTTTTATTGAGTTAATACTGGTTTTTGATGTTACATGTTTTCTGCTACCACTATTTAGAATTTGGTTGTAGCTGGTTACCATTGAACAGAAAACAATGTTTCTTATGATACATTTATTGATGTTAGTTTACAGTCAGTGAGTTATCTTATGCATTGTATCTCATGCCAGGACTCAAAGTGAAGTGTCACAAGTTATCACTATGCTAAGGAGCCAACACACACATCAGTGTGTGTAGGGAAGTATTTCCCATGATACTGTAACAGATCCTAGAATTAAGTTAGGTTTTTGTCATGCAACTCAATTTCAGTAACCAGATCAAGAAGACACCAGAAAAAAAACAATTCGTATGAAGAGAAATTTAAACTGACATTAAAACAATTACAATTTTCTTGCTGGCCATTTTTATTCGACGAGAGATATCTAAGATCTTTAAAACTTTTACACAACAAACCTTAAAGCATCACTGATACGATTGTCATTAAAAATTCTTCCATAATGACTTTTCTCTAATAAGTATTTTTGGTGTAGCTTCTGGTAAATTAATGGAGTCTAATCAAGATCTGGCTATAAATCAATAAATATAAAGAAAAAATTAAGTAATTTTACAATAGTTGACAAAAATGAAATATTAGACGACAATCATCGATATGACTTATAAAACAATAAGCATTAAGCAACATTTCTTCGCATCTAATATTAATGGCTTCTAGTTTTGAAAAAGGATATTTAATTAAAAATGATTTAACGTCAGTTCTTTTAAAGATTGATTGATATTTGAAAGGATGACAACGATTATTGTTAATTTTGCAATTGAAGTCTAGATGACACATAAAAAACGATACGAGCCATTGTAATTTAAAATTTAAGGGTTTAAAAAAGAAATAGTTCATAAATAAAACCTATCTGAAAAAAAAATTTAATGAAAAAATTCAAGATTTAAAAAAATAACGTTTTGTGTTGGAAAATTTTAATGAAACTTCAAAGTTTTCTGTAAGTTCTTCTTAAATTCAGGGATATACATTGCCCTAAACAGTTTTGAAGTAATGTAGATAAGATTTGTGTGACACCCCTAACTAAAGGTAAGTAAAGTTAAAGAATAGTAAGTGAAGTTTCCGATATTTTGCCAGTTATTTTCATTCAACGAGGTCAAGAGTTTTTTTAAATTTTCACACAAAAATCTCAGTTTTTACTAATTAGACCCATCTAAAAAAAAAAAAGTGAAAACAAAACAAAGAAAAAACTGTATCTTGTTAAATTTCTTCGAAAAGAAAAATCTTACACTTTTTATTTTTGAAATCACATGCAACACAGGAACATTACTAAGTAAAAAAAATCATAACACCACAGTATTGTTAATATTGTAGTTAAAATCTAGATAACTCAAAACAAAAGACTCAAGCCATTGAAATTTAAAATTTAAAGGGTCTGAATCAACACAACGTTTGTGTCATCTCGTGGAAGGCTTATTTACTCCCAACTTCTAGATGGGATCAACGCGCGCACTCTCTCTCTCTCTCTCTCTCTCTCTCTCTCATCTTAAATCTAAACTACTACACTGGCTAAAACATCTTTATATTATAGAAAAAAATTATAGTATTCTCACTGAAGAATCAATTTTTAAAATGTCAATGATTTACTCTATTTTTCATCGCATGGATCAAGGTGGTACAATGATTGAGTGTCTAACAAACTAATTGCACTCGCACAACAGTTTAATGTTTTGTTAATCTATGTAAAATGTAGAAACAAAGTAATGATGGATGAATCTAGGTCCAGCATAAAGACTATGCTTTTTTGCAGACGGTGAAAAGAATAAGGTTATATACCTGAATTTGAGCTCATCAACAATCCGGCATAGGATACGCCATGTAAACAGTAAACACATTTTGATGTTAAACAGTTTTTAAAACAGGTAATTATTAAAGAGTGCCTACTCTGTGCGCATGCGCGGAAGCGGTGTTACCCGCAATTAGTTGCATTTAAAAAGTAGGAACGAAAGTTGTCGGGGAAAAAATTTTAATTAAAAAAACAATGTTATTATAATTTTTTTTATCAACATTCATTTTTAAACTTCAACGTCAGGAGACAGTCTTCGACCCACATAGGTGCTACTTAAAGATAGGGCCGGAAAGGAGCTGAAGAATTTTTGTCCTTACCTTCAAGAATGCTTAAGGGATCATGTTACCTTATGTTGTAAACTGTCCTCACGGTTAGTTAATTTTTCCCCAAACTATCATCAACAATAATGACATCCTATTTTGTCCTAAAAGTCAAATCAGTATCTTCGAAAATAAATCAATTCATTTTGTTTATGTTATTGATGCATTTATTTTTTTTAATATTTTAGGTTAATTTCATGAAGATATCGCAAATGTATCATAATTGCGACACTGACTAGATTTTTTTTTTGTCTCTTTATCTCAACCCGATAGTGGACATTCAAATTTTTATTTCAAAAATTGTCCAGATAAAATAACTCACCAGTTGGTTATCAAGTAATTATGTTGGAATTATTTTATTGTAATTGGAACATCTTGGAAGGGACTTTTATGGTTGTCACCGCCGGAAGGGATTGACAGGATTTTTAGTAACTGACACCGCCTGTTGAGAATTTTACCCTTTTTGGCTCCAGCCACGAGGCAGTCAAGACGTCATTTTTGTAGTCCTGTGAATTTTCGCGGGATGTGCTGGTTTTAAAACCTTGTTGTTCCATACAGTTAAGGGAAAATAGTGAATAGTGAGTAAATCCATCAGAGAAAGTTGCTGCTGTGCTGGACCTCTCCTAGCGAAATATGGTGTTACATATATCTGTGAGTTTGTGCTGTCTCGACTTTAACCACGAGGTGTCCATCAGAACTGCCCTGTTGTGCTGTATTTTTCTGAGAGAAATATGCTGTTACCTATATCTGAAAATTTGTGCTGTTTTGACGCAGACCATTGGGTGTACAATTGAATTTGCTGTTCTATACAAGTGCTGAAAGAATTGTTGAATGAAACCCCATGAGTCTACATTATTCGCTGTATTCTTACCGGAAAAGTGAACAGGTTTTCCTAAGATATGTTTTTCGCCTAAGAGGCTCTTCCAAATCTTTTTTCCATTCATACAATACTCCTTTTTTTGAGTTGTAAGTACCTGCACCTTTGTTTGCTGAAGACATATCCTTGTAATTCATGAGTAACTCAGTGTTTTTTTCAAAACAATTTGTATCATTGTTACTTGATTCAGTTTTCTTTGACTGGTCGCTAAAATAGCAATTAATTTTAACAACTAGTGTTTTTTCTTCAAAACTTTGCAACCCCTTTTTATTCATTTTTGATTAATTGGTAATAAATAATTCTTAGTTGTATGCACGAGGCATGTTTGTCTTATTTTTTCTTTCTTTTTTCTTTTTTTTTTTTTTTTTTCAAAGTTCCGTTTTATTTTCCTTGAAAGGATTCGTTTTTTTTTATAAAAATTAATCCTTTTGATTATAGGCGAGAGAATTGGTACTGAATTTACTTTTTACCGTTTCTTTATCTATTACCTTTTAGTTTGGCGAAAATTTGTACTATTTCTAGTTAAAACTAATCTTAAGTGACAAAAGGGTACCTTTAACAGCTCAGAGATCAATTTATTGGAGCAAATGGAAACTACTCGACTTAGCAGAGGCAAAAAATTTGTGGGCACATTTAAAAGAAAGCAGGAACCACAATGCAGTTTGAAGGCACCCACACCTCCATATATAAATATCCTTCTTCTACCAGTTCTATGTTTTGAAATCCAACAGTAGCTAGTTTGCTTGGCTGACATTTAGTAAATCAGACAGCTGTTCCTCCTTTTTTCCAAGATGGTAGAAAGAATATTATCACATGGAAAAAAATAGTATCACTCACTGATATAAATTTAAAACAAATTTTAAAAAATGCCTGGAAAAAATTAAAAATTTTTACGAATCTTTTAATACTCTTTTATTAAACCGTTTTAAGGGTGAGGAAAAGAAAGTACGATTCTTCCTTTTTTTCTTTCTGTAGCATGGTATGCAAATGAGACATTTGAATAAACAGAGTAAACCTCGGACACTTGGTACCGAGAAATCACAAGGATTGACACACGATTTCCCAGGCACAACAATGGCATCGCCGATAGGATGTCTGACCACACTCGACGATCCTGAGTATGTGGAAGCATGGATAAGATGCTTTGAGGCACTGGCCAGGGTAAAGAAACTAAGAGACAAACGAAGCAAACGGGAACAAAATTAAATTACTGAAATGTTCCTTGCAATAGCTGGGTGCGAAGCAATCCAGAAAGTTTCAACGGTGGCCTATCCAAGAAATCTAGAAGAGCTGATTTTCAAAGAAATTAGCGAGGTTATAAAAAGAAATATCAGACCAAAGAAAAGGTTAATTATCGCTGAAAGAACGAAGTTTCTGGAAACAAGACAGCACCCTGATAAGTCTATTGTGGAATTCTTACACTGACTGAAAGAAAGAGCTAGATATTGCGAATTTGAAAGACTTGGCATCGGTGAAATAACCACAGAAGATGAATTGATCATGCTACGCTTTTCAACATAAATTATTGGAAACGCTTCAAGGTGTTAATTTAACAGTAGAAACTTGTATAGAGTCCGTCCAACAACTGGAATTAATAAAAAAATATAACCAACAACCGAACGAAGGAGAAGCATACAGCACAAACAAATACGAAATTCTATGCAAATACTGTGACGAATGGCATGTCAAGGAAAAATAATTGCCCAACCTTCGGTTAGACATGCTCCATTTGCAAACAAAAAAATCACGCCCCGAAGGTATGCAGATACAAAAATAAGTTGAAAAACTTAAAGACACGGAAGTGGATAGAGGAGGGGCTGAAATTTTCTCGCTAAACACACCAACAAAAACTAGAGAAAAGGTAAAAATAAATGGGAAATACTCCCATATGCAAGTAGATACTGCCTTTGACATAACACTTATTCCAGTGAACTTTTAGCAGTATTTAGGAAAGTTGAGGCTTAAAAAGTCAACTTTGCAACTAAAACAATTCGATGGTACCATAATTAAAACATTAGGCACCTTCGAAGGTACGTTTGAAACTAAGAATCGCTTTGAGATTATACCTATTACAGTTGTGGCATGTACTAAAAACCATGGACTGCTAGGTATAAATGCATTAAAAGTTGACACATCAAAATTAGTTTATTCTATGGAGTCGGAAGAACAAGAAAAAGGAGAACTAAAGGGTTATAAAACAAGCATTCGCTTGAAAAGAACTTCCATCTTAGATTCATCAAAGCAAGACGATTACTCATACATATCTTACCTATTGTAGTATCAAAGCTAAAAAAAATGATTCTGCAAGGTATTTTGAAAAATGTCACTCATGGGGGAAGCGATTGGCCATCGCCAATGTTGTTGTTGTTGACGACCGTAGTCGAGAGCGACCAGAAGGCTCCATTTCAATAGCTACTACACCAAGGTGTAGGAGAGGGCGCTGCTCCTTTCTCTTGATTGCTCCACTTTACCCTTGATACGTACCTTATATTGCTGAGTGTTAAGCAAGGAAGTATCAAGTACTATTTTTAAATTCTTTGGTATGACGTGACCTGGGACTGAACCCAAGTCTCCCGGACAATTGGCAAACACTCTACCCACTTGGCCAATGACCAATAGTTGCCATTAAAAAGAACGATAGGGATATTAGAATATGTGGTGACTACAAAATTGGCGTCAACCACTAGATATGTTCGGATTCATTTCCCTTACTGAGTATCAAAACCGCCCGTCACGAACTGGCAAATATGAAACACTTTGCGAAAATCGATCCAAGTTGGCCTACAACCAGATCAAAATTGATGACAAATTTTAAGAAATTACCCTACTGAACACACCCAGGGGATTATTGAGATGGTCTCGTTTGCCCTTAGGAATTAAAACTGCAAGTCATATATTTTAAAGAGCTATCGAGCAAATCTTATTCGGAAAAGTGGACAACATAATAATATATCAAGACAGTATATGCCTGGGAGCCTGCACCAGAGAGGAATTAAAGAATAAACCAGAACAAGTCCTATTGAGATTAAAACAAGCAGGTATGACAATAAATAGAGACAAATGTAAATTAGGCTGTGAAAAAATATCTTATCTAGGATATCAAATATCTAGAGAAGGAATATCTCCTGACGAAAGGCTAACCAACAAAATTGCGAAAATGGAAAAGCCCACGAACAAGAAATAATTGGAATCCTTCTTAGGATTAATTAATTTCTATAGCAGATAAGTTGCTTGATATAGTGAGTTTATTGAACCATTTGTTGAAATGCGTAAAAAAACGTAGAATTTACATGGATGCAGAAGCAAAATAAGGCTTTCAAAGCATTAAAGAAGGCCATGACCAGTATACCTGAAACAAAAATCCGCAACCCTAAAACAGAGAGCATAGAATTATTTATTGGGCAAAAATTTCCTCTTGAAATCAGACCATAAGTCCCTGGAATTCTTATTCAATCCGAGGAAGGAGTTATCCAGAGTAACATTGTCAAGAACTTTAAGGTGGGCTATCAAAATCATGACATTTGATTTTGATTTTATATATTTTAAGGGAAACACCATCTCACATGTGGATGCACTATCCAGGCTAAGATTTCAGAGTGAAAATGGAGAGAAACATGAAAATTCAGAGGATAGAATTATAGAATGGGTGGAAATGGATATACTATCTCACAAAACACTCAGCAGAGGAACCCAACAAGACCCAATACTAAGCGGAATACTCCTTCCTCTCTACTGTTAATTTGTCATGCTTCTTTGAAAGGTCTCTCCGCTATAATACAATAATTCCATACATTCTTTCTTATGCAGTAGAGAGGGGCATTATATTTAGTGCAGACGCAATAGTGCCACCCCAAATTTTAAGGAAGGGCGTAATTAAAAGCGTGCACGACGATATCTTTGGCAGAGTCACTGCGACGCAAAGATTGAGATTACAGGCTTTGTGGCCGGGGTATTGTAAAGATGTTGAGGAACACATAAAAATGTCCTAAATGTACGGAGATCAAAACATTTAAACAAACCAAAATACATATGTGGCCCAAAGAAGGGGCGTCATGGACAAGGGTCCATATGGACCATGCACATATCCGAGACATTGGTTTAATTTTTATCTTAGTTGATTTCTTCTTGGGTTGGCTGGAAGTAATAAAGGTGAGAGATAGGAAAGCTAATACTGTAAGACAAATATTGAGAACAATATTTGCAAGAAATAGAGTACCTAAGACCATTGTCACAGACAATGCACTGGAATTCTGCGATGAAAGTTTAGTATCATGGTTAAGGAAAATAGGTGTATGGCATACAAAACACCCCCATACCACCCTCAATAAAAATGGCATTGCAGAAAGGATCGTCCAAACTATAAAATGTGCTTAAAGGCATTTTCACCTCTCAACCAGAATATTGAGGCATACATCCTTAATTTACTCTTTAGTTATCGAACAGTTCCTTATGCAGATAGAAAGCAAAGCCCATCAGCTTTAATGGGCAAACAGATTAGAGCCCCAATAACCACGTCATTTGCCACTGAGGAGAAAGTTTGGTTTAAAATAAATAAGGAGGCAGAGCCAGAGCCAGAGAAAGAGAAGTTCATTCTACAAAAAGGACAGAACGCGGCTGTACTTGAAAAATAAGGACAGCCAATATTAATTCATGCTGACCAATTAGAGCCACGTTCAAGCCTGAAGATGTAAAAATGCCCGAGTAGGAACACACGGAAACTGAGGAAGAGGAAAATGAATCAGAACAAAACATGGAAAAAAGCGAGAATGATGTAACAGATTTAGAAGAAAATGAAGAGAGACCAAGGTCTCCATTAAAAACGATAGAAGAAGAACAAATGCGGGAGTGGTGTAGACCTTCCAGATTAATCAGAAGAAGAGATAGACCAAATAAGGGTGTCAAACCTTGCAGGTTCAGGGAGGTGTAGCATGGTATGCAAATGAGACATCTAAATAAATAGAACAAACCTCGAGCACTTGGTACTGAGAAATCATGTGGCTCGACATGCGATTTCCAAGGCACTACACTTTCTTATGCTTTTTTTCTTAGTAAAGTTTGTGAATCTTTTGATCAAAACAATTCTGAAGTGCAATGGTAGTGCCTGTTAAAGTTCAATCTGTGAGACAAATTATTCTGTTTCAGATAATTAAGTGTTTACCTGTTTAAAATGATTGTGAAGAGTCATTTTTCCGTACCATTGCAGATGTATCATTGCGAACCTATATTTTTTAAGATTTTCTTGACAGGAAATTGGTATTACATACATAAAACATATTCAAATATCCGTGAATTTTTTCACGAGTAATGACTCCTACTATGTACAAGAATATACAAACTATCAATATATGTATTTTACTATTATCTTATTAGAAAGTATAGCATAAATAATACTTTACAATTTGTAACTCATAATGTTATATTTAATATATGCCTGTGAAATATGTACATTATCAAAATCATTAGAATGCAAACTCAATCACACAAACATCAATAGAAAGGACAAAGTTAAGAATGATTCTCAATGATAAAAAATTATTAAGAAAGATCAGAGAGCGGACTAAAAAGATACCATAGAAATCATTTAGCAGCAAATATAAAAGTAGGCAGGACATGTGGCTAAAAAGAAGAATATTATATGGCACAAAATAGAATAGTGCCCAAGAAATAACAAGCATTGTTGAAAGCACCTGACAGAAGATGGAGAGATGAGATAGAAGTTTGTTCATAAGACATGATGAAAGCTAACACAATCAAGGTCTTATACAAGCAAATGGGTCAAAAGCAATGTAATCAAGATGGCTGATGACAAAAATAATGAATATTATTATAATTTTCTCGCTGAGGTTTATCTACAAATAAATACAATTGCACTTGGACAACTCTTAAGCAATTCAAAGGGTAAGACAAATGAATTGCAATGTAAATAACCATTTGATAAAATGAAATTTGATAAATCGTCTATTAATAAAACTCTCTGTGATGAAACCAATAAAGATGAAGATATCAATCCAAACAGTTTGTAAAATGCTGAGAATGATTTATCTCACAATATCAGAGAATGTAAATTAAGTTGTTGGATCATGTTTTAGCTGTAAATTTGTACATAGACTTAATTATGTACAAATTAAGCTCACACCTAACATTTAACATATTGTTTTGATTTATGGGATACACATTTTTTCTAGTCTTAAAATAAGCAATAAAAACATACTTAAGAACATTTCAGAAATTTAGGATCAAAACCGCATTAGCATTTAAATTATATTTCTATATTTTTCAACCAATCAGCTAAAAACATAGAATAGAACATTCTAGAAAAATAGGATCGGAAGTCAACTCACAGAAAATATTTAGGCTCGAAAATAAGATAGTAAAATACAAATCTGATTGGTCAATAAATGTCTACGCGCCAAAATAATATCCTGTAGGATATAAATAACACAGAGTTAGGGAGCCATACACACAAACTTACACACAGACTTACACGAAGACTAAGACAACACCACAAGCCACTAAGCCAGTAATGCAGTAGCCGATACTGTGTCCGACAAATTCCTTTCCTTCCTCAACTAAAGTTCATGACCTAACTTCAGATGGCCGCAAATCACATTCAAAAGAAAAACCCTACAAACTTTCTTTCATCAACGCGACACGCTGTCGCCACAATCATAAAACCCACTATGAACTTAATGTAAGTAAGAACGACTTATTTACCGACTCCGTTAACAGGAACATACACACATCTTTAAACAAATTTATTTTCTTCTTGCCAAACTTTATTTTACAAAAGGCCATTTACACATCATTTATTTTGTTTGTTTTCATATTCTGTTATATGCATATTAAATTGTTTGTTGTTTAATGTTCCTTGTGTTCTATTCCATTTCTTTTACGCGATTGTAAAGTTTTGTGTTGTATTTGTGGTGGGAATAATCTAGAGAGCAATACCCGTAAAGTATGAATGCACATCTACTGAAATAACCAAAAAACATACAACCCCCCACAGATTAGTATTTTCATCCTTATAGGTTTCATAACTTTATTTCAGCTGATACATTTCTCGGTTTTCCTGCATCAACTAAAAAGTACAAAGGTCATTCATAAAATATGATCAATTTTGCCTTAGTAGTTTGTAATTGGAAGCACTGTTTACAATTGCACTTGAAGCAGAAAGAATTTCAAATTATTATTTAGTGCGGGAATTGCTTTGGCTGTTGGAGTTCGAAATTATATATTTCATCCAATGAGAATGGCCGATGCTATTCTGCCCGGGCCACATAAAAAGCAGCGCTAACCATGCCCGTCCTCTCTTTTCTTTTCTTCCTTACTATCAGCAAGGTTAAACTAGCCGACACGAGAGAGAACATTCTCTCTCTATCCTGGGACGATTCCAACAGCAGATAGAGGGACTTCTCATCTTGAGAGAGCACATTTCAACATGTGTTTCTCTGCTTCTTTTAGGAGGCCATTCCTTATCAATTATTTCTCCCTCCTAAATCGAATGGACCACGAAGCTTCTGGTTGAGTACTAAATTCCTGCACAGCTATTTACGACTGTCTTCCTACCACCCGCAACTCACAGCACAAAGAAAAACTTCGTCCCAAGCTGCCATTGAAGCTTCCCCCTTTGAAAACTATCAATATCTTCGTCAACGCTTTCATTATTTATTTTATTTCCTTTAATATAACAAGAGGCAACAGAAGTCTACAACCTCAGCTGCCATTTATGTAAAAATGGTAATATTATCTGCCCTCATGTTATACACTTTTTCAACGAAATCAATAGTGATGGATCCTTTCATGTTCCAGTAGGCTGTCATCATGACCTCCTTTACTGAATGCTGCACCTGGAACTTTTTCTTTACTGGAGAGTCAGTGTGTTTCCACTCCATGAACTATTTTTCCACCCATGTTTAGTCTATTTGCAAACATTTTTGATTAAAATAGGCTTCTTTGTACACATCACATATTCTTCTGTAAATTTCACATGGTTTGCACTTGTCAGCCACCAAAGATTTGCCTGGACTACTCTGTTTGATTTGCAACCATTTTGAATAGCCTCAAACAAATACTTTTGCAAGATTAAAATAATTTTTGCTATAAACCAATTCCAAACAATGCAGGGTTTACAGTTATGAAAGAAATTGACGAAAAACATTTATTTTGCTTTTTTCAAAAAAATCTCCTTTGAAATTATGAAATCAATTAAAATGACAATTTTAGTTTGAACAAATCGTGGAATGATTATTTCATACTAATGAGTTTTTGTTCACAAGCCCATAAAAATTTGACTTGTCTCCCTTCCACCTAAAATACCTATACAGTTGTTTTTATTTACTAAGAATTGCTTAATCTGGTTGGTTATAGGTTACTTAGAGGCCTCTTTTTTATGGGGGGGTACTTTTACTACTACTGCTGTTACTATCATCTTCATTATTATTGTTTCAAATTTTTCACACTAACATCAGCAGGTGGTCTTTCACTAGAATCTGAGTGATAGCATATCTCCTCATGTCTCTTTTCAGTATTCTAGCCAATCTCAAATATGCTGTTGTCTAAATGGTCTTGAGTTTACCTTTAATTTCCAATTCTACCAGTCTCTGGGGATCGTTCCTAGCACACCAATTATCATTAGTATTAATGTCACCTCCATGTTCCACAGTTTTTTTAAACTTTCAGACAAGATCAAAGTATTTGTCTTTCTTTTTGCTTTCTTTCATTTGCACTCTGTGGTCCATTGGAACAGCAATTATTATTATTTAATTTTCAGTTTAAATTTCTATTTCTTACAATTCTTCAGTGGGTCTTTATCAAAGACTTAGGGCGATGGAAGGTAGTGATTATATGTATTTATGTTATTTGTTGCCTCTTTTGGGTACCGAATGAGATGAACAGTTCTGCAAAGTGCAGATTTTTCTATTTCATATCGATTGGGACTGACAGGTATTTTGGTTATGTTTTTATCTGTCCTTTTTTAGTGTTTAATGGTTAGTTTCCATAACGCTATAAATTAATTGACAATACAAATCTTAGTGTTTCGGGAAATGGTTAATTTCTCTAACACTATATATTATTAGGCAACACAAATGAATAACGTAACTTCTTTTTAACAACACAACAAAGAAAGGTTTATTATAGTAGCAGGCGTAAAGGAGTGAGAGTGAGAAAGTGTCCCTTTTGTGTCGCTGGTCAGTATGTTGGTCCTTGGTTTGTAGGAAGCGTGTTTGAAGCTAGCAGCAGCGAGCGAAGGGTTCCAAGTGGAATCAGTGGCAGTCATTTGAGATAGATGTGTTTCTACTGTTGGCTGAAGGCTCTCTGACTTTGTCCCTTTTACCAAAAGGGACTAGAAAAATAGTTCTTGAGAGGAAGAAGGAATTGATTGGTCAGTGAGTGACCGACTCTCTTAGCGGGGGCATTGATTCGCGAAAGGAAATAGATCTGTGGCTGCTACAAAATAAATAACGAAACTTATTTGAAAACACAACAACGAAAAGTTTATTATTATAGCAGAAGTAAACGAGTCAGAGTGAGAAAAGGTTCTATTTGGTGTCGACGGATAGTATGTTGGTTCTTAAGTTTGTAGCTAGATCGTCCATGTGGAATATCCGCGGGAGAGTACGGGAGAGAGATCTTTCTTGGCTGCTAGCTGGGTGCTCTCTGACTTCCAAAAAGGGATAGAATAAATGGTTCTAGAGAGGAAGAAGGCATCAGTGCGCTCTTCCCCTGATTGGTCAGTGTGTGGCCGAATCGCTTAGCGGAGGCATTAATTCGCGAGAGAAAATAGATCTGTGACTGCTATACTTTTTTTTAAAATAAGGGCTCCTATTATTACTGACATGGTGGTAGTTTTAAACTACCACATTTTTTTCAATTTTTATTTCCCAGTCTTTGTATTTACTTATTTTATTATATTTGTGACACGATGCAGAAGTGAACATTTTTTATCATGTTGAAAATGAAGTTGAAATAGGAGTGTGTGTGTGTGGGGGGTGTATTTCCAGATTTGAACGTCTGTGGGAGCTATGTATGTGTGTGGGCCTACTTGAGTGAAGGAAAAGAAAAGAAATTTTTTTCTTTCTCTTGAGATATCAGATTACTAGGTAAAAGGCCTGGACGCCATTAAGTCTGGGTTTGACTTCATGCTCCAGAGAGATCAAACAGGTAGATTTTTTTGTGCCAATAAATTTCAGATTCTCCGGGAAATTTAGTTCCAAATTATAGTTCCAAATAGCCAGTTTAATGCTAAAAAATATCCTCCCTTCCGAGAAGTTTTATAATACCTTTTTATGCTAGAGAAGTGATAAGTCACCGATAAAAAAATTTGTGAAAAGGATCTTAATCATCCTATTTACCAACCCCTCCACTCGGGCAGGATATGACACAAGGACAATTTTTAAGCGGAGTTTAACAGGTTTGAATTCAGAGTTTTCCTTCTCCTAGACTAGTTGCCTAACCAAGGCTGAAGAACCTAGTCTGTCCTACTATTTACCCATAGCTGGAGGGAGAATAATTAGATTCATACCTTTCCCAAGGGTATTAGTGCTATGTGAAATGCAAGCAGTCTCGTCCAGGATTTGAACTCGTGTCGCCGTGTTCATTTCCTACGACGATAACAATTACACCACGGGCTTAATTATAATTCTTTTCCGTGACACCTATAGAATACACATTTTTTTCTAGTCTTAAAATAAGCAATAAAAACATACTTAAGAACATTCTAGAAACTTAGAATCAAAACAGCATTAGTATTTAAGTTACATTTTTATATTTTTCAACCAATCAGCTAAAAACATAGAATAGAACATTCTAGAAAAATAGGATCGGAAGTCAACTAACAGAAAATATCTAGGCTCGAAAATAAGATAGTAAAATACAAATCTGATTGGTCAATAAATGTCTACGCGCCAAAGTTTTAGGACGATTCTTTGATCCACTATTACGGTATAAATAACACAGAGTTAGGGAGCCATTCACTAAGACTAAACCACCAGCCACTAAGCCAGTAAAGTTGTAGCCGATACTCTGTCCGGCAAATTCTTTTCCTTCCTCAACTAAAGTTCATGACCTAGCTACAGATGACCGCGAATCACGTTCAAAAGAAAAACCCGACAAACTTTCTTTCGTCAACGCGACACGTTGTCGCCACAATCATAAAACCCGCTATGAACTTAATGTAAGTAAGAACGACTTATTTACGGACTCCGTTAGCATACACACACCTTTAAACAAATTTATTTTCTTCTTGCCAAACTTTACTTTCCAAAAGGTCATTTACACACCATGTATTTTATTTGTTTTCATATTCTGTTATATGCATATTAAATTGTTTGTTGTTTAATGTTCCTTATGTTCTATTCCATTTCTTTTACGCGATTGAAAAGTTTTGTGTTGTATTTGTGGAGGAAATAATATTGGGAGCAATACCCGTAAAATACGGATGCATATCCACTGAAATAACCAAAATACATACAGCCCCCACACACCTTTCTTTTGATTTTTCTCTGTCTCTTTTGTTCCGAAAACTTTTCCTTTGAATTGTGAAAAAGATCACGGTGATAAAGATAAGAATGAAAATTTTAAAGCCGATTCGTCTATAGGGGATATTGATAACGGAATTACAAGGATAAAGATATGTGTAATGATTCGAGATGGTAAGAAGAAGAAAGAGACCCAAAACAAAGAGAGGGTTGGAGTGGTGATGGAGATGTGGAGAAACCAGTTATAAGGCAAAGAAAAAGGGGAGAGAAGAAAGAGAATGATGAAAGAGAAAAGGTGAAGAAAGGTAGAAAGGTTATGATGAATAAATGAAAAGAAAAGAAGAGAGGTAGAAAAAGAAACCATTATAAAAGGGAATGAAAGTAAGGTTTATTAGAAGAAAAAAAGATTGTGTTAGTTTCAAACTAACTGGTCAATGTAGAACCGCACAGAGATATGGGCGCAGGGTGTGCATAGGGACCCCCCACAAAAAAAGAAAAAGAAAAAAGGAAAAAGAGAATGAAAAAAAAAAAACCAAGCAAATAAAAGAAAAAAAGGAAAAAGAGAATTAAAAAAACAGATGGAAAATGAAAAGTAAAAAATGAAAAAGAGAACAAATAAAATGAAAAAATAGGAAAAAGAGGAAAAGAAAAACAGAAAGGAAATGAAAAAAAGCAAGAAATGATAAAAGAAAAAGCGACAGAGATTGCTAAGGTCCCCACAGACTTTCTCGAAACCTATGTATGGCACTAGACCTTGGTGTCTAGTTCAAGTCATAACACGGCATACGTGCCCGGACCCACATTTGGGTTCGTGAAACTGCTTGCCTCATCAGGCTCACATTGCACTAAGAGAGCGATGAGCAGCATAGACCAGCAGGGTTCGAGTCTCGGCTCGTTCCCGACCTTCCCCTCCCCTTATCCCCACTTTAATCGGCCTTCGGGCTTTTGACCACGTGTCAAGTCGTGTCTGGTGGGAGGCAGCGACAAATAAACAGAGATTGCTAAGGTAAGGAATTTTTGCCACTCTTCATCTATACCTGTCTCCTAGCTATAAAGTTTTAAAAAAAGAAATTTTAAACGAAAAAGAGGGAGAAGGCTTAATATCTTCCCATTTAATTTTTTTAAAGTTAAAATGTTAAATAACCAAAAAAGAAGAAATGGATGTATATATATATGTGTGTGTGTGTGTGTGTGTGTGTGTGTGTGTGTGTGTGTGTGTGTGTGTGTGTGTGTTCAAAAGATAGATTTGTAGTGAACCTGACAGTATGATAGAAATATGTGGAAAGTTGGATAAATTAAAACACTTAACTCAGATTTAGATGTGTGATATTTCGTTCGGGCTTTATTTCATCTTCACGAACTTCTTCAAGACAGAGACTGTTTTCTGAGTTTTTCTATTTAAAAGCATATGAGGAGAGTGGAAGGGGTATAGTTGTGGCAGAAAAAATTGGGAGGGACTTAAAGTCAAATGTATCAGGCTTCATTAAAGATTTTTTGTTTTGAAAGTGATGATAGGTTTTAGGGAATTGACGAGAAGGAAGTAGGGAAGGGTTTCTGTGAAAGGGGATTTTGCCATGACTTGTTTATGGAAAAGATATTGACTATAATGTGATGTCTCAGAAAATTGTCTATATTGTGGTATCTGGGATGTAATTGGGGTGAGGAAAGGCTAAGAGGTAAATTATCAGGAAAGGCAAAAGGAAAGGGTTCTCAAAAGTATGGTGGCTCAGAGTGAAAAAAGATTTTTTTTTCCTATCCGTTTTCTATGTAGCAGAAAGAAAGAATTTCAAATTATTATTTAGTGCGGGAATTATTTTGCCGTTGGGATTTCGATTTTATATATTTCGTCCAATGAGAATGACTGATACTATTCTGCCCGGGTGACCTCCCCGGGCAATATAAAAGGCTGTGTATCGCTCCCTCGTCCTCTCTTCTTCACTGACTCTTCTTGACGATTTCAGCTGCAGTAACGGACCATCATAACATGAGATGAGCATCTCATGTTGTGATGGTCCGTTACTGCAGCTGAAATCTGCAGTAACGTTACTGCAGTGTTCCTTTAGTGCATGTGCAAATTTTTGTGTAATTGGTGGGAATTTATCTGAGACAGTGTCCGGAATTTGAATTTGAGTGTCTTTTTTCTTTTTAATTTTATCGAAATGTTCCAGTTTTCATTTAATTTCGAGTCTTCTGAAAGTTTTTTTTTTTCAGCTGAGTTCACGGGTTGAATTTTATCTTTCAGGTGATTTTAATTGAGTAATTTCCATTTTCTTTTAATTTCAACCGCATCTTCTGTAAAGTTATCTTTTCAGCAGAATTCTCGGGTTGAATTTTCTTTCAATTGTTTAACTTCGTAGAATTTCGGTAGTCGACTTTCGTTTGATTTTAGTTTTATTTCTTGGGAAGTTTCTTGCCAGTTTGAAATACTAATCGGCTATTCAAGAAGCGAGTGACAAAACCTTTCTGCTGGATATTTTTTACCTGCTTTAACAGTATGGTCCTCGAGTTCTTACCGAGCCCCCAATAGTAGTTTTCAACAAATAGTCGGGGGAAGCTTTTTAGTGCCGTATTGTCTTGAATTATTTCTCCCTTTTCCACTCTGGCCAAATTAAGTGCCGCACGTAGTCGGTTTGATTCCTTGTTTGAAATAAATTTTTATAGATAGTAGTAATAATGATAATATTGATAATTCGCATTCCTGTGATAATTTAAAACCACAATTTTCAATTTAAAGTCGATCAAGGTGGACGCTTTAAGATTGGAAAAAATATATATGTATAAGTGATTTGATGATTCCTGGTATTCAATCTAAGAACTGTTAAGTTTAAGAAAATAAAAAAGAAGAAAAGCTTTTTAACATTTCCCAACCATTGTGGAATTTAAAGGAAAAAGTTTTTTTTTTTTTGTTTTTTTTTTGTCTCACTTATTTGAACCAGACACCTGGATAGGTAGATAGTATCACTGTGGGCAGTTGGCTGCAAACCCCTGTGAACAATACCCCCAACTAGCGGTTGGTCATTCCTGTTGCTATGTGGCTTGTATTTTCTCTTTCTCTTTATTCCTGGTAGTATCTAACCCCAGAAAAGAAGAATGGCAAAAATAATTTTAGAGATTTTGGTTGAGAAACAAAAATAATCTGTTAAAATTCTATGGATAAAGAAGAAAAGAAAGTGCTGGTCAGTCAGGCAGGAAGTTCAATGGACAGGGAGAGAAGGAGAAACAAGGGTGGTAGAGGAAAGGCAACAGGAAGGGGCCAGGGAAGCAGAGAGCCAAGTAAACGGGAGGGAGAAAAAGAGAGACGAGTCGGTTGGGGAAAGGCACCATGAAGGATGCAACACATAAACAACTGTTGAGATTTCTGATGCTCACAATTTCAGTGAGTTAGCAGAGGAAGCCATTAAGTTCTCATGAATTGGTTATTATACGAAATATGGAAGGTGGTTTAAAGTCCTTTTGAATTGATTGTTAGGAAAGGGGATGAAATATGGAAGGTGGTTTAAAGTCCTTCCTGGTTGAAATGGGGATAGATAACATGAGGAGTTAAAAAGTCCTCTGGGATGAAATGTAGAAGCAAAGTGATTGGGGTCAGTTATGTTGAGGCTCCTGAAGGGGGTTAAGTCCTGATGTAGCATTTGGCTAACTGCAGAGACCATGATGCTCCTGAACTACCTGGAGAGATGTGGAAGGTGACTTGAGAAATGGTTGGGAGTGGTCAAAAGCCCTCCCTATGATTGATCTTGAGGAGTGGAGGAACACACCATCCCAGCATGTTGCTGTTTGTCTCGTTGTAACTGTGTGGAGCAACTTGCCCTGCATGTGCTTTTGTTGAAGGAATGATGAAGGCTCCTGATGGATAATGTAACACATTGCATGTTAACAGTTATGTCTATGTTTTATCTTTTCATTGGGATGTAATTTATTGTGAATAAATGACAAAGGTAAATAAGTGAGGAGTGTGGCACAATAATGAGCATTCATGTTTGTATGTGTATATATATATATATATATATGGATGTGCATGTTGTAGGTCTCTGTGTGTGTTCAGGGATGGGTGGCCAAGAAGAGGATCTTATCTCTAGCATCCTAGAAGTGACGCCGGAGTGTCTTTCTTTGTCTACTTTGGCATGAAGAACACACAGAAACCTGTGCCTGCTAAAACCTGCAAGACTGGAAGAGAAGGATGAAGAGAGTTAGTCAGTTAGGGGTGAGACCCGAAGTGATCGGTCTGGAGCAGAGAAGCAGTCAGTCCAAAGTGGAGGGTCAGACATTTCAGAAGTTAGGAGTGAGACTCTGAAGTGGTCAGTTGGGAGTGAGACTCTGGAGCATGGAGTCAAGACAGAGCAATAAAGACAATGGCCAGATGAGTCAGCAATTTTGATATCTGTGACGGACTTTCACAGAGTTCTCGGGTTAGCCTTAACAAATACACACAAAATGCTTATAAGTTCCAGACTTCACCTCCTGAGTTTTGCAGTTCAAAATCCGTGTTTGTCTTTTTCTTCCTTTCACTCTTTGTTTGTTGTTTGATTTTTTTTTTTTTGTACAACCTGTGAAATACCCACACGGCCAGGTGTGAGAAGAAACAATGGGGTCCAAACCACTAGACGAACAGCCAAACAACAAAAAACCCTCCCCCATTTGTGGGAATTGTTTCATACCATAATGATGCTCTATAATAACACAAAAATTAAGGTTCGCTCACTGGATGGAGACAGTCTTCTTTGACATTGTTGCTGGTGTTTTGCAAGGGATATACATTAGCCCCATATCTGTTTATAATCTGCTTAGACAATGTACTTCAAACGTCGATAGATCTAATGAAAGAAAATGGCTTTAAACTAAAAAAGGCAAGAAGCAGACAATACTTCGCAGATATTATTACAGACACAGATGATGCAGATGACATAACACTTCTTGCAAATACATTTACTCAAGCCAAATCCCTGCTGCATAGTCTGGAAGAGGCAGCAGGTGGCATTAGCCTTGATGTGAATGAAAACAAAATGGAGTACATGTGTTGTAATCAAGAAAGGGACACTGAAAGTGACATCAATATACACCTAGCAAAGGTATGGGCTGCTATCAATAGATTATTAATCATATGGAAGTCTGACCTATTTAATAAAATAAAACACAATTTCTTCCAAGCAGCAGTTGTGTTAATACTACTTTATGGATACACCACATGAATGCTGACAAAATGTATGGAGAAAAAGCTTGATGGGAACTGTATAAGAATGCTATGAGCTATATTGAACATTTCCTGGAAGCAACATCCCATGAAACAGCAGCTGTACTGCCACCTACCTTCTATCTCTAAAACCATTCAAATAAGATGAACAAGATATGTGGGACACTACTGGAGAAGCAAGGACATTCTCCTATGGATCCCTTCACATGGAGGAGCCAGTATTGACCGACCAACAAGAACTTACCTACAACAGCTCTATATGGACACAGGATGTAGTCTGGAAGACCTGCCAGGAGTTATAGATGGTAGGGATGAATGGCAAGAGAGATCCAGGGAAATCCATGCTAGCAGCATGACTCAATGATGATGACCTGATATAGTATAAACAGGGAATCAGTGAGCAAGATGGAGCATTTCAACCACTTATTTCTAACTCTAGAACTGTTTTGGTCATCTGATTGAAACTATCCAAGGAGCCGTGGTCTCAGTTTGAGTTCAATGGCTGTCCATCACACTGGTTAACCAGTTGTCTTTTTCCACAGATGTAACAGCTCATGATTTAATTTGAATGCTTCACTACATGTCAGTAATAGACCTCATCAATCTATTATATAAAGTTGTCATGGTAATGTAATTAGGAATGCCAATCATTATGAATCTTTAAAATGTGGGAATAAAAAAAATTCAAAATTGTGCTTTTAAATCTTCAGTGAATATTAGTTAATCTAACCTCTATTAATTCAAGAGGGAAAAAAGTCATATAAGGTGAAATGTTAAACAAATTTTGGTTTTCAAGTCATATGCCAAGTCTGTTCACAAATACTGTATATGAATAAATTCCTCAATTTACATGAATAAAAAGTTATAAATGAGGATTATGTCATGTAAATTCCTTGGAATATAATTTTCAAAACTAGCTTATATACTTGAATGGACTTCTTATGATGATTAACTGTCTTTTTTATCTCACATAAAACACAAAGATGACAAGAATTATAACCACTTAACTTATTCTCTATCGGATCCCTGAACATTTTTAGCACAATAGTTTTTTGAAAATTTAATCCCTTTGCAAGTTCTTGGCGAAGAGTTTATTTTCCAATTTAAACATATGAAATTGGACCCTAACTTTGTGTTTATCAGGTTAAAGTGAATCTTTCTCTTTTTGATTTAATATATTTCCTCACCAGAAACCAAAAGCAATAGAAGAGACAGATAAATTTATGGTCAGTTTTTGGTTTATTAGTTTTTTTTCATGGCATTTGTCAGTCTTGAATCATGCATCTGCACATGGATCCCAGCACAGACCTGGGCAAAGTTAAATGGAAGGCTGGGAGTTTTCCATGCAGCAGGTCTCCTCACTTCTTGAATTTGATGTTATCCAAGGGAAGGGCAAGGTGCTATACAACTTTGCATCAATATCATCATACTATTTACCAAAAATAAGCCTGAAGACAATCTGGCACAGCTTTAGAGAGTCCATTTCTTGGTTTTGAATTCAAAGTCTCCCTTTTCCTAGACTACTTGTTCTTCCAAGGCTAAAGAGTTTGGTCTGTCCTACAATGCTTAGTTTACATAACTTAAAATTCCACAAACAGGGCAAATTTTCAGCTAATATATAATAATGTATAAACAAAGACATCAATATGTCTTTGATATTTTAAGAATTTTGTATTCTTTTAATGTTTGGTATTGTACTATGTATACTGGGAGGTATAAGAATTATCAACATGGAAAAATGGAATCAGCAAATCAAGTATGAATTCTGGCTGAGGCAATTTATGTTCACTTTATAGTAATGCCTTTGGGAAAAGCATGAATTCATTTCTCCCTGTGCCTTGTTCCATCATTAGATATTTTGGCCAAATATTTTACCTCTATAGCATATGATGATTGAGACCAGGTAAATAAACACTTCAGTAAACCATTCTCTTATACCTAACAGTTGAAAAACCAATATTCCTCCAACTAAAATTTGACAGGCTCCAACTAAATTGTTCTCGTTTTTGATTTTTGAATTCTAAATAGGTTTACTGATATTTTTAAAACATATGTACATCTCTTGCCTTAAACATAATACAAGATGTTTAAATAGAAACAGTAATGAATGATAACGATCAGGCAAAGAATAATCAAAGAAAATATAACAAAGATGAAAGTTATTGAAAAGTCTTTATTTTCTTAAAAAGTTAACAAAAACAAGTTTCACAAAACAGACACCTAAGTGTTTTTTTTTATAGGAAAAATATAAAATTTTCTTTGAAGTACAAATCATTCTTATGTTTCCTTAGTTTATATATAATAAGGGAATTTTTAAATTCAGAAAATAAAACAAAAAAGCTAACAAAGAAAATGAAGATATTTGTTGAATTTTTAAAAAATTTGGACACGTCAGGGATTTTTTTTAGATGAATCCTATCTTTTCCACACAAAATTTATTTCTTTTTGTCAAGTTTTATGATCTAGTATTATAGTTATTTCCTTAGCATAGCTTAGATGTGATACAAGGCCACAAGTACAAAGCACCAAGTGAGGAACAAACTCAGTACTTGGGAGTAACTTATGTTTATACTTGGTTGTTTTCAGTGTTATTCAACCTCAAGTCTTTATCAAAAAAATTAATTTATCCACATCTAAATTTGCTTGTATTTTTGATAACTTTTTTTTACTATTTTCCCTTTTATATATAATTCATTTTTATTATGAGCTATAGTCTCCCATAAGAAGTTTTATTACAATACTTTTGAGAAATATCCTGCCTCTTTGATATTAGAAAACTATAAAATGAATGAAAAGTATTAAATTTTCACCATCATTATTTTTAAAAAGCAATGAGAGTTGATATTTTGTCTTTATTAACTAGAGAAATTAAATCATTCATTCTTCATGTTTCAACCACCTTTCATTCATTAAAATAATTTCATGATAGAGCAAATACTTCTCACCAACAACCTCCCCAAAGAAACTGTTGCAGCTATAATGATGCTATATAAAAACACAAAAGTAAAAGTCCACTCACTGGATGGAGACACAGACTACTTCGACATTGTAGCAGGTGTGCTGCAAGGAGACACATTAGCCCCATACCTGTTTATTATCTGCCTAGACTACGTGCTTAGAACATCTATAGATCTAATGAAAGAAAACAGTCTCAAGCTGGTAAAGGAAAGAAGCAGAAGATACCCTGCACAAACTATTACGAAGGCAGACCATGCAGAGGACATAGCGCTTATAGCAAACACACCTGCCCAAGCTGCTACATAGTCTGGAATGTGCAGCAAGTAGCATAGGCCTCCATGTCAATGCAGACAAGACAGAATACACGTGTTTTAATCAGAGGCGACATCTCCACACTAAAAGGTGGTCCTTTGAAACTAGTAAACAACTTCATCTACCTTGAAAGCAGCACCTCATCAACCGAGAATGACATCAACACATGACTAGCAAAGGCATGGACAGCTATTGATAAGCTATTGGTCATATGGAAGTCAGAACTGACCAATAAAATAAAACGCTGTTTTTATCAAACAGCGGACGTGTCAATACTGCAATATGGATGCACCACATGGACGCTAACTAAACATATGGAGAAAAAGCTTGACAGCAATTACATAAGAATGCTGCGAGCTGTATTGAACAAGTCACAAAACAGCAGCTGTATGGCCACCAACCACCCATCATGAGCCAGACATGCAGGTCACTGCTGAAGAAGTAATGACGAACTCATAAGTGATATACTCCTATGGACTCCTTCATATGGACAAGCAAAGGTAGGATGACCAGCTAGAACCTATATAAAACAGCTCTGTGCCGATACAGGATGTGGCCTGGAAGACTTCCTGGGAATGATGGATGATAGAAATGGGTGGCGAGAGAGAGTCAGGGAGATCTGTGCTGGCAGTGCAATATGATGATGATGATTCTTGGATGGATGATTTATCAATTTAAGAAACATTAATGTCTAAGTTTTCATATATAGTCGCTAAACAAAAGATAAAATATTGATATTGCTTATTTCAGTTTATAGGAACCAATAAGAAAGTTTTTATAGTTTATATCATTTAAAACAGAATGGAATTATAATTTAATAATAGATAAAAAATGTGTTGCAGCAAAATGAAATAAAAACAATTAAAAGTCAAACTTAAAATGTCAATTAATAGGAAGGGCTTTATCCCAAAAAGAAGTGAGAAAATTATGATAAGTAAATTTTGTTTAATTCTTATTTTTATTCAATATGATGTTTTAAAAACAAATAGTAGTAAAGCTAAAATAATAAATCCAAATTTTTAGTTAATTGAATGAGTTGATAGATAAATAACATCTCCCATCCTGTGAATTGAATTACCATGACCAGAAAAAACTAGCGAACACCTGCGCACGACCTATGGAAACACTGGACAGCTGTTTCAACCTTATTAAGTCTCATCAGCAGTGTATATCATGATCTCCCTTACTGGAGATCAAACCAGCAACCACAGAATGAAGAGCTGAAACTACCAATGAGCCACCAACCCATGTTGCACACAAGTAACGCCAAATCAACTAGTCATAGTAATTGCGTGGCCAATTAACCTAAATGTCTTGGAAGTTATATCCGTACTCTTTACAGAGGACACAGTCACTTCCAGGGCCATGTCTTCCCAGGAAGATTGGAAATACACATCTGCATAATTATTATAACCTCGAGGGCAAGGATATAGATGCATATTCTTTTTTTTTTGTAAGCAGAAGAATTATATTGTAAATTTAATTACCATGACCAGAATTTTTCTGGTTATTGTAATTCAATTTTACATACATTTTTTAAATATTCTCCTCACTTTTTCATTCTATCCATAAAGTTTCTGGTTGACTTTTTGATCCAATTGTACACAGCAAACCTCATCTTTAATATCAGATTCCTCTTTCACTTTTAGGAAAAAGTAAAAGTCTGATGCTACTAGATCAGAATTGTATGTGAATTTCAGGCTTCTAGCTATTTTCACCTTTTATTGACTGCAATGCTTTATATGTAACTCAGATGTAGTTCTCATGGCAAGCTGATACTAAACATGTTTGAACAGAACTTTATATACAACCAAATACATTTTCTATGTTAACAATTAGCCATACAATAGAAGACCTTATTTATGAGAGGAAGTCACTGTAGCATAGTGGCCAAAGTGCTAGACTGGAACCTCAAAGTGAGTTCAAACTCCAGTTGTGCTATTACATTCAATCTCAAACAAATACCCTTGAGAAAGGTACGAACCATTTATCCTTCCTTCCAGCTATGATTTAATAGTATTACTGTTATTCTTCTCCAAGGATGGCATTAGCATTAAATAAAATACAAAGGTTGATATACCATTAAACAAAGAAAGCAAACCTTTTTTATCAATTAACTTTTGTAAGTTTAACAGTTTTTAACTCTTCTAATGAGACATATCAGTAAATGTATGTTTTTTGAAGGTATTAAGTTTAGCTTAGTCATGAACAATCCTACAAGAATAGGTCATCAGTAAAGTTCATACTCATATGTCACAATCAACAAGCTACTGTACTATAACAAAGGACTTATACATATCTACTGGATTAAATGATTGCTACTAATACAAAATTTTTCATCAATTGTTTATAAAATTGTTGAAGTTTCTTTGAATTTAAATTATCCATTAAAAGTAACTATTTCATATTCATTTTGATCTTAAAAAAAAATCAAAAAATATTATCAAAACTATTTATGACAAATTGTCTTTTTTTTCTCAGGATGCAGATGAGGAGTACATGGGGGATATGAAATATATCTATTTCTCAATTTCCAGCCTTGTTTCGTGTCTGATAATAGAGGCATTTATTATTAGTTATCCTTTATCAAATGTCTATCTATAAAAATCTACTTATTTATTATAATCATTTATATTTTATTCAGATCTCATAATAAAACACATATACATTAATCTATAATATACTACACAATAAAAGAGGTATAGTATCTTGGTTGGACCATTGGAGGTTAAAACTTTATTTATTTGAATAGAATGAATTATGAATAACTGATATATACATGTAATTCATAATCATCACACTCAGTGTAAGTTATATGGTCTCAAAATGGCCCTGAAATTTGCCAATTTAAAAAAAATTATCCCTAAGCACTCACAATATCCTGAGACTCTCAGCTGCAAGTGTTCATTTTACTCCCCCCCACCCAACTTAAATCATAGTTTCAGAATACCTAGTTCCTAAAATATATTTCCATTATTGAGGATAACAAAATTCATCAAATTATTCCAAAAGACATTTTGAGGAAATGTTAATAATATTGAATCTTACTTGAAGCCATTTCTTTGTCCAGTTTCTAAGTAATTTATAATTGTAAAGGCAGGGGGACCTTGGGTGGTGTAATGGTTAGCAAGCTAGACGAGCAAACCTTCACAAGTGAGTTTGACTCTCATTAGGTGCCCCATTCATACAGCCTTATGCTACATCTAAGTAAGAACCTAAGTAAATTACTATAACTGTAAAGGCATACAAAGTAATCAGAAGATATTCTCATATACTGTGTAGGAGTAATGATAGTTCAACAAATAAATCCAGTTTTGGCTAAACAATATAAAACACACACACACACATGCACACTAATATTCATTAAAAACACATTAATAAAATTTTTACTTTTTCTTATTTCGGAGCAAAAAGTGTAATCTCCCAATAACTTATGCTAAAAGTAAATAGAAAAGACCTATTTTTCTCTTCTAACTTTACTTTTGTGACCTGAGTTATGAAATTTTTTAAAAGTACACATTTTCCAGAAAATTCAAGATAGATTCAGAGCTGAGAACCTAATAGAAAAATTTTCTAGAACTTACTAAATGTTTTCATTCATTTTTGTAAAACTTACCTATAAATACATGTAAATTTTGATTCATAAGTAGTTCTATTCAAATTTTATTTAAATAAAAATGTGCAAATTTGTCTGCAGAGAATTTCTAAATTTTTTTTATCCAGAGCACAAAAGTAAAGTTTTGGAATATTGGCCATATTCCATACAATATAAACAATTAAGAAATAACATATACTATCCAGGAACAAAATCGGTTATATAATCTAAAAAAAATAGCAAAAAGAAATAAAACTCAAAGTTGAGCAAACATCTATATAATATGTTTAATAGAAATATCAATATTTCTGTTGTTAAGTAATTATCAAGAAAAATAACTTCTACAAATTTGGAAAAATATAATTTTACAGTTATTGCATATCTAAAGTTTTTGACACATGTAATCAAACTTTTAAAAATAAATTCAAAGAAAATAGTATATCATCACATTGAAAAGGAGTAAATTCAATGTCATCATCTCAGTATGCTATATCTAATTCTTCAAGAATTATTTAAATCAAAATACATTGGAGCTATTGTGTGCTAAAAGAAATTATTCTCAAATGAGGGGAACAACCATTCAATACATTCTCACAATGTTATAGAAAGGCTTAAAGAAATTTTGGTAGAGTTTGAACATGATTGATATTGTTAAGATAATAAAATAGATTTGGCTTAGTTCATTTTAATTAATGCAAACAAAAATTAGATTTAAAGTATTTTAAATGACATTATGTATTTTTATTTGCAATAATTTAAAGTTATAAGTTTTTTCTTTGAACCAGAGGAGGAGGAGGAGGGGCAGAATAATATTAATAGCAGTAGTAATAATACATATCGTCATCATAACTTATACATTATGACTTCATGAGACATGATTGCCTTATAATGAAAAACATTATTTTTCAGTAAACATAATGAAAACAGATAATTTTTCAGCAGCCTTATAATGAAAAGGCAAATCCTTTTTCAATAATCATATAATGAAAACAAATAATTTTTGGCAGTTATAAAAAATAAATTCAGTAATTATAAAATGTTGCAGGGATGATTGGAAACTGGAATCAGCAAACTAAGTTCAGATTTCAATTTGTGGTCACTTTGCACTTGTGAAAGGCATAAATTTGTCCTTTCTTTCCAGGGCTAAAAGTTGACCAGATTGGGTTCTTTAGCCTAGGTCAACCAACCAATCTAAGAAAAGGAAAATTCATGACAGAGTATAAGACCTATCACACCTCATGTCTTAATGATTTTAGAGAAAGTCAGTGGACTGAGATAAAAGCTTATGGGATGAGGATAGAATATAACAATAATCAAATCATTTTCAGTAACCACATAATGAAAAAAATGAGTTTTATATCGCTTCTCATATGATTGATTATGCAGTTATCTGTAGCTTTGGTTAAAATAAAGAATTTTCTTTCTTTGTAAAATTTCTGCCATCAACAAACTACCAAAAAAGAAAGAATTTTTCATTCAAGGCTAAGACTGAGTTCATTACACCGAGGAAATTATATTGTAACCAATCGGTGATTTTAATAAAAACTCTGAATCTATCCTTGGATTTTGGCAGAGACCTAGGTGAGGTTATCTGTATTTACCAACTCTTCCACACAAGCAGGATGCGACACAAGGTCAATTTTTCAAGCGGAGTTTAACAGGTTTGAATTCAGAGTTTTTCTTCTCCAAGACTAGTTGCCATACCAAGGCTAAAGAGCCCAGTCTACTCTACTATTTTACCCATAGCTCGAGGGAAAATAGTTGGATTCATACCTTTCCCAAGAGTAGTAACACTATGTGAAATGTCCAGGATTTGAACTTAGGTTGCCATATCCATTTCCTATGATGATATCCATTACACTATGAATACAAGGTTATATAGAAGACCAGAAGTTCTCAATGTTGCAGGTCTACCTTCTTCATGACACCAATGTTGTCTAAGTAATAAAGCATTCTTTATAGGTATGCAATACAACTTGGCATTAGTGTCAATAAAGAGGTTATCAGAATGAAGTTGAACTTAATATCAGGCTGCATTAGGGATTTCAGTTCTTGGTTTTGTCACTCCACAGCAGCATATTCCCCTGCTATGATAGAAGGGGATTTTGATTTCAGAGTTTTCTTTCTTCTTTATCACAATTTTCTAAATCTATTATGTCAGAAGTTATTCAACAAGATAAAGATGATTAACAGAAAGAAAAGTTTAAGAATTTTTTTGATTAAATAAAACTGGATAGAGCAATGTGAAACTGATATAGATAAATGTTAGGCTGGTTTTGAGATATTTTAATTTTATGACTCATGTTATATAGAAATAAATATTTCAAAAGAATAGTATGCTATAAATAATTCTTGCTTAAGATATTCTTTCATGACAGTATCCAAAATTCTATCTAAAAAATTCCTACAAAGAAAGCAACAAATATATTTTAGATAAAGCCTTCATTTTGGTATTCAAACCTACATTTAATCTGTTTTTTACATCTGTTAAATTTGCATATATCCATTGCTAACAATTCGATGAATGTTCCTTCTTTCCCAACCCTGTCGAATCTTGGTCACATAGCTGTCAATACATGGTATCAATAGAATAATTTTCAGGAGAAATACAAGAGCTGGCAGGACTAAGCAATAGAACCTGTTTGAAATAATAAGTATTTTGGGGAATCGAATCCACATGGGTACAGACATGATAAGTACATGACCTACAACTAACAACAAGGTCACATGACCAAGTCTAGACTGAAAGAAACGCCACTCCCGCCAGTTCAAAATCTCCCCAACAGAAGGCAGGGATGTAAGACCAACAAGGCTCATAAGCATCAGAGCCAGAACACCAATACTAATTGTCGATTCCCCAATCCAGTTCATTCGAGAGGAAACATGAAAAGAAAATCCAGTAGTGTTATCTGGCAAGTGAATTTTGGTAGTCTGATACCATTCTGGCATAGTGGCTGGTGAGATATAAATGGCACTGATTAATACATGCCAACAACTAAAGAATAAGGAATATAAGCCAAGCATTTTGCGGGACTTCATCCAATGGTCCATCCAGTTGGGAAATCGTTTGTACTTGGTTCCATAACAGATCTGAAGGATAGCTGCAAAACAACCTGGTAGATATGAAAGAGCAAGCAGGGTTATGGCAGTCAAACAGATTGGCTTGTTCAAGCCCCCAAGAGGAATGCCACTGTATGGAGTTTTGAATTTTGGGTGAGTACCAAAGAATATACCAAACTCCACAGCACAAGCTGCAAACCAAAAGAAGAATACTCCAAGTGTAAATACTGTTGGACTGCCCCATCCAGCCATGAGAGTTAACTGGTAAGTTTCCAGTTTGCGTGCATTCTGGAGACCCCCTACATTAACTGGAGTGAAACCCATATCCCGAGATAGATTGGAAATTACCATATGTGCAAATGAACTGTTAGATGCAATTAAAACACGCCGACTACCACCAAATATATCACTTTCAATAGCATATGCAGATAATGTATTAAATGCTTTCACAATGTGACACTCTGGAAGCATATTAGCAAGATTTTCTGCATTGGACTCTGTTTTGCTTAGTACATCTTTGTTTGAAACATCAATTAAGATTTTGTCTTTGACAAAATCTTCATATCGTTTGACAATTGACGCATAGTGTATGTAGTTCACAGCAAGAATAAAGATTTTGATTTTGGGGTTAGTGAAACATTCATCATGAGTAACAATCTTAACATCAGCAAAGATCTCGTCAATGGTTTTCAGGTCTCGCTCCTGAGGAAAACGACTACCCAGGAAGACTTCATAACCAGAGAGAAGGAGTCGCTTTGTGATGGCACGGGCAAAATCTCCAGTCCCAAGAACACCGATGGTTGTTTGATTAGAAGAGCACCTTTGCTTTGATACATTATCCACCTGGCAAACAAACAAAAAGATAAAATATAAAAATTTACATTTCATGAAAAATACAAAAATAAACAAAATAATTTATGATTTGTAAACTTAAAAAAAGAAGAGAAACTGAAGTTGAAAGAAATTAATTGATTGGTTTTATTCTATTTATGAATTTTAAAATTAATTGATTGGTTTTATTCTATTTATTAATTTTAAAATTTTGAAATTTATTTCATTTCTAATATCATTTAACACATTAAATGTGTGCAAAGATTTTTCAGACAGTAATATTGTTTACTAAACTTTGCTCATTCAGTCACACAGGCCTGGTCAGATTGCTTACATCACCTGCTGTCTTTCATTTATGTATAGAAAAGGCTCATTGCTGCTTAACTTCAGTGAGGTGATGGGAATCAGTTTTCAGACAGTAATATTAAATGCTTGCCAGTGACAGAGTATTTTTCACAAAATATGATTACTCAAATATTGTAAAGAAAATAAGCTAAGTTTCCTTAAAATCTGCCTTCAGTAGCCAATAAGTTCAATGTCAAGTCACATCTAATTTATGGAACTTATTCTAAATAAATAAATTAATATAATTAGCATTTAATACTTATCTCCCATGAGAAAATCTAATAATCAGAGTGAGTGAGAATGCTAAACACACATAATTATTAAGCTACAAATTGCTTTATCCACTAAGCAAAAGCATTCAAACAATATTAAACTAAGAGTATGTCATTTTTGTTGTATTTCAGTAACATACATACAAAAAACAGATCACTATAATACAATGTCCTGGGTATAACACTAAACATCATCTGGTAGTGAGGCTCCAGTTCTGGAGCATTGGAGAGTGTAAAGTACCCCTTCATTGCCATTATTCCCAGGTCCACTTGGTATCCCATCTATAGGTCAAATAGATTTGTTTCAAAATCATTCGTATTAGAAAGAATACTTGATACAATATAACTGTGTGTAAACACGATTATTATCATATACAATTATCAATGTTAGATAGGAATACTTGAAACCATTTAACTGTGTGCAAATTGTTTGTGTTGGATAGGAATAATTAATATCACGTACAAACAAATTAATGTTGAGTGCAAACAAATAAATGTAGACAAATAGAAATGTAAGTAAAAAATGCTATGGACCATTGAAAATATAGAAAGGATTAGTCAAAATTTACAAATTAATAAATTTTTGGCATTAAATAACTCATAAGGAGTTGATATGCCATTAAACAAATTAACTAAAGCAAAAAACTATAATATAGATTAAATCAGTGGTTCCCAAACTTTTTCAAGTCACAGTACTCTTAGTGTATATGGATTTTTTTAATGCCTTATGCCAGAAAATACTAAATAATGGTATATATCATTAACTTACTAGTTTTTATTTTTATGTATTTACTTTAAAAAAATGATCACTCTACCATTCAATGTTCAATGAGGCCATAGAGCATCTGCAATTACTTTCATGAAACTACCATGTTCAACACAGTTCTAGAACAATCCAGAATATAAACATTGTCTATCAACCAATCACTATCTAGATGGACAGAATGATTTGTAATGTACCTGTTAAATATCACTTTCTATCAGTGCTGATAGAATTTAGATTGCCGAGAATTATCAAAATTTTCAAGTATCTTTGATTGCCTTTGGAAACTAGCGGCAGTGAACAGTGTAGAAATCTGGCTTAACTGTTTTAAGATCAAAAGATTTTTAAAGTTATTCAGCTTTCATTGAACTGGTAGAAACAATGTTAAACATGGATCTTAGTTACAAAAATAAATAAATAAAAAAGAAAACTATATAAAGAAACATTTTTCTTTATAAAACAAAAATAAGAAACTTGACTGTTTATTCTATAACAGGGCACTGGTGCTGGTTCAATATTTGCTTACATGTAGTAGTCAAATGGTGATTTAAGGTGACTGTTAACTGTGGAATAATTTGGAAAAACATGAGGAAGCTTTATAGAATAATTGGAAAATTGGTGACCAGGAGGTCAGATCAATAATCAAGTTTTGAACTTATAAAATTAAGCAGAATTAGGGTTTGTAAAAGAATTAAATCTAAATTATGTTTTAAAATATGATTGAGTTTGAGAAGAGTTAAATTTTCTCATGATTAAATTTGTGTGATTCCAATTTGGGGTTTTGGCCAAATTGGTATTACTATCTTTTGTGTGGTTTGTTACCAAGGTAGAAAGCACAGATTTCAACTGTCTGGTTTCAAGAGGAAAAATCCAGCTGGCAGGGGTGAGGGTCTCGTCACTGACTTATCTGATGACAGATCTATGTGAATGCAAGCACCAGTTCATTGTAAGTGTGGGCTATAATGTCATTTGCTTATGAGCTGTAAAAAAACAGAATGAACAACACAGCTAACAACTAGTCAAAACACATACAGAAATATTAAACAGAAAGAAAGAGAGAACATATACTCTTTGTTACTACTAAAGAGTTTACTACGAGAAAGAGGAGACAAGCTCATTAGGGAATAAGTTTTAACATTTAAATTATTATTCATTGAAAAATGTAGAAATATTATTTTTTTTGCAATAGTTTACTAAATAAACTTTTATTACTGTTACCAACAGAGACTGTTCTCTTCTTAAGTAGATTCTTATTCCAGATTCAAGTCCTGGACTAAGCCAGACAAAAAGAAAAGCTTATAACGGTTCCCTAAAGAATTCATAATTCTGTTGTGAGGACACAAGTCAAGAAAACTCATCCACTAGACATCACTTTGTTTTAACAGGAGAGGAACAATTTACTGGATTGGAATAAATATAGTAAACAGTCAGTTTTGGTGTCCGAGCATAAGGTTGTATAAGTGTCAAAAGAGGGAAAGTTAGAGAAGAAGTGTTATATATACATATACCTGTCCATGCCCCAAATATTATATTTGGATATTAAAACTATTACAAGGACACTGAAATATGACAGAATGGTATATAGTATGATGATGTTACACATTGATATACTGAAAAGAGGGTACAATGGTAGAACAGTGGATATTTTTAAAGTCATCAATATTTATGAAGTCTCTCTTTTCACTTTTCACTTTCAACACTGCCAACTTCCAAGGCTATCTTCTTGATAAAAGCATGTACTTATACATATACAGATTTGCTTGAAACTTCAGGCAGATATATTATTGCGCTTAAATATGTGCTTGTAAAGACAGAAGAGCTTATAATGTCATACAATAAAAAAAACTTTTCTGATAAAATCAATAATTCTTCTGTCTTATTATTTTTTGTTGTTGTCATTTCTTTTCTATAATTAGGATTTCCAATGCTTAACAATGTAGTACCTTGTAAAGCAATATGAAAGACACATGGGGAAAGATTGTCCTTTTTCCTGCATCCATACCTTGTTTGGTATAGGCTGTTACAGCATACTGTGCCATGACAACAATCAGAACAGAAAATATGGGAAGATTATAACTGAAACTGGTTTGTTAAATGTTCAGTTTCGAAGTGTGCAAAGGATAAATAATGTACAATGAGCAGTGCATGATAGCAGGCAAAGCAGTTATGTGATGATTGGTGCCATTTTTTACCCGGATTGACCCATAAAAATGGTGGTAAAGATGTATAAGTGAAGACAAGACCATTTCAAGGAAGAGAGAGACATAGAGGAAGAAAAAAACAAATGAAGCAGCAAATGCACATAAATATAAAAAAAAGAAGGAAAAAACAAAGGAAGTAATCAATGAAGAAAAGAAAAAGAAAAAAAAGGAAAGAAAAACAGAAAAAATAAAACCTAGAAAGAAAAGTAGAAGGAAAGAACAAATCAACACACATGGTCATCAAGAGAGAAGAAGGGAACAGTCACAAAGAGATATTTTTGCATTTTCATTGCAACATTAATAGACATAACACCAAACTATATTTTCATGAGGAGTTTTAGTCAATATTTATGATCTTGTGTTGCAATTACAACACTATTTTTTTAATGGACATAACTTTGGTTTCTGGTTAGGAAAATTTTAGTTAAATGTCTACTTTATACAGTTAAACAAAAATTAAGAATTAGTTAAGCTGATTTGATGAACACAAAGTAAGAGCCCAACTTAACATTATACTTACATTATGAATCAAACTACACACTAAAAACTTAGAAAGTTTAGGAATTTTTAAATACTGATAGGCTAAAAATATTCCCTGAAAACCTACACTCACACACAAATGAATTGGTTCATAGTTCTAGCCATCTTTGTGTTATGGGATGATAAAGGTTCTTTTCTTTCTTTGTTTTTAAAGGCATATCAACCTTTGTGGTTTATTTAATACCAAAACTAGCCTTGTGGAAGAACAGCAATGATACTATTTAACCAATAGTTGGGAGGATAAGGGAGTTCATACTTTTTTATTATTCATAGGATATTGTTATTAAACTTTTCTAAAACTCAATTTTTATACTTCATAGGATGTTGTTATTTATTTAGTATTCTAAATTTTAGAATTTTTCAATTACTATAAAGATTTCCACAAATGTACTTACGAGATGCATTCAAAAAGTATCTAGACTAAAGTTCTGTTTACCAAAATAGAAATGTACAATGAAGGAAACACAAAATTTCTGCAAAACAGTCCCCTTAGCATTCAACACATTTATAACATCAAGTTTTCCAATGGTCAAAGCACCTATGAAATTCCTCTTTTGATAATATGTGAAGCTCCATTATTATATCTCTTTTAATGTCCTCTATGTCCCCAAATCTTGGCTGTCTTCAAATCTTAGATGATGTTTTTCAATTTAGGAAACTTAAGGTCTCAAGAAACTAGACCTGTTTGGTATGCACTTGTACAATCCTATGTTTGCCAAAAACTATTGATAAAAATGTATTAAGACTGATATTATTTTTTATTTCAAATTGCCACTAACTCATCTAGACAGTAGTTTAGATATCTGGATTTCATCATTTTATTATATAAATTACTAAATTGTGCATACATCTTTATTTAAACGTAAAATTCAAAGATCTAATTTTGATCACAATGAAAACAAGTTATAACATTTTTTATCACATATGGATAAATTATTACAGACTGAACAAGAATTAATCTCAGAATATGCATTGACTTGTTATTTTTTATTTTTTCTGTTAAAGATTGATTGTAGCTATGTGCACATGTCACTAAATCATAAATTTTGAGAAAAAATGTCTAAAGTACAAAGGCAATTGTATGGTGTTTTATTAATATTTAAATATTAAGGAGTTTAAGCATTTAAGTATCACAGTTATTATTTTCAAGTCTGTTTCCTTCTTTAGTGCAAAGTACATTAACATGAATTATCATAGGTTATAAAAATAGTATCATTGTTGTTTTTCTGTCTTTATTATTTCAATTTTTTCTATCCTTGCTAATCACCAGCTCTAACTGAATGTCTTCAGCATTAGAATCTACATCAACTAATTTGGATACCTGTAGATATGGCTTAATGGTAAAACAAAGTACAGATGGCTGAGAGATCAATGGTAACAGGTTGACAGATTGATTCCAAATTCATTTAAAAGAACAATCAATCATGAAATGAAAATCTGGGAGTTGTGATAGAAAGCAACAAAAATAAGATGGATACATCATGTTGTATAATGGTTAATATTGTCAGTGAGTTCATTCCTATCATACAAAGTTCATTGTAAATAAACCATAAATTGTATATAAAATCATACATTACATCCGGGGTTTTAAGTAGGTCTTTTCACAGAGCAAATGTGGTATTTTGGTGGTTGCAGCACACCCGGAGTTGGATGACTGGTTATATATTGTACTGTTGAAAGGGTCGGTGAATGTTGTTAGCTAGGTTCCCATAGTATTCTTAGAAACAGCATGATTGCTCCCTTCTCCTCCCCCACAAAACATTAAAGGCTTCATGCCTTCCTTGTATTCTCAAGGAAATAAAGTCAGTGAGTTCATTTCTCACTAGATGCCCCCCTACTTCTTGCTTTGTACCCAATAAGGCTTAGCTCAGCAATAAATAAAATGAAAGAAAAACTAGTAAAAATTTAATAATAATTGACAATGTTTTTTCTAAAAAATTTGAATGATATTACTATTAATACTACAAGTATACATAAACAAAAAATGGTAGTTTATCAGATATTTAGGCAAAATAAAGAATAAAGGCTTAATGTCTAAACTTGAATTACAAGCTGGTCTTCTGTAGAAGAGGACTTACCCCTTATGGCAAAGCAAGCATGTAAATGCCTGGTGGGCAAAATTATTGGTGGATTCAAGAGAAGAAAAGAAACATGGCCGCCCTAACAACTCAATTTAAGACAAAATGCAATCTCAAGCAAGGAGAATTTGCAAGAGTGGTGTATGCAAATTTTCCAAAGTGAACATACTGGCCAAGCATAAAAACACCATGTGCAAGAAAAACAGTAAGACAATTTTTGTTGGAGATTTTTCTCATTGTAGAGTTACATATTTGCAAACAACCCACTCCAGACCTCTATTTGACTTAAGAGAGCCTCAGCCTCTTCAAGATCCAAGTGTAGTATCAATTCTGTTTTCTCTTTTTTTCTTCTTTTTTTTTCTTCAAGGTTGCTATCTTTTTGGCTGGATGCTGGCTGGAACTACTTGTTCCCTCATCTGCCAAGAGCTTTTATTTATTTCTAATTTTAGAAATAAATAATCTCTTGGTAATTCCACACTTTCTTCCAGTTCACTCATTCTCTGTAGTCTCTTTCTCTTTGTGTTAGCCAAGAAGGGATAAGTGTCTCATCTAGGATCAAGGCCGTCTACACTCCAATAGAGACCAACACCTTTCCAAAGACCACTCCTAGGCCATTCATGTCTCCAACTTTCTTTGATAAGCATCCCCACCCAAGAAGTGATACTCAGCCTAGCAACCAGAACTCATCTCCAAGGCTCTCAAACCTTGGATTTTATTGTTTTTGACCACTAATCTCTGCACAAGGAGGCTTGCTGGAACTGAAAAAGGATGTATTTGAGGACCTCCTCTGCTCAAGTGGGGTCCCATGTCACTATTCTGCCATAGAAGCTACACAACATAGGACATTCTGCTACCAACTGAGGAGCAAGTGGTCAAATTAGCCCAAAAAACATTGTCACCAAGTTCTTCCAAATACAACCAGAATACTTAGGGACCTGAAGGACTAAGATAATGACATACAGCATAGCCATCAACCTGCCTGGGCATATCTTGGCATTGTTCTTCATTCCTTTGGTTGCATGAAGGAAGTCACTCCCATGTAGTTCTAGTGCTCTTAATGGCATTACTCCTTCCTCCTTTGCCTTAAGAGGGAAAAGTTTGCGGCAATCACCGATACCATTTCTTTCAAGAACCAGCAGATGATAGTTGGTATCAAAGGCATTTCTCACTGCTGGCTCTGCAGGCAACAAGATCACCTAGCCCAGATTTACTCCAAAAGAGCAGGGTCAAGAAATGGACCCCATAAGAAGCCCCAAGAGAAAGCCAAAGAACAGGAACAGACGGTGGGGCTCCTTAAAATATTGGATTAGGGACTTCACCATCAAGTACAGCTGAAAACTCAAACTAGATAAGGCCAAGATGGCAAGATCCTTTAACCATAAGCTTTCGGAGGCAATGGAGAGAGGGGATTCCCCAGCAATAGATCCAGCTAAGAGGGACCTTGAGCGTGAAGCTAGCGAGTGCTACAAGGGTTATGTAGTTAGATTATGACTAAAAATACTCCCCAACGAAGGAAGAACTTCATCAAATCCCCAGATGGGCACATAGTCCAGTCTAGCCATGAGATGTGCAAAACTTTCCAGGTGCATTTTCGTGATCACTCTGCTCACTTGCCTGACTTACCGGTTCAGGAATTTCACAGCTATTTAGCCAATTTCCCTCACCTTCATGAGGTGGAAGCAGCTAGCTGCAAGGGGCTGGTTACAGAGTGTGAAGTCTGTGATGCATTAAAACAGGTCAGCCTCAATAAGTTACCAGGACTGGATGATTTGCACTACGAAGTGTACTTGAGGATGTCACACAGGTTTGTGCCTATTCTGACAGATGTGTTCAACCACTGATTTGCCTGGGTAGACATTCCTGGTAGTATTACCAAGGGATTGATCACATTACTGAAGAAAGGTGGCAAGCATGTTTGAGAGGAACTAGTGGACTACAGGCACATAACTCTGTTAAACACAGAGTTAAAGATTTGGGCTCGGATTTTGATGAACAACTTGCGGATTGCTATCAACGATCTAATCAGACCTGAGCAGAACTACACTGTGAAGGGAAGATCAATCCAGAGCAATCTGCACTTGGTTCATGAGGTCATAGAGGGGATAAAAGACGAGACTGCAGCCACACTGATCAATTTAGATCAGTCTAAGGCCTTTGATAGTGTTGTGGACTTATTAGGGTCCAGAAATAAAGACACAAAAGAAAGGAATTGAGTTAAACAAATATATTAACAAAGAACAGTAATACAACATATTCAAATGAGAGGGTTACCAGCGAGACGTTTTAGTCCAACTGCCAGGGCTGTCTGGTGAAATATTGACTTCTGCCTAAGATTCCAGCAATGGGTGAAATAGTACCACTACTGTTCTTCTCAGAGAACGGCTTTGGCATTAAATAACCCACAAAGGTTGATATGCCATTAAACAAAAAACCAAACTAAACCAAACCTGCCTAAGAGCAATACCTGCTGTGATTTATAGCTGGGTGAGTTCATGCATGCATGGGTAAATTACCATAACACCCCTCTCCTAAGTATTAACTCCACAGGAGTCTCAATACTTTTATCTCTTAGGGTTAATAACAATAAAGTCCATCATTTTTCCTTTTCCTCTTTAAATGGCATTGTTCTGGGGCTGCTTATGGTATTAGGCATGTCAAAAGTATTGTAAATGACATCCATTATTTCCTTCTCTTCACTGCTTTAAATGTCTTGTGAGTAAATTGAGGACCTTTAATTATGTAGATCATATTTCCTACTCTTTTCTCAATTGTACCCATTCCCCAGAAAGATTTATTATTGCAAAACATCCAGAAAAAAACTTTCTCTTCTGGTTGGTAGGATTTTTTGAGCACAGTATTTGTTCGTCCAGGTTTTGTTTGTTTGGGGAGTAGCTTGTTGAACACAGACCTGATTTTACATGCAAACTTTACCTCAACTGGGGGTAATGATGAAGGTGTTATCATTGGGTATAATTCTATATACCTGAATGAACTGTTGTAGGGCTTTTCTTGTGGGTGTGCTTCTAGCTTTCTTCAGGGCTCTTTTCAGTATATCCTTGAAGTGCTCAGCCTGTCCACTAGACCTTGGGTGATATGGAGCGATCATGATATGATTGATCTGGAAGGTTTCACAAAAATCCTTAAAGTCGCCGGGTGTAAATTGTGCCCCATTGTCAGGCACTAGACAATCAACTACCCCAAATCTAGCAAACAGTTCGTGGAGGAAATTGATTGTAACTTCTGTAGTGGTATTTCTATATCTAAGGACTTTGTGCCATTTTGAAAAAAAATCTACTACTATAACATAGTAGAACCTGTCAAGCAGGCCTGCAAAGTCTATATGTATTCAGAACCATAGTCAGTCCATTTTAGGCCAAGGACTATATGTGAATATAGTGTAATCTTCACTATCCTTTCAGGTAAAATTCATACACTTCCATCTCTTATGAAAGCATGAAGTTTTAGGACTAAAAAGTTCTGTAAGAGGTTTAACCGCTTCGATAAATGTCAGTTTGCTTGTTTTACAGGGTAAGATATAGTTCACAAATTTGGTGTACTCCGTGGTGCCTAGTTTTTGAAGTAGTAAGCAAACTTTCTTAGAGTCTGCCCAATTTGCACAATCTGTGGCTTATAAATCCTCAAGTCATCTAAGATAGGAGGTGATGGTTATATCCGTGTCTGGAGAATATGTAAAATTATCTGTTGTGCCCCAGATGGTGTTTTCACAAATTTGATCCCTGCTTGTCAGTTCAAGCAACTTTCTTTACCTTTGTTGAGTTTGAAGTAAAATTTCTTTGAGTTTTTGTTGTCTGATTTCTCTTTGTTTTTGTATTTCAAGCCGTTCTTTTTGTATATTCAGCTGAAGTTGATCCAATTTTTTTGCTGCTCAAGTTGTTTCTCTTCCATTCTTTTTTGCTGTTCATGTTGGAACTTAAAATCAAGCATGGTGGATTTGAAATCCTCCATATTTGTCTGTATGAAGAACTTTTCTGGGTTTTTTTATATAAAAAAATTTTAATTACTTACTTTCTCAGGGAATCACAAGTGCTTTTTTTTTTGTTTAAAAACATGAATTCTCATAGTTTAGTGGCTCACATTCAAGTTCAGTATAAGTTAATTACATTTTTTTTTGTTCGGTTTCTGGATTACCAAGTACTGTTTAGTAGAACAAAGAAGTTCATGCATCCAATATTAAACCAATATTGACAATTTCCACATAGTCCTTTTGGGGTCCTCAAAGGTCCTTAAGGGTTCTTGTTGCCAAGTTGTTGTAGCCTTATTAGGGGCCAGAAATAAAGACACAAGAAAGGAATTGAGTTAAACAAGCATATTAACAAAGAACAGTAATATGACAAATACAAATGAGAGGGTTACCAGCAAGACAGTTTCAGTCCGACTGCTAGGGCTGTCTGCTGGAATATTGCCTTCTGCCTCAGAGCAGTATGTACTGCTATTTATAGCTAGGAGAGTTCATGCGTGCATGGATAAATTACTATAACAGATAAAGTAGACCATTAGTTTTAGGCAAACAGGAAGCGCTCTGAGTCCTTTGCGATTGAATGGTTGGTCTGGCAAGGTTGCCCTCTGTTCCCTCTTCTTTATGTTCTCGCTTTGGAGCTCCTGCTCCGTAGACTTAAGGATGGGAGGGCAAATCCGGTCCTGCATGGTATCCTCTTTGTCGGCTGTCTAATGGTGAAGGTTTTCACATACACTGATGATATTACAATCTTTGTGTCCCAGCATTTGACATCGAGGCAGTGATAAAGGCAGTTGTAAAGTATAAATGGTTAGATCACACACACACACACACACACACACATACTTACTCTCAGTAATCAATTTCAAACTATTTTGGCAAAATGACAGGGGAAATTTGACCTCAAATTCATCCCTGAGTTCAACAGTTCTGCATTTTAACCACTAGTGGTCGAGTGGATGGAGAAGGCTGAGATGGTCTGCAAGATGTATCAAATGAAACATCTGGAGCACATTGTTCCCTTAAGGCTGACAGGTGGTGCGTTTGCTGTCTACCAACAGTTCAAAGAAGAAAAAAGGAGGATTTCAGCCAGATAAAATCTGTGCTGGACACAACTTTTGCCACAGATGGTTCCTTAGCCAAGAAGAAATTCACTGAGCGACATTTTCATCCCGGGAAATTGGTTGACATTTACTTAGTAGATTTATGAAAACTCTCAATTCTGTTTAGTGGAATGAGTGACCTTGGCATGACATGTACATTCGTGTGAGGGTAACCATATCATGCCATCATTGCAATGGTCCTAATCATTTTGCAAAGAACTGCATACTGGAAGATGGAAACCCTGGATACAATGTTACAAGCACGACATGGTGGGTCATATACCTCGCAATTGTCTGGGAAATGAGCCAGGGAATAGGCCTACTCTCCAAGCCCCATATGAAGGAGGCATTACCCAAAATTACCATACGCATCCATGGAATCAGGAGTCTAGCCTTACTAGACATGGGCAGTTCATGGTTGTTTGTAAGCAGACTGCTTTGTCACTTTTGGAAAAGGAAAAAAGTGGATGTGTTCACTGTTTGTTAAAGGACCTTTAGGATTTGTTAAACTTGAAGTGAGCAACAGGCATTCTATATTTGGTTAGGTTCTGGTTGTGGACAAAAATTTGCTGGGGTTCAACCAGTTGCTCAGGTTTGACACCATCAAGAAGTTTGGAGGTATATGCATGACATGTGATAAGACTGTGAGCTTTCCTCAACTTGACAGACCCTTGTGTGCAGCCATTATCATCAACGATCCAGCCATACCAAAAAACAGGCAAACAGAATATCTCACTCCTAAACATCTTTGAGAAGAGTATGATCATGGGCTGCAGACTTGGATAGATTATGACTAGCTGCTCCCATACCCTGAAGAGAAGCTTGGACTCCGAAAGGTCTAAATCCGCTGATGACTGTAGTACAGATGAACAAGTAGAAAGTTCAGCCAGTCATAGACTACTGTGAGCTCAATGAAAATGTGGATGCATACACAGTCAGTGCAGATGAATACACTTAAAAGTTGAAAGACTGGCAATGTTGTATAGCCGTAATACAAATATAAGTATAAGCGGAAACTTAATCAAACATAATTTACGAACTTCAATGAATGAACAAACACACTTCTTTATAAAAATATATCTCTCACACTTTATTCTCAAAAAAGTTGATGCTTCTGTGGTGTGTGAGAGATGGGTGGAGACAGGGACAGACTGCTATATTGACTCAACTTCTTCTCTTGACCATAGCACACTGTGTTATCTTCAAAAACCCACTTAGCACTTTTTCCGCATCTTGGCTGCAGTTGCTCAACCGGGGTTTGCTGAGGGAAACAGCCCTCAGTGGGGCGTTCTCAGTCTGCAGGCTAGCTGGCCTTCCTGTCATCAACTGACTCAATGGCCGCTGGTATCTGCCTAGAATAGAATACACAGACTGCACCTCTGCAGTGGGGTAAGACCCCACCCAACGAGTGTCCTAGATATGACTCTGAACAATCTGATGGTGAGGTTCCAGTAATGCTGGAACTTTGGGAAGTGTGGAGTACCCCTTTATTGCCATAGCTCTCATGTCTACACTGACACAGCGTGGTAGCACCTGATAGGGTCCTATCTATGGGTCGAATACAACTAAACTGTGTACTCATGTTAAATAGAATTGTTTTTACATTTAACTGAGTGTAAACAAAAAACTGTACTTATGCTAAACCAAATTGTTTGAAATAGAACCCTTTATATGTATAAAAATGGATCTGGCATTAAATAACCAACAATGATTGATATGCCATAAAACCAAACCAAACTGTTCTTGTAAGGAAAAAAATCAAGTTGAAAATTAATTTTCTTCATATATAAGAGACTGAATTATCCAATGAAAAAAATTTTGAGCAACAAATTCAGTTTAAACTGGGGGAAAAACAAACCAACATAAATCTTTAACTTTTTTATTACACTTTCAGCACTTTTTGAAAATAATATTATTGTCAAACAAATTGGTTTGTTCTGTCACTGTATGAAAGATTAAACTTTGGGTTGCAATTCAACCTGTTTATATAATCAATAATATCATGTAGAGGAATAATAAAAAAAAAAAAACCCTTAAAAACATTCATTCAATTTAATGTTTAAACAGAAAAATTTTATAGGAGTCATTTACAAAACTTAGCTTATTTTGGCACAAAAGCTAATATGTGGGGCATCTAGAAAGAACAAAACTCAATGGTCGGTTAGCCTCGCTGGCAAACCATTACACCACACAAGGTGCTCCAAAAACATCATGATGATAAGGTTTGGTGAAAATCAAAGTCACTAGCAATGGTATGCTAGCTTAGTTTGCAAAACATTACATCAAGCAAGGTACCTAGAAAACTTTTGAGTGTTGAAAGAGGGAAAATGAAACAATAACCACAGCTGTATTTTTCGGATAACATCATTTGAAACTGATATCTAACAGCAAGGTTCTGGATTTTTGTAGACTTTATCATTACTCCACTATTGACTCACTTAGCTTTTACTATTTTCTGCAGTTACAAACTAAAAAGAAAAAGAAGTCTTCTGAGCCCAGAAGTTTCAACACTTAATCTACATGTTGCTGTATATTGAAAATCAGGAAGTTGAGAGGGAAGAAGATCAAGTTGATGTTTAAAAATTAATATTTGTTACACAAAATAAATGCTTTATTTCATCATTAGACTGCATTTGCTTTTTTTTTTGGTAAATATATCTATAATTATAAGCTTTTTCCTGTCTAACTCTGTATCTACAGAGAGTGTAAGATTTTCAGTATTTCTATGTTCCCTTAAAACATATTAACTCTAATGTTGCTTTGTACCCATAGATCTATTAATTATTCTAATGGGTAAGAAAAATCTATGCCAAATGACAAAGAAAAAAAGGCCTAATAACAAATTTCCAATGAAGTTGCGTTATCTTTTATTTATTTTTATTTTTTTCATTTGCAAAATAGGATTGATAAAAAAATAAGGTCTCCTATTGAGAGGAATTTCTAATAATGAATATAAAACCTGTTTGAACATTTATTCAATAGAACATAAAATCCAGTTCAAATGTGTTTTGTGTAGGCAGTGTGATAGGATTGAGTACTGGTGTTCATTAGTCAAGAGCACAATGTTTGAGTCATATATGAAAAATGTTAGGACACTAACTGTCAATCAAAAGTCACAAACATATGAAAACAGTTCATGTGAAAAATGTCCACTAGTGGGATAAATATTGGAAAATTTGCACAAGAGGCAAGAGCAAAGACCAAGTCAGTGAATTTCAGTTACATATAAAAACAGCAAGAAGATTGAAATTTACATTAGTTGTACAACCGCCATACAAACCCAATTTATCACCATCAGACTTTAATTTTTCCAAAAAGGAACTGAAAAGTCAACATATTTCATCTGATATTGAAGGTGAAGTTGCTGTGTATCAAAAAGTAAACCAGAAACTTCATGGATAGAATGAAAAAGTGATGAAAACATTTCAAAAAATGAATATTAAATGGTAACTATATCGAAAAATAAATGATGACTATATTTTAAAAAAAGTCTAAATAGTGACTACATTGAAAAATAAATTTGTAATGCTAGAGGAATTTATATTATTTTGATATCAGTTTTATAATTCTATTTGGTCTAAAACTGTCTTTATAGGACTGGAGATGTTATTTATCAATCAACTCTTGTAATTAATGAAAAATTTAGATTTATTATTTTAGCTTTACTACTATTTGTAGTAATAATATCAGCAACTCCCCTCAGTATGTGATTTTTAAATATTGAATAAGAATAAGAATTAAACAAAATTTAGTTATAACAATTTTCTCACATTTTTTGTCACTTCTTATTGTGATATCCTATCAATTAACATTTTGTGCTTGACATTTCATTCTACTTTTAAATGATAAATAATAAATGCTTTCATCTTGGTTTCTATAAAATGATATAAATAATATCAATATTCTATCTGATTTTCAGTGCAAAAACTTAGGATATTGACGTTTTAATCCAGTGCTTTTTAAATTGGGGAATCATTCAATGTTTAATAGTAAATTTGTAACTATGTTGAAAATAAAACATGTAATATTGAAGAGAAATAAATTTATCAAATTTTAATACCAGTTTTATTATTCCATTCAATCAAAAATTTTATTTAGTTTCATAAGATTGAAGACCTTATTAATCAATCAAATCTTGTATATAAATGTAAAATAACAGCTAAGCAGGAAATAGCAGTAAAGAATAATGAAGGGAATATTTTTCATGAATCATTTTTTTATAAAGCTTTTGAAAATTAATTTAATATTTTTTCATCAGGAGTGTATAGATTCATAAATAAATAAGCCACTGTTTAACTCTTTGGAACCAGGATATTTTTATGTGATGCCATATCAACAAAATATCAGTCAATTGCTTCTAATCAACCACTACTTTCACAAGATCATCAATGAATTATCTTAAATCATTACCAGAATAAGAAAACCTAGGATGAAAAAAATTCTTACAATATTGTCAACAGCTCAAACTGGTTAAAACTGGAGAATTATTTGTTTTACTAAACTATGCTATTTTGTGGCCAATTTGTAAAGATACACCATGATGTTTCTATGATCCTGACATTATTTTCATTTATTTAATATATAACGTAACTATTAAGTTACAAGAAATCTTAGATGAAGTATTTTCATTATTTTTATTAATTTCTTCTTTTGCTTTTTATTACAATTCAAATTTGTACAGATTATTTTTTTTAAATCAGAAGGTACTTTTTTTAGAACATTCTGATAAAAAGCAACAATAAAATGAAGAAAAGCAGTAAAAAATAACTTAAAACATTTAAAAACAAAGTTACCAAAAAAATGTTTAAAGTGGAAAACTATTATATTACATAGAACTAATTTTTTATATCCATATATATTTAAGCACATGTTAAGAGTTACCTATACCACCAAAGTCCTATTCTATGATCCCTCCAGCAATATATATATACAAATTGATGGTATTTTGATGGGGTCACCCCGTGGTCTTACCATCTCTAAATTCTACATGTCCCACATCAAAAACAAAATATTTAAAACAATAACTAAACCTAATATATATGTCCGCAATGTAAACAACATTTTCATCGCAACACACTCCTATGGCAAAATTAACAAACTTAAACAAACTCTAAAAAAAACTCTATATTAAACTTTACTACCAGCCAATGGCCCGGGAGACCTGGGTTCAATCCCAGGTCGAGTCATACCAAAGACTCAAAAAATGGTACTTGATGCCTCCTTGCTTAACACTCAGCATTATAAGGTACGGATCAAGGGTAAAGTAGAGCAATCCAGGGAAGGAGTAGTGCCCTCCCCTATACATTGGTGTAGTAGCTATCGAAAAGGGAGCCTTCGGGTTACCCTCGACTATGGTCGCCAACTTTACTTACTTACCAAAATCAAAATTAATTAAAAAATCTCTTTCCTTGATGTACTTACAGACCCCAACAATTGAGTTGGTCAGTGGGGTTTTTGGTGAGTTTTTTAATTTTATTTTTTTTTGTTGAGGATATTTTCAATTTTCTTGTAGTAGTCAGTTTTTTTAAAATATAATATAAATATTGGTCTTGTCTTATAGATATTTGTCTTTTTAAAACAAAATGCTGAAAATGTTCCAACAGACCACTTTAGAATAAAACTCAAACTAAACTGTCAACTCAAACTAAATGACCACTGATAACAACCAAAAGTATGGTTGAAAGCATTTGGGCAGAAGATATGGGACAATTTCTTTACAACTTGAATCCCAACACAAGAAAAATAACAAGAGGACTTTAAAAATTACAATAAAATAATAAACAGTGTTCCATTTTCTTTAATAAAACTTGCCTTATATATATATATATATATATATATATATATATATATATATATATATATATATATATATATATATATATAAGATCATCAGGTTCAAAACAATAAAAAAATCCTCTCCAAAGGCAAATTGAAACAACAATACAAAAATGATCCAAAATTTTTGTTAAACCTAACAAATTGGTCAATTTATACAAAATGAGTCTGAATAAATATAACAAAATGGTACATAGAAGAACTAAATTTCAAAAGAAAGATATTTGTACCACACTAAGAATAGTACAGTACCACTAACTTCATACACTAGTTTTAAAATATTTGAAAGAACAAAAGTGTTCCTTCATGATATACCATATTAGGGAATTTTATGCTTCAATAACTCAAAATACCATTAACAAAGCAGTAAAACTGGCTAAGGAATATATGGATATATCAGAGAACATTCATATCATCCAAAATTGCCATTAAATGTTATCACACCACAATAGGTCAAGAAATTCATGGAAAATAATTATGATATACCTATGGAGTCATTTAATTGGGCCTAAATGTATGAATTGATGTGTTACCTACTTCTACATAAGATCAACACCATAATAATCACTGTCTTTACCAGAACACGGGAATGATTATTTTTAAAAATAGCATTCCAAGAAGGAGGGATATATTATGAAAAAACCTGCATTGCCTATTTAACAAGTTTAGCTTCACCAAACGAATTAGATGGGTTTGGTTTGGTTGGGTTTATGGCATATCAACCATTGTAGGTTATCTAATGTCAAATCTTCTTTACACATATATATGATTTGTAAATGCATAGTTTGTAGATAACATTTTTAAATGACCCAAAGCACATTTATTTGCATACAGTGTTCGCCAATGGTCTGGGAAACCGGGGTTCAATCCCATGTCGCGTCATACCAAAGACTTTAAAAATGGTACTTGATACCTCTTTGCTTAATACTCAGCAATATAAGGTATGTATCAAGGGTAAAGTGGAGCAATCCAGGGAAAGGATTAGTGCCCTCCTCTACACCTCAGTGTAGTAGCTACTGAAAAGGGAGCCTTCAGGTCGCCCTCAACTATGGTCGCCAACTTACATATGATTTGTAAGTCAACAGTTTGTAGGTAATTTCATCTTTAAATAAGTTAGAGCTAATTTGTTTGCACACAGGCATTACTATTGTTTGTATGCAGTTAAATTAAAAAGTATTGCTATGTATCACTAACAATTCAATTAATCAGTGATTTGTTTGCACATAGTTTAAATGTCAAACAGTTCTATTTGACTCAAGGATAGGACTCTATCATGTGCTACCACTCTGGGTCAGAATGTGTGAAATAATACCCAAACAGCAGGTTTTGTTGGTTTGGCCATTCATCTAGTGGTATGGACCCCGTTGTAAATTCTCCCACCCAGCCATGTGGGCATTTCACAGATTGTACAAAAACCAAAAACCAAACAAACAGAGGGTGGAAGGAAGAAACAGACAAACATGGATTTAGAACTGCAAACAAAGGAAAGTGAAGTTGGCATTTTAACATTCTATGTATGTATGTTCATATGGCTATCACAATGACTCAGCAAAAATCTCACACAGGTACCAAAAATGCTGACTCATCTGGTCATCGTCCTAACTTTCCAACTCCCTGCTTCGGAGTCTCACTCCCAACTAACTGCCCTGGAGTCTCACTCCTGATTCACTCCCCCATCTGCTCCAGACTAACTGATATCCTTCATTCTTCTCTTCCAGTCTCATAGATTTTCGCAGGCACAGCTCTTTGTGTGGTTTTCGCACCAATATAGACAAAGAAAGGTCTTCTGGACACTCCTTGGCCACCCATCCATGAACACAAACAGAGACCCACATATACACATCCAAATATATATATATATATATATATATATATATATATACATTAATTCTCATTATCATGCTAGAAATGGACCTGGGAGCAATGGCCATTAAGAGGTACTCTACATTACTCAAAGCTCCAGGGGTGGAGCCTCACCATCAGACTATTTAGTGCCATATCTGGGACACTTGTTGTGAAAGAGGGGGTCTTACCTGTCTGCAGAGATGCAGTCAGTGTAATCAACAGGTCCAGCTGACAGGGCTAAAACTAATTGGAAAATTATGGATTACTTGGATATCACCTTGAATGATAACACTGTAGTAATTTACAAAGCTCTTTGCTTCGATGTGGCACAAGGCCGAATGAATTGGGCGCCCAATGAGACTCGAACTCACTCGTGTAGGTTTGCTAGTCTAGCTTGCTAACCGTTACACCACCAGAGGTGCCCTTGAATGATAACACTGTATCCCCAAATAAAAAACTAAACAAAAATCCCTGTTACATTAATACAGGATCAAATCACTGCAAGTAAGATTTTAAACCAGTTCCCAATGATATAATGACCAGACTGTCCAGTAATTCATCAAACATTAACATCTTTAACAAGAAGAAAAGTCATTATGAGAAAGTGCTTAAAAAGAGTGGCTATAAAGCAAGCTTAATATACAATGTTGTCAATAAATAAACTAACTCTGATGAAAGGAAAAGGAGAAAAATAGATTGAGAAATATTTTGTGCACCCCATCACCTCAACATAGAAGTTAAAAATAAATTGGGAAATGAATTTTTCAAAATAGTAAATAGACATTTCCGACCTGTTAATGATCTATATAAAATATTTCATAAAAAACACAGTCAAGTTGATCTACAGTTGTTTGCCTAAAGTTGCTAATAATATTAACAAGATTAACATGAGAAAATTAATGGAAAAACAAAAAACAAAGATTTACCATGTAACTTAATGGAAAATGCCAAGCTAAAAGCATTGTCTATAGGCCAGTATACAAGTTAAATTGCCATCAAAAGTCTTCTTGGGCTAAACTCAGGGTTCTTTTAAGAAACAATATTACAAATATAAAACCAGCTTTAAGCATGTAAAATGTAATACAGGATGTGATGGGTGAATTGTTGTTTAAATAACACAAAAATGGATATAACACCGACATCTCACTTTATTAGAAATACTTACCAAATTTATATTAAAATACCTTGAAATACTATAGATTAAATTTATTCTAAGAAATCACTATTGGCTTCAACCACAGCTTCCACATAACTTTGGAATTTCCTGAAAGCTTTTCTAAGAGTTTCCATGTTTAAATTCTTAAAGGTTGCCATTATTCTTGACTTTAGTTCATCTTTGGTGTTGCACAGAGTTTTGTTAATATCTCACTCAACCACACCTAGCATATAATAATCAAAGATATTGTAATCTGGGGAGTTGAGTGGCCAGGTGTTGGGGTGATGTAGTTGCAGAAATTTTGTCACAGTCAAGACTAGGTTCTCTTGTTTGTATGGCATAGTTCAGAGTCTCTTTGTCAGATGTAGGGTTTCTCAACAGCCACCCTCTCATTCCAAGTCAGCACTACCTCCCCAGGTACTTGCTGCAGACCTCCTTTATCAGTCTGAGGCCATGTGGGAAGATGAATGGTAGCATAATGTCACCATTGCTAGTGACTACCCCAAACACCATGATATAGACTAGGTGTTTACTTTTCATCAATATTAGTACATTTTGTGGGACTGAACAAGTCAACTATTTGTTCTGTGAGTTTACATCTAATCCTGGCAGATGTTTTTTTCATCTGTGAAAAACCAAAGCATGTTTGGCTGGAAGGGATGTGTAATATATTGTTGTTATGGATATTAGTATTGCTTAGTAGGCTTAAGGACAACAAAAGGTGTGCGTGCTTTAGTTAAGGCATATTGTTTCTTTATATACTGATTTTCGGGGGGAGGTGAGCCTTTAAATGTTGTTTTTGTTTTCTAAACCTTTAAATATTGTTTTCATTTTTTAAATTTTTATGTAATATATTGTTGTTGTGGGTGTTAGTATTGCTTAGTAGGCTTAAGGACAACATAAGGCATGCGTGCTTTAGTTAAGGCATATTTATTCCAAATGGGCAGAGTGTGTGTGTGTATTCCTACACCAAGGGGTTGTAATCTTGCGCATAGAGAAATAGTCCATGTTATTACTACAGGATGCTTAACTGTTGAAAAGCTTTACAGTGCTTTCTTTTCTCATTCTTCATGGCCAGTAATAAAAATTTGTCCTTTCTCATCTTGTATGAGAAATACTGATTGTTTTCATGCACTATCTGCCTGATAAGAAACTCAAACACTCTCAGATCTTTGACTTACAGGGATCATTGTCAGTCATGACCTGGATTTCAAATTCAAGAGTTTGTGACGGCAAATTGACTAAAATCCCAAAACGGGACTTTTATTTTCGCACGTGTGAAGACGGGGCAGGTTGGCACTTGATCCCCTACATAATAAGTCCTCGTTCAGAATTTTTCTCTCAGGCATATAAGAACTGGCATATTATGTGAGGGACTAATTTAGGGCCAGACTGACCGCCGCTGGCAAGGGGTTCCAAATTTCACACTATCCACACACCCACCAGGCCGCTTTCACTTCCTTCCCCAAGATAATGGAAGAATATGGACCTATAGGTTTTAGTCGTAATAATATTATATTGTAGCAGTCGGCAACTCCGGTTTCCTGTGTGATATTGTTAAGGAATTAAGAGGACAATTCTAAGCAAGATAACATAAGGCGAATAGAAGCTGAAAGGGAAGCATGAAGTAACAACATAGACCACATGGTAACATAAAAATACATGAATTCCTTTACTACAGTTATATACACTTTCAAAGTGTCAAAACATATAATAAATGGACAGTCCACGAATATAAATGTCTTTTCTTGACTTTTGTTTTTCTTCAAATTGAGAGAGAGAGAGAGAGAGAGTGGTATACAAAATTTGGGTATAAAGGAGAAATGGCCCCAAAGTTACTTATCTTATTTTTCGATGGTGTTCCACTGGAGAATCTTTCTTCTTTCACGGGCTAATAGACTTTATTCAATTTTTTTACACTGGCTTTAAGAATCTGGGGTCCTTCGTGTCTCAGGTATTCTTTTGTCTTCAACCCGGAATACTGGCTATGGTTCGTCTGCCCGCTACGAACCCTGCTCAAAAACTAATTTTCTTATTATTTACTTCTGCTGAGGGGAGGAAGTCTCCACTTCCGTTTTGGGGTCCCAGCCAATCATTTGGCTTCTCTCTTCCTCCTTCCTGGTCAGCCGATTTCTTAGGGCTACTAGATGCCACCCAAGTCCGGTTACTGGGTACAAATATCTGTTGGTCCTCATCCCGACCTCTGTGACCCACATTCTCTCTTAACGGTCACTTTTTTTTGACGGCTAGATACTGTTAATTCAAAACGGGAGGATAGTATTAATCTTATTTCTATCGTCTCCGTGGGCTATCACGTGACAAGTTCTTTTCTTATCAGAACACAGTTTCCAAGCTACCATACCTTTGTAATCACCATTAGACTTATCCAACTCTTTTTGAATCCTCAACACTGTCCTCAGATTGACACCAAAACTCTCTGAAATCTTTGTATTCTAGCATGAATGCCATGCAGTACAGCATACCATTTCAAATTTTTAGCAGAGTGAATTGCATCATGGTACTGTTTTCCTCACAAACAATACCCAACTGACTCTTGCTGCACAGTAGACAAAACTTATGTACAAATTTAATAATTTGAAATAGCAACAATTTCCCCATCACACCCTCTTTGCATAATACCAAGGTTTTTAAGTATTACTGGGATATTAAAAATAAATATGGAGTAGACTCTATTTTAAAGTGGTAAGTTGTAAAAAAAAGCAGATGATAAATTTTCACTTCTTTGTATAGAGAAGAATCTAGTTATTGCAACATATCCAAATTCCAAAGAATCATTAAACCAAAGATTAGAGATATTAAATGGATGTAGGCACAAAAATAAATCCTGCAAAAAAACTGTTAATTTATATTTTATTACCTCCACTTATACAAATTTTGTATTCTATTATGTTTATTTGTGTATAAATTGATTTGTTTGTAAAATCAGTTTTCCGGGAGAACTTTTGGTATATTCAGGTATTTAATTGGTTCTAAAAATCTGCTTTATGAAAATATCAAGCACTTTTTAGAATATTTGATTGCTCTGTGACTAATTCACATTTCTTTTTCTTTTCTGTTTTTCAAATTAGACACTTTCTTTTAGAAAAAAAAAAGTGTGAGTGTGTGTGTGTGTGTGTGTGTGTGTGTGTGTGTGTGTGTGTCCATGTATAGAAAATGCAATATGTATATATTTATGCCTTTCCCAAGAGCATAAGTGATAAGTGACCATAAGCTGTCTTTGCTGGAATTTGATCTAAGTTAGCTGCTTCTATTTTTTTTCATACTGTTAATCATTGCTAGACCAAACCTTCACTTTCTATAAAAACACTTCAAATGGTATATAACATAATTAGTATCAAATTGGTTTATCATTTGATAATTAACTTTTTATAATTATCCCAGAGTTAATTGAATTTGGTTAAATTGCTGCTCACAGAGATAAGATAAAACTATTATATTTGCTGGAACTATCACCACAATAAAACATGGTCAACATAAAAAGGTGCCCATTATCTGCAACATGATCTGTATATATCATACTTGTCAAAATAGATTTATAAGTTGGTAAATGTTAATGTTTATGGCCCTGTAATGGCCATTACTCATACTAAAAATGTATACACAATACAATATTTTTAATGGTCATGACTTTGGTTTCTGGCTAGCAAAATTTCAGCAAGATACCTTCTTTATATGATTAAATAAAAAGTTAAGATTTATTTTAACTGATCTGATGAACAACTTAGCATTATACTTACATTGTAAATTAAAATACTCACTAAAAACTTTAAAAGTGTAGGAATTTTCAAAAAACTAATATGCTAAAAACATACTCTGGAATGCCATAAGCAAACACCAAATATTTGGTGGATATTGCTCTCACGATCCTTGAGTTTATAGGATGATAAAGAGATGAATGAATTATGGTAAAGATCAGTAGATCCAATTTCATTGATAGTCTTATCATAGCCCACTGGCTCCACACAGTGAAAAGGTCTCAGTTTGAAAAAATATAAAGTCATCCATGACGTCAGCTACAGGAAACAAAACCTGATGCCAACAAAAACACCAGCACTGGCCAGTAGATTTCCTACCAGCTACAAAAAGTCTATTTTCATGAAAAATTAATTCTATAGATTATCCCAAAACTAATTCTCAACTTCATAGCAGAAAAGACCGTATTTATAAACTTCTCTTATCAGAGAAATAATTCATTTCCTTACTATAGATAAGTAAAGAAAAACCTCCAAATCATAATAAACACAAGTCAAACCCTACTGATTCCACTCCTTTCTGCTATATAAACTCAGCAGTCGGTGATAACACCAGCTCACTTGGCCACTTGTCGATCTTTAAGCAGGCAGTATCTGTATCTCTTTGGTCATTGCATACTGAACAAAGCCTTATCTGCAGCAGTTGATGATGCATAGCTTTCAGCAGACCCAGCAGCAGATGTCTAAGCTCCAGCCATCAGTCAACGCAGGATCCAACCAATCAACAACCACAGTTTCAAACAACTCTTTCTAGAGCGAAAAATTCCAAAAGTCATTTCGACAACCTTTTTCAAGGTTAAGCTAAATCATGGAAGTCAGCACCAGATCTTTTAAGAGCTAACTAACCAGCTCTTATCAGAGCTACTTAGAAAGCCTCCTGGGGATAACCTCTGGCCCTCTTACAACACTTTCCAGAGTAGTAAGACTTACTAGCACAAGTGGACATGCAGAGTAGCAGTGACAGAGCAGCAAACCAATTTCTGCATTGCACTAGACCTGCAGTAGACCTGTTCTTGCATCTCCAGACCTGCAGCAGACCAGTTCCTGCATCGTCAGATCTGCAGCAGATCAGTTCTTGCACCTCAGCACACTGACACCTCCAGACCAGCAACAGCTGGGTTCCTGCATCTCAACATGGTGCATCAATAAACAAGCAACAGCATCCACTCTAGAAGCAGACCATTCACACACAACAACTCAGACTACATTTTGGTTCACAAGTAGACTGAACATCATTCCTTGTTGTATGATTCGCCAAATAAAAGCTGAGCACTTCAAATTTACCCTCTTGTCTTGGTCATTCTTTGTTGTCAACCACAAGATCCATAACTGTTTACGGAGGCCAACATATGTCACTGCAACAGTCTTTTCAACTTTCAACAGAAGATATAAAGTATTTAAGCATATAAGATATATTTCATTGCCATACAATGTACTTGTTAAGTTTGGTGAATTTGATGCTAAATTAGATCTTCAGTGGATGATTCATACTTATTTATGGTTTTACTGTCAGATTAAATAATACTCAGTAAATAACCTATTTTTCAATTATTGATGACAAATCAGGAAACTTAAAAAAAAAACAAGTCTAGTAAATTAATTGAATGGTTACTGAGGCAGAAGGAAACAGAAAATAATAATAGTTAATTATAACGAATGTTATTTATAGAGGAAAAAATCTAGCTTGAAAAACTAAAATGGACATTATTTTAAGAGTTGTGAAACAAAAATATTCTCAATGGCTTGTGCTTGGAAAATTAAAAAGAAAATAGTAAATTCTCAACTAAAATTCTCAATATGTTTATGCATATCATAGATTAATCATTTGTAATTGTTATTAACGAGAAAAAAGACATTAACATGTAGGATAAAAATTAAAAATGGATATTTTTAAAACAAACTAATTGTGACTAAGATTCACACCTGGCAATCCTCAAACAATTTAAAAGATCTTTTTGCATTATAAGAGGATTGGCAATTTAGCACAAAATCTTTTAATCACGGTTAGTTAATATTTTTAAAATACCTGTTTATGCATGAGTGTATGTATGTTACTGAAACCCAGCAAAGGCAGCACATTATAGCAAGTTTTTTATTAGAACAATATTGCTCTTAAAATGCATGTACAGAATAAACCAATTTTCAGTTCAATTTACAAATGAATGATAATTTTGTGAGGTCAGCATTAGCATTGAACATTATTTTTTAATAATCAAACTCTCCATGAAAGGAAACTTAATTAACTTCACTTCTTTTAAATTAAATAGAAGCATCAATATTATCATGGATTGCTATTACAACAGAAACCTTGTAGCAATTAGGAAAAAAATGAAAATAAGAATAAAATAAATCTAAAGTGTAGCAGTTCCCAGAAGCCTCTTACAGGAAGCAAAATCCACATATGCCTGTGTAACAAATTGACCTCTGACCCGGCCGGGCTGTCAGATGAGAAATGCACCTGTGTAAATAACAGGTGCATCCGGTCAAAGATATCAGGGAATCAGGGGATAACCTTGACTGTCGATGGGTTGAATTGAGTACAAATGTGATGCTTGCAAGAAGTAGGTGGGCGTCAAATTATCATATAACCCTGGCAACAGGAAGTTCAGATCAGTTGGAGAGAAGATGCTGGAATGAGAACTATGTCCCAGCAGAGGCTGAGCACCCAGGCCCCCAGGCGCCCAGTTGAGCAGCCCAGGAGAACGGGAAAGAAATGCTGCTGTAGCCAGAAGAGTTGCAGGGGTCAATATGTTGTAGTTCTGTTCAGTCTCCAACTCACCTCTCAGAGATGATACCTTTCGTAACCCTTTCAAATAAAGTGAGAGGTATATTTTTCTAAAGAACTGTGTCCGCTTGTCTTTATTGTGTTGAATATGTTTCTGCATGCATCTGCATATGAGTATGTTACACCTGAAAACAGACTCATTGGCACAAGAAAGAAACTCTTTCTCATTCAGCAGTGACCACTTGAACTGGAAAGACCTACTTCTCTTCTGCTGCTTAGTGGCACACAGGTTCACTCTCCCACCGGTAGACCTTCTAACTCATTTGAGCTTTACCTTTGATGCTAGACTGACCTTCTTTCCTTTGACTGCTAGTCGGCAGCACACGTGTTTAACCATGTCTCGTACTTAGCGTAAGATTATGTCTCCTCTAGCAGTAGCTTATAGTAAAAACATCTGCTAGACATAACCACACCGAATTTGGACATATCAAGCACAGAAAATAACAAATGCATTTCAACACCTTATTTGAGAGATTCTACTGTTCTTTAATAGTCCAGGATGACATCTCCTTGCTACAGAATAGCCGTATCAAGCCCAAAAATAAAGTTGAAATTCGAAAAGTAACTTAGTCTCTATTCTTCCTTACTTTAGTAACTCTTTTGCAGCCTTCCCAGACACAGAAGACGCCAACAAATTAAAAGAGTAGAGAAGTGTAGCAGAAAGAATTTTGAATTTTTATTTGGCGTGTTAATTGATTTGACCATTGTTGATCTTGTCTCATATTTTCACCCAATAGGGATAACATATCCCATTCTGCCCGGGTGACTTTCCCAGTGAAAGTGCACAAATCTTTCTCTTCCTCCGCATATCTTTCGGGTAGGACAGATCTTTCTTCTCTTTCTCTCTTACCCGGTCTGGTTCCAGCAGCAGACCACAACGCATGAGGAGAGCACATCTAATTTATGGACAGTTGGTTCCTAAGAATTCAATACTTCATCATTCGTTCAACCTTCCTAGAAGCATTAAATTGGATGTTTAATTCCGCCTCTGACATCAACATTTCAGTTTCTGCTCTGTTTTCAGCAACTCGTCTTTTGTCTTGATTACAGTGCCTCGATTCTTGCTATGACATTCAGGTACATCATTCTTGCTCAACTATTTACTACTGTTTTCTTCTTCCTGCGACTTACAGCACAAGAGTTCCTTCATTCAGGCTGCCATTAAAGCATTGTTGAAATTTATCAATATTCTCGCCTCCATCATTTATTTTCTTTCTTTCAGTATAATAGGAGGTAACTTATTCTGCTTTCCTATTATAGAAGAAAACAAATGGAGTCAGATATTAAAACTCAAAACTGACTACAACTACCAACCAAACGAAACAAATAACGTCGACAAATTCTCTTAGCCCCATAACCTAACTGGTTTACGGGTTGGCTGGTATTTCATAAAATTTCGCGTTAACTTACTAATGTTTACAATAGCTGGATATTTCAAATTCTTGAAATTGAGGAAAATTAAAAACAATCACGGACGCCGACTACGCTGATGACTTGGCGTTACTAGCGAATACGCCTAATCAAGCAGAGACACTACTACATAGTCTGGAACGAGCTGCAGCTGGCATTGGCCTACATGTCAATGCAAACAAAACCGAATATATGTGTTACAACCAAACAGGCAACATTGCCACACTAGACGGAGCCTCTCTGAAACTAGTCGACAAATTCACCTACCTAGGAAGCAGCGTCTCATCAACCGAGAAGGACATCGACACACGACTGACGAAGGCATGGACAGCTATCGATAGGCTCTCGATCATATGGAAGTCGGACCTAACAGATAAAATGAAACGCAGTTTCTTCCAGGCAGCGGTTGTGTCGATACTGCTATATGGATGCACCACATGGACGCTTACGAAGCGGCTGGAGAGGAGGCTGGACGGAAATTACACAAGAATGTTGAGAGCAGTATTAAACAAGTCCTGGCGACAACACCCCACGAGACTCCAACTATACGGACACTTGCCCCCCATCACAAAAACTATACAAGTTCGACGAACCAGACACGCGGGACACTGCTGGAGAAGCAAGGACGAGCTCATAAGCGATGTACTCCTGTGGACCCCCACTCATGGATGTGCAAGTGTGGGACGACCAGCACGAACTTACATACAGCAGCTATGTGAGGACACGGGTTGTAATCCTGAAGACCTGCCGGAGGCGATGAGTGATAGGGAGAAATGGCGAGAGACGGTCAGGGATATCCGCGCAGACGGCGCGACATGATGATGATGACTTTACATTAGACCTGATAAAACTAAAAAGTCCCACAATTTGACTCGAGACAAAAAGTCAAGAAAAAGGATTTATACAACATTTACTAGATTTCCCATCTGGCATTCCAAGATCAGTGTCAGATTCGAGGCGCTATGGCCCCCAGCTTCGATTGGGCCACCTTCGAGTGGACGAGCTGCATTAATAGCACAGCATAGCACAAGACCACTCTGGTCTAGTTTAAGCTATGAACAGGCACTCATGCCGGACTGACAAGCCGATGATCAACAAAAGTCCAGCAGTGCTCGAACCTCGGTTTGTGCCCGACCTTCCCCACCCTACCCCCCCACTATAAAACAACCTTGTATCATGAACTTATGTCAAGTCCTATCTGGTGGAAGGCAGAGACTAATAATACTAGGTTTCTCATATTTTTACTTCTATTGTTTTTGTTTACATATTTTTGTCAGTACTCGCATTGTTAAAATTGGATCTTTACAAACTTATGTAACAAATTTTAATTTTTTTTTAATTTATAATTTTAAGTTTAAATTAGATGAGAAATGTAAGCAAAACAATAAGCACATATGTAATAATAATCAAACATAAAAACAAAAGAAACACTCTAACTAAACTAACAAGTAGTTTTATTACGTAAATTATTAACCTTCCTCTTTCGTTTCGGGCTCTTATATAATGAAAACACTCTGTGATGCAAAGCTTTTTTAGAAAAAGGAATTTTTTTAATGTAAGAAATTATGTAAATTTAATTAGTTTTAGTGTGTGAGATCGATTGATTTTTTGTTAACTCTTAAATTCTTTACTCATCATCATAAAAAAGTAATTCGTGGTCGTCTGGTAACTCCATTTTTTATTAGTACTAAAATAAAATCTAATAACAAATCAAATTGATTGACTGCATAATGCATAGATATTTTTAGCGAAATATCAGTGGGAATAACCTTCTTTTTTACCGACATATTTCGGAAGATCGCCCAGAACATACCGGTACGTAACTTGTACAGACATAAACATAAAGTTATAGAAATTCGTTTTACAATATTTTCATTCATAAATAAATAAATAAATAAATAAATAGAAGAATAGAAAAACAAAAAAAATAGAGGCGTTTAAAAACAATTTCCAAAAAAAATGATATAATTAAACAAAACAAAACAAAAAAGGAAAGGAAATCAAATAAAACGTGTATCTTGGTTTTTTTTTACCTCATTTTGGTAGCCCAAGTCGTTCCTCCTCGAGTGCACAAAATTGTCATTATTATCATCCTTGTTTATATTTGGATGACACTGTTTTGTTGTGTTTATCAATAAAGAAGGAGATGGTTCTTCTTTTTCTTGGACACGTGGACTGTAAGATCCATACATAGCTCCCTGTTGTGTATTTCTTTAATCAAACACTTCTTAAAGACTTAGAAAAACTTTTCTTAATAGCCAAGAACGAGAGAATATTTCTTCTTTTCTTTCCAGACTATTTGTGATGCGAAACACATTCATACTAACTTAGCAGCAGTAGCAGTTGTATGCAGATGAAGGGTTTTTGTAACTATGGAAGCCTATAAATGGTAAAATTTAATCGAACGCAATTACTACTGAATTAAGAAATGGCATGTGATGGTTGATGGCATGTAGTTTAATAGTTTAATAAATTCATACAGTGTGTGTGTGTGTGTGTGTGTGTGTGTGTGTGTGTGTGTGTGTGTGTGTGTGTGTGTGTGTGTGTGTGTGTGTGTGTGTGTGTGTGTGTGTGTTCACAATCTTGAAAACATTGACTCTTTTACATTATATGAAACGTCTACAAGCTCAATATTTAGACTGATATGAATAAGCTGAGAAAAGAAACGGATAAAATGAACCTGACACTCAGAAAACTCATATTTCGACAGTTGTTTGGATTGTCTTATCGTTGTCAACCAGCTACTCATAACACACAAAAAAACAAACCCTATTTCCAAGAAGTGATGAGTTACTGATGCTGTCAGCCAATAGCTACCAAGGACCTGGTTGTTCAGGAACCAAATAGCTCCACTTAGACTGTCTTTTAAAAATGATAAATTCAGCCAGTCTTACAAAGGACAGTCCACAACTAATGGACAAAATATATAGTAATAAAAAAAAACTCGTCGAAGTAGAATAAAGTCTCTCACTGCTATTTTGTGATAATAAGCAAATTCATTCTACTTAGACAACTAAGAGTAGTAAAGCGCTATAGACATAAAAAAGCGACGGTATTAAAACGGTCGGTAGCTTTGGTTCGACGTCAGCCATGGGTGTAGGAGGAATCCGATTCTCCCCTGATCAACTCTATGACCGAAGCGTTATTAGCAGCAGCTGCCCATGATGCACTGCTCCTGGCTTCCCCTTAAGCCAACGTCCTGATTCCAATCAGCAGACGATGCAGGAATACTATCAGCCTCTCAGCTTAACAGCCCTTATCAGGTCTAACACAGAAAGTCTATTCCAACACTTCCTGAGACGGCACGATGCAGCGGTCCCGACTACCAGCCTCTTAGTCTAATTGTCCTTTTCAGGACTAATCCCGAAAGTCAAACCTAGTACCCTCTGAGACGGCACCATCAGTTACCAGTCCTGCATCAGCGACTACCTTTCTGCACAAGCGACCACCTTCCTGCAGCAGCAGCTACCTTCTCGCACCAGCGATCACCTTCCTGCACCAGCAACTATCTTCCCACACAAGCGACCACCTTCCTGCAGCAGCAGCTACTAGTCCTGCACCAGTGACCACCAGTCCTGACTACCAGACTTGCATCAGCAATCCAGTCCTGCACCAGTGACTAGTTCCTGCACTAACTACCAGTTCCTGGATTTCACGAACCGGCATCCACCATATGATTTCCTATTACGATTCGACATAATAAAATTTGGCCTTTCGAAACAACCACCTTGTTTTGTCATTCTTGCCTAGTTCGTTGCCAATCACTCATATTTCAAAAGTTTGTGGGGTCGATATATTCATCGGCCTTGCAACAGTTTCATCCAAGAATACGAGCTACCGTCAAGTTCATTGTTGATTGCTTTGTGTGGCCTAACATGAACTCTGACGTTCAAAGCTGAGTTTCCATGTGTTTCAAGTGCCAGAAATGCAAGGTGCACCGGCACAATATCTCCAATGGGTACCTTCAGTACCCCCGACGCTCGGTTCTCTCATACCCACGTCAACATAGTTGAACCATTACCAATGTTTCAAGGGTACGTTTCTGTCGTTGGCCAACACCTGTACCAATCAAAGATACCATAGCCAACACAGTCTTCAAAGCAGTCTTGGGGGATAGGATTGACATCTTTGGCATGCCTTAAATGATCATAACCAATCACGGATCGCAATTCCAGTCATCTTTCTTTACAGAGTTCAACCACCTCCAGAGAGTGAAAGACATCCGTGACTATCAGAAATGAGACCATAGATTTGTTTGACAATCTTTCTTTGATCTTTCTATCACTGAGAAACACTCTAAAGTAAGATTTGGGTTGTTCAGAAGCTGAATTTGTCTTTTGCACACCTCTTTCGTTGCCAGACAATATTTTCCGCCGAACGTGAATCCAATACCAATGACAAATTTCGTTCAGGAGTTACGACAGAATGGCCAAACTGGCATATACTTCTCTGCGACACCAACTAACAGATGTATACGTCTCGCATCAACTACAATACTGCGAATTCGTTTTCGTAAGGAACGGTGCCATCACACGGGACCTTTCAAGGTCTTTAATCGCGCGAAGAAACATCTCACGACCAAGCTCGATAACCTCACTGATACCGTCTCTATTAATCGTATTAAACCCGTTTTTATTGAGAAAAAGATCCCGCAAACAACGCTCCATTTGACATTCAATCAGATAAAATGGCATCCTCATCCGATGTACAGCCAGCAACAACAGCAGCTTCAAGAAAACAAACTATTTCGGGACGGAAGATAACCTTACCAAGAAAATTTAAATCGTATATTTATTAGTAATTGATAAAGATTATTAATCTAAGAGGAGGACCTTATCGTACCTGTAACGTGATTGATGGAGGGGAGGTAAATTTCTGGGTAAGGAGGGAAAGAAGAAAAAATAAGAAGAAAAAGGAGAGGCAGAGTGTATGGAACAGCAAGCCATGCTCATGAGTGAAAAGATCAAGGCATGGGCACCTAACATCTATCCACACCTCGTCAAAACCATGGACAGACACTACTCAGCGGATGGTATAGCCAGCGATGCGCAACGCTATCTTGATCGTGGTATCAAAACGGACATCACCACCGCCGCTGAAACCACTGCACTGATGGTGAGCCAACCCACACACTCTGACAAATCTCGTAGCCTTGAAAGTGACAAGATACTAGCCGACGTACAGCTACAGTTGCTGGATCTGAACAAGCAACTGCGGCAAACCCACAGGCGGAACCCATCCATTGTTGACTGGAAAAGTCGAACCGCCCCCCCCCCTCCAACATGAAGCACAACCGGGTACAAAGAAGCGCTGGCCAACCCAGCCAACAAGCAATATGCAAAAACTTTTTACGAGGCCGCGCATGCTTTAAGGGCAACAGGTGCCCATATTTTCACCCCCCCCCTCATGCTCAAGCACACATAGCGACCACTGACACCGGTTTACCTGGAACAGATAGCGATCAGCACAACTATGAACACGCGACGCGCTTCGACGAACTGGATTTTCAGTTGGGACCGAACGAGATGTGATGACTCGTTCCCAGGTCCATGTATCCACTCAGCATCATCACACATTTAACTTTCAAATCCGACCTGATCTCCGATCGCCCCTTGTTCAGATCAACCTCCGCAACAACGGCATCACATTCTCCGGTGTAGGCATGTTGGATTCCGGATGCACGACTTGCATCATTCCCATTTCTCGCTTACCTGAAGATGCAAGAAGACACATGTCCAAAACCAACATCCGAGTCAAGGGAATCGGAGGGAACATCTCTATTCTGAGCAAGCTCACCTGCGACATTACCTTGGGTGACGATACTTCCCCCGCTTTCTGCAACGTCGACACACTGATCACGACATCAGACATTCCCATCTTGATCGGTCAGAACATACTCGACCACCACACACTGTTATCCTATACTATCGATAACCAGAAAGCTACTGTAGAACTTGCGCACACACTCCCATCTGGCAAGCTAAAACATACTGTTCCGCTCTCTACAACCTTCCATCCAAGGATAAAACCGACCCACAACCTTTCACACGGCGCCCTAACCATTTCCAATGAGGAACCACGAGCCACAGCCAGATCATCGCCTAACGGGTTGACTCTCAACCAAAAACTCCATTGGCTTAAGCAAACCGTAGGCCTATCGCTTCCAGACCATCATAGCCGTAGTGAATTAGAAGCTACCGCCGATTTACTCATCAGCTATGCGGACATTCTTGGCACCGACGACAATAGAAGGGGCACTTTCATCAAACCCATACGCATACCAACCAACGGCCAGTCCAGGAGCCAAAAACAGCACCCTATAGCCCGAGCACTGGAGGATGACGTTGACGCGGAAATTGCCCGCATGGCAAGTGAGGGCGTTATCGAACCTTGCAACGACCCTAAAGGATTTAACAGTCCCGTTTTTTGTCGTCCGTAAGAAAAACGGAAAGATTCGAGTGGTCGCAAATTTCAAGAGAACCCTCAACAAGGTGTTAGTCGATCTCGACCCATACCCAATACCTACCATTGACTCGACATTCAACAAGATTGGCGAAGGTAACAAGTACTTCTCAACACTCGACCTCCGCAATGGCTATTGGCAAATCGTTATTGACGAACTTGACCGCCATAAAACGGCCTTTACTTGGAAAGGACGCTGTTTCCAATACACCCGTCTGGCCTTCGGTCTAACATCCGCTGGACAAATCTTCTCTCGATGCATAGCTGAGGCTCTCGACACAGTGGCCTCACGCGCGAACATATCGTCATATATCGACGATAATCTTGTCCATGCCAAAACCTTCGAGGAATATGTGACAGCGCAGGAGCAATTATTTATTGCTCTACGCAAGTTCGGATTAAAACTAAACCCGGAAAAATGCATTTTTCTTGCGTCCGAAGCTAAATTTCTCGGTCGCATCGTGAATAGCGACGGGTTCAAGGCCGACCCCGAATATGTCCGCGCCATTATCGACATGAAACTCCCGACAACGAGAAAAGAATTACAAAGTCTCATCGGACGTCTCGTATGGATTCGGCAATTCATCGAGACACGCCTTAACGAGAGCATCAGAACCGACATGTTCTCCAATCTAATGGCCCCCATAAATGAACTAAACAAGCCCGGACGGACATTCGTCTGGACCGAAGGGGCCAACAAGGCTTTCAACATAATTAAGAAGCGCCTCGCTTCACCACCAATCATTTCATTCCCCGACTTCACCGGACTCTTTACCCTCACCACCGACGCCAGCGATATCGCATGTGGGGCCATTCTCATGCAAGAGAATAAACACGGCCAAAAGACAATAATAGCAGTGGCCTCACACACCTTTAACGCGACGGAGCGCAACTGGTCAACAACCGAACACGAGGCATATGCGATAAAATGGGCCATCACCAAATTCGATTACTTCTTGCGTTGTCGTCCCTTCGTCGTCTTCACAGATCATCGATCTCTCACGTACTTGGATCAACGTGAATTCAACAATGCGAAGATACGACGATGGCAGGAGGAAATATCGTGCTACAAATTCGTCTTGGAATATGTAGAAGGTGAATCAAATGTCTGGGCAGACATGCTCAGTCGGAGATATGGCCACAGCAAGGACAAGCTTACGGCAGACCCGACACCTGCAGGGAAGCGCTTCAAACTCCAAGGCTCCAGTCTAAACATCTACGTTCCATCCTGGTGCCTTGGCGAAATCAAGAGCTCCCAGCTGCTCCCTGGGACTCACACAACACGGAACATTCAGCATCATCTGCAGGCCATCGACGCATTCCTCGCGTTTCATGCCACATCGACCATCCCGGTTGAAGAGATAGCTGACCACATGGGTATTGCAGCGGAACAAGCCTCTGATGACACACTTTCAAAAATCATCAGAGCTCTTCAGTTGGCAACCCCAAGACCGGACGCTACCCTACTCGACCCCAAAGATCATCGTACCGGGCTATATAACAAGCACATGCACCAATTCTACTTGGAACCTGGTACATCTGTATTGATGATCAGGGATACTACAAACACACCAAAACTGGTAGTACCCTACAAGCTCCGGACAAAATATCTCCACCAAGCCCATGACTGTGTCAACCACTCAGGGATCTCCCGCATGCAGGAACACCTATCCAGCTACTGGTGGGAGTTCAAAAATCGCGATATGAAGGCGTATGTTCAGTCATGCCAAACCTGCGCTAAACGCAAGGGAAATTACGGCATGCACCGAAACTGGTCCACGGGCCATTGCAGGAGAGGCGGAAAACCATTCGAGGTTGTCTACATAGATTTTGTCTCAATGCCCCTCTCAAAGGGCAAGCGGTACATCCTCACTATTCTAGACAGCTTCAGCCGCCACCTCATGGCCATGCCATGTGCCAGAGACCGCGCAATCGACGCAGCCCGCGGACTCTACCAGTTCTTTCTTCGTCACCGCGAGATTCCCCGCATCGTCTCCTCCGACCGAGGAACCCACTTCACCGGTAAGGTCTACAAGGAATTTTGTGACCTAACCTCGATCACCCGGGAACTTCACTGCCCGTAGCGACCATAAAGCTCGGGGAACATTGAGAGGCAACACCGGACCTTAAAAAACGCCCTTTACATGATCTGCGAAGACAGAAACTGTGAATGGACGGACGTTCTCGAATCGACAGTTTCCTCAATGAATGCCACAGCCAACACCGCCACTGGTGCATCCCCGCATTACATTATCACCGGCCGCCAACCAAACATTGGTCTACCGAAGATCCCCTGCCAAGACATCGTTAACAACAACCCAGGTGCTTACGGTATGCAGATAAACGCTTTGCTCCGACAGGTGCATCAAAGAGTCACCTTGGCGAACAACGAGGCTGACCACAAAATGGAAGCCAAACTGAACCGCAGCATCTTCAAAGACCCGATACAAGTCGGTGACAAGGTGCTACTCCACCGACCGCAATCCGCAACAGCCCACTTGTCTCACCTGCCTTGGATAGGTGACTTTGAGGTCACCAAAACGAACGGTTTAGTGGTCCAGGTGAAAAACGAAAACTGTGAAACGCATTGGGTTCACCACGGACACGTCCGTCGACTCGTACCGCGACCAAATAACCTGCAGCACATGTATCGACCACCCCCACCTCCAGCTCTATCCCCACCTCACCAAATTCCCAATCACCCGTCGACACGACCACTCCTACCTCCTTGTCCACCCCGGCAACCTACCCATCACCCGTTGTCATGACTCCCTACACTTTCGTCAGGGGATCATCTTGTCGCAAATGACTGCAGTTCCGGAGACAATACCCAAAACCCAACGAAACGAACAACACGCGGGCAACTCCCAGCACGCTTTCAAGACTTCGTCATGTGCCAAAAACAAAATAAATAATATACACACCAACAAACAAAAACAAAACACGCACGCAAGCAAGCACTAACAACATAGCAACCTCAAATCATGGTAAGATCTAGGGGAGCTGTTACAAGACGAGATCTTGCCTTGATTTGAAAAAAAAAAAAAAAAGAAAGAAAGGAGAAAAGAAAAAAAACGGAAGTTACCACTTCGAGTTCTCAACTCAAAATGAAAAGTTAGTCGTTCACGCATCGGCTCCGCGCAGAACTTCCGTTTGCGATAAATTAACAAAAAAAAATACATTAATAAATATCCAATCGGAACGCTTCCCGCGGGACACAAAAATTGCCGTTTCTGAGCCTACAAAAAATATATAAATAGACGGACCAAATAATTATTAGTCAGACTTGCTCCTTCACACTGCTCGTGCTAAAGATTCTACGCCACTGACCGGCGACTGTCATCCGATACTTCAAACGATCGCCGCCGTTAGGAACGCTGCCCTTATTCCGAGAAAACCATCCCTTCACCACGAGACAAGGACAGTATATGAACTTTGTAACTACTACCACTGAATTCATTCTTTAACTATGAACATATTTCTCCGTTCTATTCTCTGTGCTTAATCTATTTATAAAAATTTTCTATAACATCATTACTGTGTTATTGTGAGTATCTATACGTTCTTTGTTTTGCAACCATACGCATTTCTCGCCCACAACATTCATATCACAGATATCAACAACTCAGAATATAACATTTTCTTTCCTTTTTTTACTTTTTCTGCCTTTTTCCATTGTCCTGTCGTCCTTTTTTTTTATAATAAATCGCTCATTCACTATTTTTTAAACCTTATATCTGCTTCTCTCTGTCTTTACCTTAATATAATAACTATAGGTTTATGCATCCCCGTTTATTCAATTTCTAACAAGTATTTCCATAAAACAAGCATGGTTCGTTAATCAAACTTTCAGTAATATTCTTTCTTCTTTCAGCAAAAGCATGGCTTGTATCCAGCCATCATTTCTTCATTTTTACTTGTTCCGAACACAACAAAATACTAGTTCCTTGCTTACTTCCAAAGATGAGTTAAAATATCCTGGGTGGATTTCCCGAGCAACCCAAACTTTTTATCCATTCGGCCAACAACATTTTCCCCTCAAGAACAATCCAAAACCGAGTCCACAAATTTTTCGGTACATACAATGAGATCGTCAAGATTTTGCACACATACTCCCTAATCTCCAATCCCCTGTTTCAAAATATCCTCTTCAACACAACAGTCTGGCCTCCTACCAAACCCCCCAAATTCTCAACCCCATTCTAGGGGGACCTTCACAACCTGATCTGGCCACTAACCAGTACCTTAAATAAAATCTCGACCCATTCTTAGGGGAATTCACAAAACGCTGGCCTGGCCACTAACCAGTACCTCAAATTTTCTCGACCCCTCTCTAGGGGGAGAGCTCCTTCACAAAACCTGGTATGGCTTCTACCAGCACCCAAATTATCGATCCCATTCTTGGGAGACTTCACAAAACACTTCCAATTTCTACAACTTTTCCAAACTTCGAATCCGTCCCACAGCCTTAACTACGGATCCAAAGGTATATGAGCATTCTCCAGACAACATCATTGATACCCCGAAATCCTCCCAGATCTCGGATTAAAATCCTAATTTCAAATTACCATGCACCAGGATAGCATTCACAAGTTTCAACAAAATTTCATTCATAAAAATTTTGGTACTATCAAAGTCATTCATAAAAATTAAAACTCAAAACCCAAGTGGAAGTTTACATTATGACCTGTCAATCATTTTAACACAGGGACAGTATATCTGTCCACAGGGGCCATCTTTCTTTTCTTTTCACAGCAACCTGCTTGTATGTTTCCCTCTTACTCTCTTTCTCTCTCCCTCACTATGATTCAAAATTACATATAGTAGTTTTCATTATTTTTCTATGCTTTATATGTTGGGCTCAATCGTTTTTTTTTCTAAAATTAATTCCATTTTATCTTTGAGAAAGGCCAAATAACATTAATAAATAAGCCAACAAGACTCATTTTTACTTCCCCTTGTCATTATTACTTTTTTTTATAATCGATTTAAATTCTTTTCACGAACCCCTAATACGAACGACAGAGAAACATATTTACACTATTCTTAGAATGAGCAATTTACTTACAGTCTTTGGGGTGTTTCTCCTTTTTTTTCATCATTTCTGTTTTTCGTTGTTGGTCTGTTCTGGTTTTCTTCTTTCTTCCAGTTTGTTGCATTTTTCTTTGTTCTTTTCCTCTATCTCTTCATTTTTCTTCTTTCTTTTTGTGTCTCGTTCGTTCTGTTTCGTTCTTGCATTTTCTTTTTTTTTTCAGATTCATTTCAGCTTTTTATTTCTAATTTTCTTGATGTGTTGATATCGGCCGCTTCCTTGATCGCCTAGGTTTAAACTCAGGTTCGAAACCATGCCATGTGGGCATGAACTGGCCTTCGGCACCAAATCGTATTATGTTGTATAGCCACATGCATATACACGTATACGTATACAAATATATGCTGAACATAATCAAACATAATGACGGCTTCAATGAACGAACGAATACACTTCTTTATAAAAAATATATCTCTCACACTTTATTCTCGAAAGGGTGATGTTGGTTGTGTGTGAGAGCTGAGCTGGAGACGGGGACAGACTGCTATATTGACCCCAAGTTCTTCTTCGACCATAGCAGCACTTCTTCCTCATCTTGGCTGGGGTTGCTCAACCATGGGTCACAGAAGGCCCAAAGCCCTTTGTCTGCCGCTGGCTCTCTCTTCGGCATCTTGTCCCCAACTGACTCGAACCGCCCCGGGCACCTGGTTATATTATTGTTTAACGTTCATCTGCTTCCGCTGTTCTCCCGCTTATTTACACAGGTGCATCTCTTGATTAACGGCTCGGTCGAGAGTCAATATATAACAACTGCTCTTATCAGGGCACCTGTCTTATCTTCCCACAAATGCCTTTATCAGGGTAACTTCTGGGAGACACCCCTTTCTGAGTTTTCAGACGCCTACTATTGCACTCCTTTCAGACATCGAGGCCCATAGAGTGCTAATGAGGAGAACTGATATAGGATTCGTATCTTGTCCACTGGTTAGGGCTTGCTGACCACAAACTAGTTTAGGTCAACTTGCGTAGGTGATATTCCCGATAACCGCCCCTGCTAGTACCCGCTGAATTAGGCTATCCAGCTGGTCCCGGAAGTTCCAAATCTTCAGCAACGAGGTATTGAACTTCCAGTAGCCAGCCCGACTAGGCCTATCACAATCTTCAACTCTGTGTTTAGCAGAGTTATGGGCTTATAATCATCTAAGATTTTGTCTCGAGTTTTAGGGAACCGCTAGCAGATTGTTTCCGGTGATTTGATCGAAACTGAGTAGAACTACGCTGTGAAGAGAAGATTGAATCCTCCCCCCAAAAAAAAACACAAAAAAAAAACTGCATTTGATTCGCAAGATCATAGAGGGGATAGAAAATGACACAGGAGCCATGCAAATCAATTTCAATCAGTCCAAGGCATTTGATTGGGAGGACCATCGGTTTCTGGCAGCGGCTTTGGAAACTGTCTGATTTGAACCGGATGGATTAGTATTCTGTACTATAACCCTACGGCAGTGGTACAAGTGAACAGGAATCGTTCAAGGTCTTTCGCGATCAAACAGTCCGTCCGGCAGGATTGCCCCTTGTCTCCACCTCTCTATGTCCTTATTTTGGAATCCCTGCTCCGTAAGCTTAGGAATGGGAGGACTTGTCCGGTCCTGTGCAGTATCTCACTCGCCGGCTCTCTCGAGGTGAGGGTGTCCGCGTTCGCCGCTGACGTCTTTCTGTTCCTCTTCGCGGATGCGTTGCAGTGCTACAAGATCAACGCTGAAAAGCGATAAGATCTGTGGTTGGATGCATCGTTGGCATGTGGTTTGGTCCCGACCTCCAACTGGAACGAAACTGGTCGGAAGTTCCGGCAAAAGTAGACGCACAGGTAGGTACCTGGTTTCGAAGGTAGTTGTCCTTAAAGGGCAGAGTGGAGGCATGCGCCGTGTCCATCTTTAACCGGCTGTCTATACTTCCTCTGCCTGCGGGTCTTCGGCTGACGCAAGAACGATCACTCTTCTTGCTTTTATGGAAGGGTAACAGGTCAATGGTTTGCAGTCAGGTCTGCTGCTGGCATCCTTGTAATTGGGATACCCAGCTTTGCAAAGCACTTGCTGACCGAAAAGCTGACATTCTTGGGTCGATCGTAAACGGAAGATGCGACGTTTGGACGTAGAGTTGGGCCGTCTTTTTTAACCTAATGTTCAACTCCGAGGCCGTCGTAGGCCAAGGAGAGAAACGCTGTTTTTTTTTTTTTTTGTGTGAATGCAATGGGGATCCTCGTATATTTCCTTGGTCCAGTGATTTTCATAGTCTCGGAAGGCGCTGTATCAGGAATTAGTGGAGAGTGCCGTTTCGGGCCCGTTCGAGGAGCGACTGGGTCTGTCGTTGGGAGAGATTGGAGTTGGACGCCAGAGACAAACTGTCCCACTAACTGACAGCTCGCTCTGGATGTGTTACCACTCGTCAGTTGGTCCTACAAAGCGGGTCTGGCAGACATGCTCGATTTCTCCCGTTGCTACGGAAGAATAGAAGAAACGACCACGCACGCTTTCTACCACCGCGAACGGGTTCGTCCGTTTTGAGACTACATCGGAGAGGTGACGATTCACATCAATTCCAAACAGTTAGAGCTGCTCGATGTTGGTTACATCATGGGTAATTTTGATCCTTCGTGGACAGATGTGAAACTGTGGGAAAAAATCATGCCTTTGACTTACCGGACTTGCGTGTGGCTGAAAAAGAAAAACAAAAAAGCCAAAATGGCGACGCACAGTCGCTTTTGTACTTGTTTAGTCTCGCTTAGAGTAACGCATGTAAATGATATAGTCGGGTTTTATAAAAGAGAACTCGAAGAAACGGAGATAGTTTGGAACGGAAGGCATGTTGCGTGTTTATGTAACTTAGTCAAGTTTTTCAAACTACAAGCGATTTCGGCGGGATACTACTTTTTGGCGATGGAGGGCAAGATTTTCGACGTCCGGCTGATTCCGGAGTTTAGTGGTGCTGCGACTGACATGCCAATTGTCGAGTGGGTCGAAAATGTTGAACTCGTGTGCGAGCTTTTCGCTATGAAGAATGTCGAGTGCGTCCTGCCATTGAGATTGCAAGGGGGAGCTTTTGCCGTATACAGGCAACTTAGCGCGGAGCAGAAAGCAGATGCGGAACAGATCAAGCAGGCCCTCATAACCGCGTATGCTGCTGATGCATTTAATGCATATGACCAATTCGTCACTCGAAATCTTCGCCCGGGTGAGACGGTGGATGAGTTTTTTGCTGAGCTCCGACGACTAGCCCGGTTGGTGGGGGGACCGCTGCCCGAACGTTGGTTGACGTGTGCATTCATCTCTGGACTACCCCAACACGTTAAACATCTTCTACGTGCCTCATCCAGGATGGAAACGATGAGTGCGGAACAGCTATTGACCCGAGCGAGAGCTGTCATGACTGACAACGAAGGCCCTGCAGAATTGGCCGCCGCCTCCGCCAGTCGAACACCTTCAGAGTCAAAAATGCGCAGTGACGATAGAAAATTTGCCTGCTACAGGTGTGGTGGTCCCAACCTCATGGCGAAGGACTGCTTGGAGGATCGCCAAGAGAAACCGGACAGTCGGTTGCGCAAGGTTCGTCGCGAGACGCGTTGCTACAGGTGCGGTGGCCTTGGACATGTAGCATTGCAGTGCCAGGGAAACGCCAAAGGGGAGGAGGCATCAGCATCAGTCTCCTCCCCGATCAACTGAACACTAGGAAATTTCCCTCCATGAAGGTACGTGTAGATGGGCAAGAGTGCACGGCGTTTGATTGATTCCGGGTGCTCACAAACGTTGGTGAGTAAAGCCGTGTGTCGCTTTTGGAAACGGAAATCAGCGGGAGTCCTAACAGCTGACGGAAGGACACTGAATTGTCGAGGATACGGCAAAATAAAAGTGGAGGTTGACCGAGTCCCGGCTGTCGAAATTGAGGCATTAGTTGTAGATAAGCAGCTGTTGGACTTCGATTTGCTATTGGGGATCGATGCGATCAAGTTACTCGGTGGTGTTTACCTGACAGAATCAGGTGAAACACGTTTTGGAGGCCTGAACAGATGTGCTGCCATCTTTATCAACGAGCCGGACTTTAGCGTGACGTACGATCGCAGGAAAAAAGAATGGACTGCGTCATGGAAATGGGCGAACGATCGCTCTCCCAACGAACTGAGTAATAGTGTGCAGGAATACGCAGTGCCCTATCATGCCAGGGATGCCTACGAGAACGAGATCCTACAGTGGCAGCAGAATGGATGGCTGTTGCCATATCCAGAAGAAGAACTTGACTCACCCAAGGGTCTAATTCCCTTAATTGCGGTCGTGCAGGAGCAGAACCAGAAGGTGCGTCCGGTGCTTGACTACCGGGAATTGAACGGTTTTGTGGATGCTTTTACTGCCACTGCAGAAGTGTGCGCGCAGAAACTAAGAGAGTGGCGGCGACAAGGAGTCAATGTGTCGCTTCTAGACCTGCGGAATGCATATCTTTAAATCCACGTTGACAAGGCACTATGGCCGTTTCAAACAGTCATTTTTAGAGGTCAGCGCTTCTGTCTTACACGGTTGGGATTTGGACTGAATGTGGCGCCGCTTATTATGAAGTCTGTTATAGACGCTATCGTATCTCAAGACCATACAATCAAAAGTGCCACAGCGGCATACGTTGATGACATTTTGATTAATGAAAACCGTGTTCCCGCGTCGCGAGTACGGAAACATTTCCTGGACTATGGTTTGGTTTCCAAGGATCCGGTGCAACTGAGAGACGGAGCCAGAGTCCTTGGCTTGCAAGTCTGGGAAAAAGATGGCACTCTTCGATGGAAACGAGGAAGTCAAATTCCGGAAATCTCTAATAGATTAACCCGTCGACGCATATTTTCTCTCTGCGGGAAACTTGTTGGTCACTTCCCTGTATGTGGATGGCTCAGAGTGGCAGTTGCATTTATAAAGCGCCTGGCAACTGCAGTGACAAAAGGCTGGGATGATAGGATCAAAAACGCTTCCCTCAGTCAGATATTAGCTGAGACTTTGACCAGAGTACAAGAAGCAGATCACGTTGAGGGAAACTGGTGTACAGACGGTAAAGAAATTACAGTCTGGGTGGATGCTAGTTCCATAGCTACAGAAGTGGCATTAGAAACGAACTGGACGGTCATTGAGGATGCATGTTGGCTACGTCCAATTAACGACGCTCAGCACATCAATCTAGCTGAACTAAACGCGGCCCTCAAAGGAATCAATTTGGCCCTTCAGTGGGAGGCGACAGTGTTACACTTGGTCACTGATTCGGCGTACGTGCACCGGTGGATCTCCGACACTTTAACTGGAAGAGCGCGTGTGAACACGAGGGCAGCTGGCGAGATGCTAGTCAGGCGACGGCTAGGAACCTTGCGATCGCTGGCGAAAGAATATGGACTGACCATCGACGTGAAACTCGTGAAGTCTAGTCAGAACCGCGCAGATAGTCTTACCAGAGTGCCGCACAGGTGGATGGATTTGCTCAAGGAAGGAAAAGAGCCGGTGCTCGAGAGTTGCGCAATAGCGAGGAGACGACTGGATAAGGACCGGGTGGCTGACATCCATCATCAAAGTGGACATCCGGGTGCGAAGCGGACTTTATACTTCGCAAGGTTGGTCGACCCGCAAGTGTCCAAAGAAACTGCTAAGTCTGTTGTGAAAGCCTGCGAAACCTGTCGATCAATAGATCCAGCTCCTGTTCGCTGGAAAAAAGGAGGACTTGGTGTGATGGATAACTGGAAAAGATTGGCGATGGACATAACCCACCACAATGGTGAGAATTATCTCTCATCGAATGCGGCCCCTCTAGATTTGCAATATGGCGACCACTGCGCAGACAAGACGCGCCCACTGTTATCCGACAGTTGGAGAATGTTTCCCTCGAGCGAGGCCCACCGATGGAAATACTGACTGACAACGACACTGCATTCACAAGTAAAGACTTTCGAGAATTCGCGAGGAATTGGGACGTGCATCTGCAGTTTCGGTGTGCCTACTCACCGAGTGGAAACGGAATTGTGGAAAGAAGTCATAGGACCGTTAAGACTGTCGCAACTAGAACAAATTGTTCGATATTGGAGGCGGTCTATTGGCACAACGTCACCCCAAAGGATGACGTTTCACCTTGCACCGCGCCGGCTGACGCGCTGCATAGATACCATGTCCGGATAAAAGGTGTTGAAAATAACCCGCTCCCCGAACCAGAGGTGACTAAAGGGATGTATGAAAAGGGAGACGTGGTTTGGGTTAAGAATCCACGCGGCAAGTGCACGACAAAATATGACACTGGTCGTGTTACTGAAGTGATCTGCCCGCAGTCTGTGAAAATTGATGGGGTGCCTCGACACGTCAAAGACCTCCGACCTGTAATACAGACGCAATTATCATCCAGTGACGAAAGCGATTCCAAGGATAGTGAACGTTTAATCTATTTGAATTCAGATCCGCTCGACAGTGATTCCGATGCCAGTAGCCTCCCAACTGATGAAGCGTCTGTTGAACCTCGACCAGCAGACGAAAGTACGCATGAGGATGAAGCCTGCGTGATTCCCCTTCGAAGAAGTACCCGACAAAGACGAAAACTACTCCCCTGCCCTGTTTGTGATCATGAGATCAGGGGGAGTGTGGGGAAAAATCATGACTTTGACTTACCGGACTTGCGTGTGGCTGAAAAAGAAAAACAAAAAAGCCAAAATGGCGACGCACAGTCGCTTTTGTACTTGTTTAGTCTCGCTTAGAGTAACGCATGTAAATGATATAGTCGGGTTTTATAAAAGAGAACTCGAAGAAACGGAGATAGTTTGGAACGGAAGGCGTGTTGCGTGTTTATGTAACTTAGTCAAGTTTTTTAAACTACAGAAACATAGGATATTTCTCACGATCCCAGTCGTAGCGCGACTGGTGATCCGAACGACGTGAAAGAAAGAATTGTATGACGGTGTAAACTTTTCTCATAACGATCTGATCTGTTTCTTTAAGCATCAGCTTAGGGTCAAGATAAGATATGATAGAAAAATCTTAGACCGCATAATATTAGACGAAATGTTGGTGAAAGCAGCAAGTCTGGTCGTGAGAAAAGGGGTAACGTCAGAGTCGTCCTTCTCTCTTCTTCCTGCTCATGGCTTCGACCGTCTGGGTCCTTCTGTGGGCCCCACCTCAGGTAAACTAGTTTTTCCTTTTTTCATGCCCTAATTCGCGGTATGTTTATGTCATAGGGTCCATCATCTAGTCAAGAGTTATAGGATTCACACTCCCCACTAGTTTTTTCAACCGTTCTCACAAGCCCGCCAAATTTTTTATCTTGCACACACTCATTTTTCCTACCCTGTTTATTTGTGCACCTACTTAACATTGATCTTCTCCCAAATAGGGATTATCCGACTTTTTGTCAGTCTTTCGAATCCGGAAAACAGTAGGTAGTCCACAATCTAGATAAGAGAACGAGGGTGGGACAATCAATCGGGTTATCCTTTTGTTAATTTTTTTCATTTCTTTTTTAAGTAGGCCCACGAAGAGTAATTGCGGTATTTTGGTGTATGCTGCATGGACAGATAAGTATGTTTGAATTCATCATAGTCAAGTGTGATTCGGTGGTCTTGGCTAGGTCCCCACTGAATTAGCATGGTTAGTATAAAACACTGATGACCGTTCCCCTTTCCCATTCCCCTCTCATTTAGGGGCTTCTTGCCCATGCCTGTATCTTTCATGTTAAATAAAGGACGGGTACCAGCCTTGGGCGATGGGTTGCTTGTTTCTTTCACTGGTAAGAATTCCAGACAACCAGGCGCCTTTTTGCAGCCACCAACTGTGAACGTAAAGGTCCAGCCAATAAGCGAAGTCAGCAGCTCAATCTTCCCTTTAACTCTCCTTCCCAGGACTACATTAAATGTTCTTTTTAAAGACAAAAGTCTTTTCTTAAACACGCCTCTCCTTTACAAGATTACCACTAGTTTTATCTCCCTCTTACGGCCCTTTCAGGAAGGTAAACTCAATATCACGTGGACTATGCCATGTTATTGCCCAGTCGGCTGGGGCTGTAGAATACACCGATTGCACCTCTGTAGAGAGGTAAGACCCCCCCCCAACATGTGTCCTAGATATGACTCTAAACAATCTGATGATAAGATTCCAGTGATGCTGGAGCTTTTGGGAAATGCGGAGTATCCCTTCATTGCCATCGCTCCCGGGCTCATTCTGGCCCGAAGTGGTAGCACCTGATAGGGCCATATCTATGGGTTAAATAGAACTAAACTGTACTTACATTTAAACTGCGTACTTATGCTAAACTGAATTATTTGAAATGGAACTGTTTTTGACATTTAAACCGTACTTACATTAAACTGTGAGTAAACAAAATCTCTACTTATACTAAACTGAATTGTTTGAATTAGAACTGTTTGACTAAACTGAATAGCTTGAAATAGAAATGTTTTGGACAATTAAACTGTGTACTCTTGCTAAACTGAATTATTTGAAATAGAACTAATTATTTGTTTAAAAATGAATTTGACATTAAATGACCTATAAGGGTTGATATGTCCTAAAACCCAAACAACCAGCTATATGCCATGTTAGTAGGCAGTCAGACGCAGTGAACACCCATAGAGGAGTCTAGCAGACCAAGAGCAAACGAAACCGTTCGGACTTCTACCGATTTTTTTATAGAGCACTAAGTTCAGCAACTCTGATCCTATGACTTGACCTTCGATTTGTTAGCGTCATGACTTCAGTCCACGAGCTGACGTCACAGCTCGGACAACCAATTCATTTGACATTTTCCCGGTATAATTAGCCAAATAAAAGTTGGCATTTAAATTTACCCTTTTGCCTTGGTCACCTTTGCTTTTTCTGTGTCGAACCACTTATTTCTAAAAGTTTGCGAGATCGACATATTTATCGGACCCACAAAAGTTTGAAGGAAGTACATCTATCATTTTCTTTTAAATAATTAATTATTAGCTAATTCAAGTGTACCTATGCAGTATGCAGGAAGGGTCTCACGAAATTTACTCTATGTTTGAGTAAATTAGTTCCCTTGAAAGAAATGGCGTTATACTTCTTACACAAGCTACAAGAAGATATAACTGCCTTAATCCTTTATCTGGCTTTCTAAAACCAAACACCTGACAATCGAAGTTTACAAAAGGTAGCAGCGATGCCCAAATGTTTGCATTTTACATGAGAGTCTATGATGATCAGCTCAGTGAGATGAGAAAATCTGGACAAGAAAATAGGAAACAAAACATCCTGAGAGTGGAATTCTGATTTACCTACACTACCTCTGGAGCGAATAAGCTCTTTCTCATCCAAGAAGAGGTTAAGGCTAGCAATCAAAATAGGAACTTCGCTACTGGTGGAGATTCAACAGGAATAACTTTTCCTTGATTAAACACAATGACTGCTCTACCTTCAATAAATGTAACCTGTCAGCTAAAACTGGATCGGAAGGAACCTTCTTCAATCCGAACGCAAATCTGAAAATATGTTAGCACCCACTGCAATTTAGTCTGGGACGAGAACCGTTCCAATTTAATAATAGCAGCAAGTGCGAAATCTACCGGAGAAATCACAACTGTGTTGTTTAAAACTAACGTTCGACAGTCTGCATTTAAACAGCCCAGCTCACAGACAGGACATTGGAGGGCTTCACCAACCAACCAACCAATCAACCAACCAACCAATCAACCAACCAAGAAGGACCATGTTGCCAAAATAGGAACTGCGCCTCAAACTTATCAATAGACACGCCTCTTGTGATCAAATCAGCAGGATTATCATTTGTATTCACATACTTAAACTTATCGTAGTCGACCTACTACTCATAACCTAAACGAAAACAAAACAAACAAACAAACCCCATTCCTAAAAAAAATGATGAGTCACTGATGTCGTCAGCCAATAATATTTAGGAATTTTACGTTAAGGGACTAAATTGCTCCGCACAGAACGTTTTCTTCAAATATTAAATTCAGCCTGTTTTTCGAAGGACAGCCTTCAACTAATGGACAAAACACATGGTCGAATTAGAATGAAGTTTCTCACTATAATATAGTAATAATAAGCAAAGTCATTGAACATAGACCACATAACGTAGTGGCACAGGGTAGCTATATAAGCAGCGGTATCAAATAGGGTCGAATCAGTTTGGCTGGGGGACAGCCGCGGGTGTAGGAGAAAGCCAGATTTCTCCCTGGTCGTTCTACGACTGAAGCCTAATCAGCAGCAGCTGCCTATGAGGACTGCTCAAGGTTTCCACTGAAGCAGACGTTCCGATTCCAGCCGCAGACGACGCAGGAAGATTGCCAGCCTCTCAGTTTAAAAGCCCTTTTCAGGACTACTCAGAAAGTCTTTCCAAACACCTCCTGAGACGGCACAATGCAGCAGACACAACCACTAGCCTCTCAATCTAACAGCCCTTTTCAGGTCTAATTCAGAAAGTCTAATACTCTTTGAAACGGCACCAGCAGCTACCTTCTTGCACCGGCGACCACTTCACTGCAGCGGCAACTACCACTCCTGCACCGGCGGTCACTTCCCAACAGAAGCAGCTACCAGTTCTGCACCAGCAGCTACCAGTCCTGCACCAGCGACCGCCTTCCTGCACCAGCAGACACCAGTGGCCACTTTCCTGCACCAGCAGCTGCCCGTCCTGCACCAGCGACCGCCTTCCTACACCAGCGGACACCAGCGTCCACTTTCCTGCACCAGCAGATACCAGCAGCCGCCAGTTCTGCACCAGCGACAACCAATCCTGAACCAGTGATCACTTTCCTGCACCAGCAACTAACAGTCCTGGACCAGCGACCACTCTCCTGCACCAGTAGACGCCAGCAACTACCAGTCCTGAACTAGCGACCACTTTCATGCACCAGCAGACACCAGTTCTGGACCAGCGAACACCTTCCTGCACCAGCTGATACCAGTCCTAAACCAGCGACCACCTATCCAACGAATACCAGTCTTGTACCAGCTGTCCAGACCTGCTCCAGCGACTAGATCCTGTTCCAACGATCACCATCCGGCCGCGGCGATTGTTCGCCGTACGCTTTTTCGATTTACGATTCGCCATAATAAAATTTGGCCTTTCGAAGAAAACCCTTGTTTTGTTATTTCTTGCCTGGTTCGTTGTCAATCACTTATATTTCAAAAGTTTGCGGGGACCGGTATATTTATCTGGCCTCCGCAACAAGTGGTGACCCCAACGTGAGTTGACACAACTTGACAGAATGGCAACGGCCGAGAACGACGCAAACATGGCTGCATCATTCACACAGTACCCACCTTTCAACGAACACAATATAAAAATGTGGTTCGTCCAACTCGAAGCCATTTTCGTCACACGGAAAATTACCTCTCAAGCCACCAAATTCGCCACCTTAGTTCCAGCACTACCTCCCTCTATAGTGGAAGAAGTAGCGGATATCCTGGAATCTGTACCAGAGCACGAGCCGTACACACACCTCAAAGAGGCCATATTGAAACGTACCGGCCGCTCTGACGAAGAAACCCTTCGAGGACTATTTAGGAACGTTACCATGGGAGACAGAACTCCGTCCCAGCTGTTACGCCATATGAAGACGACCCTGGGACAACACAAAATAGTAGAACCTATCCTTCGAGAACTTTGGATGGAGAAATTGCCATCCATTATCACACAAATCCTCGCCCCAATGGTTGGATATCTATCACTGGACCAACTAGCCGACTCGGCAGATAAAATATTCTCAAACGGGGAGAATAACATAAACCAGGTCCATACACCAACAGACAGAGAGGAACCCTGGATGAAGGCGATAGCCGCCCTTCAAAAACAAATTGAACAACTGCAGCTTACCATGTGCATAATAAAATTTGGCCTTTCGAAGAAAACCCTTGTTTTGTCATTTCTTGCCTGGTTCGTTGTCAATCACTTATATTTCAAAAGTTTGCGGGGACCGGTATATTTATCTGGCCTCCGCAACAAACTTCACATTAATACCTCCACCCCCTCCACTTAGCAATCTCTTCAAGGATATCCTTAAGTCTATTTTTAATCAAAACATTTTTGTCTTTATGTCATTCGTCAACAACCAAGACAAGACCACCTGAGCGTCTACAGCTACAACATGATCTAAAACATTCAGGGCCACTTAGTGGTTTGAAGGGACTTCTAATAACTTATCCTTATTTCAAGGAAGATCCTCAAAATAACACCCATTTCTAAAAGTTATTGAGCTATGGAAAGAATCTATCTTATTACGATCATAATCACTGACCGAGTTTTCCTTAATTCATACAGTCTCCAAGCTGAAAATCTTTTCTACAGTCCTCTCCACAGAGGACTCTGCGAAGCAGTCTAAGAAGTCCAAATACTTAGACTTGGACTCCAATACAAAATGTATGCGGGTAATTCAGCAATCAGAATACTGAGAGATGACCTGAGTGTAATTTATACCACAAATTTGAGGATCAACTTTGGATTTCTGAGCAATCTGGAAATCTTCTAGGTTGCCAAAGAGAATAAATCCCTGAGCCAACTCGAATGTCATACTGTTCATGAAACGAAACAGATTCATAGGTTTTCATAGATTCAAATCGACACCTAAAAGACCGCTCTTTGAGACAGTCTTCATGAACACCCGAAAAATCAGCTGAAAGCTTACAATCACTAATTACTGAGTTCCTTCACCTTAAAAGTGAAGTCCATATCTCTATCCACCAGAAAAGAAATAGAACAGTCAGAATCAAACAATTTTACTGACAATTCCAATTCCTTCAGACGCTTCGGAGCAGACCACAAGAAAGTTTTCATCACAAATTCTCGAGTTGGCAATGTATCTGCTTTACAATGCAAGACGTCTAGTAAGGAATTCGCTAAACAGGAGCGTTCACTACCTGAGTCGATCAGGGCATTGAACCTGTATTCGACTTCCTAATATCAAGTAACAACCTCCATGACAAGTAATAACAAATTGCTACTGCCATTATCATCTTGGTAAGAAGTATTGGTCTCTAAAGTAAACTTATCCAGATCAGGACCCATAACACCTGCATGGCAACGACTCTTGCAATCTCAGCAAGGTCTTCTGAGAAGTTCTTTTTTACCAACGCGGTTAGCTTTTGAATGGTGAGTGTCAGTGCACAGTGTACACAGCCCAAGGACTTTGCAACGATCCAATCCGTCCTTTACAGAGGTTTAACGAAAGGGCAAATTGTAGTCTTCCACCTGTTACATTAAGAAGAAAAGAAGTACAGGAATGAGGACGAGAATATTGAGGAGTTTCAAGAAGTTTACTGATAGCACGAAAGATAACCCTTGTGCAGTAAGACGCAGAAAGAAAAAAAACGGTTGTAAATGAAGAGTCGGTATTAAGACGCCGAATGTCAAAACAGGAATTAAAATGCTGGAGTTAAAGGCAGGAGTTGAAAATATCCAATTTGTTTCTCCGAGGATCCTTTGGTTTAGAAGGAAAGATGAATGATGAATGATTTCCCAGACACCAACGGTTCATAAATTGGATGAGGTCTCCTCATGATGTTTAGTGGACTGCTCTAAATATGTGAGAGAGTCAGTGAAAAAGAGTGAATGTGGTCTCTCATGTTGGCTGGTCCTTCCTGCTGCTAGGAAGCGAAGAGAGAATGTGTACTCTGTCCTGTTGGCTGGCTTTGTCCTGCAGCTAGGAGGCGAAGAGAGAGGGTGTGTGCTCTCTCGCGTTGGCTGGTCTGTCCATGCTGCTGGCAAGGAGGAAGCGAAAAGAGAGAGCGAGGAATGGTTATCGCGGCCTTTTTATGTTTCTCCGGGGAGGTAACCCGGACAAAATGGCATCAGTCATTCTCATTGGGTGAAAATATGCGACGACCATAACGGTCAAATTAATTTACGCGCCAAACAAAAATACGAAGTTCTTTCTGCTACAGAAGTATATTTCTGACAGCTATAAGCAGAATGCGCATCTACGCGACAAAAACTGCATCTAAATTTATCTTATTTTGAAACAATGCTAAAGTTCTCAATGGTAACTGGTTTTTATTAATCACTAGAGACTTTGATTTAATATTGCCCCATTTAGAGTTATAACTCTCAGCACTGCACATTTTGAGCTTAGTCAATTACATAACGGGAAGCATATGGGAATACGAATCAAATATCTCTCACAACGAAGGATAAGTGTGACTCACGCCCCAACAATTTTCTTTTCTTAGAAACATAGACAACTTGTGAATCTTCACATGGCTAAAATAACGATTGCTTGGCGTGCCCTCTTCCATGAAGTTCAAAGAAAATGAATTCTTCAGCTCGTAAAATAGCGATTTCATCTCAGCAAAAAATCTCTGATAAAGGGGAAATCATTGTCGCGAGTAGGCCTAGCAGTATCTATGGTGGCGAATATCTGTTCTACTATACATCTTTCGTCCAAATATTAACTACTGAGAATCTCCAAGGTTATATAAAAAAAGTTTTCGCCGAAATGGAGAGGTGACAAACAATCTTCAAGGTATGACCCCTGTGATGGTTCTTTAAGATTAGCAACCTAAGTACCTTATCGTACATGCCAAAGACACAATTCTCAAATTACATCAAAAAGTTTCTATAAGCTAACTTATCACCAGTCAGACTACAAGGGTCGAACACGACACTTTAATTTAGGAACCATGCCATACTGTACATATGGCAGCTTAACTTTAGATGGTGACCCACCACAATCATTAATAAATTTCTCCTCGCAAACTGAGAGGTCGTTGAGAATGCGAAAATTGAATAAAACCTCTTCCTCATTCTCTTTATCAATAAGTTCTGCATCTACCTCACTATAGAAATTTTGGAAAGAAATGTCTAAATAAGTTTGACTTAACTAAGAAAATTCAAAATGGCCGCCCATCCTCGCGTTCAAAACCAAGAAGAAGGAGCCAAATTCAAAATATCTGCGCAAATGCGCGCCAAAAAGAAATGCTCAGTTAAAAATCAGAAAAGAATGAAAAGTCATTATAGAATAAAATGGGATAAACTCCGAAATATAGTCATTCTACAATCAAATTTAAACGAGAATATTCTAAGCATATATCTTAATTGAACTTAAGCCTCTGCCAATGACAAGAAAATAAGGCCACAGAATAGACTAATTTGTGCAAAATTTTCGATTTACCGCGAACGTGTCACCCGTGGGAACAAAAACAAGGGGAAGGAGGTTAACTAAGCCTTGAATGTTGCCGTCCAAGACAGTAGTAAATCGAGAATCTTTGTTTGTAGGGAAGGGAACAGAAAGAAAAGTAAAAAAAGGCTTATAAGAAATGAGGAAAGGGAGGAATTTCTTAACTATTGATATACAAAAAACAACAAAAACAAAAAACAAAACAAAAATTAAAACAAAAAACAAATATATTTCAGACACCAGCAAACACTTATCCCATTGTAAAGAATTTTTTCGAAAGAAATAAATTTAACATATACGATTTCACTGACATTGCACAAATTCTCCGTGCATAGTTGAGCAAAAGACACATTTGATATAACAGAAAAAATAAAATAAAAGGATAGAATGGAAAGTCAAATGGACTTACTCGCTGTTGGACTGAAACAAAGAAAAGTTGTACATTACAAAAACAATTTTTCACAGAAATACCAATATAGTGTTTGAATGCAGAGTTCTCTTTTTTTTTCTTATTCTTTTGTTTCAAATTTCTGGCGCTTGGTTTTCACAGGCTGAGAATAATTTTCTTAACTCTTCCAGCTGGACGTATCCTTTTCTCCGTGGTTTCTAGACAATTCTGAAGGATGGTGTTCTGAAGAATTTAACGTTTTTCATTAAATTTCTTCTACTGTCATTTCCACTTGAAAAATGTCTCCCAAAGCTTATGTAGCAGAAAGAACTTCATATTTTTGTTTAGCGCGTAAATTAATTTGACCGTTATAGTCGACGCATATTTTCACCCAATGAGGATGACTTATCCTATTCAACCCGGACCATTTTCCCGGGCAGCACCAAATTGGGGAAAGCCCACCAAACTATCTCTTCCTCAGAACCATTTCGAATAGGACAGACGTACTTACTGTCCGCTCCTTTCATAGCAGCAGCATCACAACACCATGAGGAAAGCCATCTAATTTATGGACCTCTTGAGTCTACTCTCTTAGACCAATGGTTCCCAGTTGAATATGAATTAGATGCATTCAATCCGCCACACACAGGAACACCTTCATTTCGCCTCTAACCTTAGCTGTCTACCGCGACGCGTAATTCTGCCCAGACATCCAGCTACTTCATCCCTGGGCAACATTTTCTGGAGCCATTCATGCTTCTCTCCCACAACAACCAGGACCACACAATCATGGGTGACTACATCATTCCTGTCCTTAACCAGCAAACACGACCTCTGCTACACCTATGGCGACCATATCTCACTCAGACATTCAACAATGCCTTAATGGTAGTGACGCACATTTCGTTCAGGCATTTAGCAGCTAAAATTCCTTCTCAACTCCCTAATTATTTCCTTCCTTCCTTCCTACGAGACTTGCAGCATAGAGGTACCCTTTATTCACGCTACCATTAAAACCTTCATTAAAACTTTTCGATATCTTGGTTCTTCTCTCCTTTATTTTCCAACAACATAGCGAGAAAACACGTAAAAATCCCTCCTCGCTAAACTTACTCACATTGAGTCGGGAGAACTCAGCAACTTTTCTGTTTCTTTCGGAAAAAAAAACAATTCTAGGTTTCTACCACGGAAACCAATTAACTCTCGGTTAATTGTAAATTTTACACCGCTCCTGGTAGACAGGTGGCTGTGAAAAAGGCAGACCTTGCTTACAACATTTCATTGACTCTGGAGCCTGTGAAAAGGTAGATCTAGCCTTCAACCTTTCTCTAACAGACTAACGGACTGAAGAAAAAGCCCAGCCCAGTCGTTTAAATACCCACAAAGGACAGTAACGGTTCGACTTTAGAGGTAAGCCGATGACATTCGAGCTATTTTTAATTGACGATTTGCAAATTCCCAAAAGATTTGTGATTTTTTTTTTTTTTTACATTTCAACCGAATGCATGCACAGAACCTAAATGTGCAGCAACGTGTTTTATTTATTTTGTAATAGTCCACTGTTCATTTTAGCTTTTTTTAACCGAAATATATGCTTATTGGATTCTCCTACCGAGTGTTTTGATTTATCTATTGTTTTGCTGATGAGTGGCTATATCAAGTTAATGAAATATATTCGTAATTCAGAAGAGATTTCAATTATAGTTGTATAATATTATGGATTCTCTGGGGTGTTGTATTTTTGAATGGAACTTAGCCTTTTTGTGGGAGATATTATTCTTTGGAATAAAGTGAGCTTTGAATTTCGCTAATATCGTGTCAAATTCATTCTCATCTTCTTTCTTTGAAAATATAATTGTTTTGTATACTTTTTCTGCTTCTCTATTGAGGCCAAGAAATTAAAGTGTTGATCTGAACTATTCCAGTTTCTTCGTTCAACTTGGATGTGAGTCAAAATCTCTCGAATCCTCAGCACCGTGATTTCCATTCTGAAAGATTTTTTAAATCGAGAAGTCCAGGCGGTTGTTGCGAGAACATTTTTTTTTTCGTCGATAACAGGTAGAAAATCTTTTTCCTTCTTAGCAGAACCTCAGTTTGGCTTAGCTAATAATGACATTATGTTTTATAATGACTAGTGCTGGTTCATAAGAGCTTCTGTGAGTACCACACAGAAACACGTGTTTACAGGTTAACCATTTAGCAATCTGTTGAAAAAGATTATAAAAAATAACAGAAGGGACACAACTCTGTGATGCCTGGATGAACACAAATCAGTAATTCCAATGTTTTACGAGAGCAACTACATTTAAATTCTAATGCACTTGCATTTACTAATGAAACACGTAATGGAGACAGGTGACACAGCAAAGTTGTCGTAGCTGGTGAGCTAGGAATTAATTTTGTAACCTGGTTTGCCTGTTGACCTATGTTGCAAAACCATATTCAAATTTAACTTAGTTTAGTTTGTTACTGGTCGCCCCCCTCTAGCATGATTTACACTAAATCCTGAGAAAAGAAGGTAACTACAACGTTATTAATTGACTGGAATTATGCAAAACCTTAATATTTTGTACAAAGTCAAGTTCACGTACTTGAGCAACTTTTATTTATTACAGTTTTTGACTATTTATTTATTCCAATTTTTTTTTTTTAACTTTAAAACGGTTTTAGTTATGTAGAAAGCAATTGTCACATTACCAAAGTTAAACAGTGATGAGCCTGCTCAGTTAATATTAGTGACCACTCAGGAACTTCAGGTACTGTAAGCCACCTGTATATCAGGCTAAGTGAAGCTTAATAAATAACTTTAAAAGGACTCATTTTAAAATAAATTCTAGATGTACAAATTCAATGTTATTTGGTTTTACAAAAAACTAAATCAGTGTATAATAAAAGAGGTGGTTGTGTTGATTATTGGTCTCTTAACCCAATAACTATGGGAACTATTTGAGGGAAAATTTTTTTAATGTTTTTATAATAATCATCATGATGGGCATTCCAAATATAATGTATAGAGTTGTGAAAAGTTTAATCTCATTTATAGGACATTGGAAATATAGTTGTTTTTGGAAATATTCTATAAATGGGATGATGGTGTCTATTGGGTTAAGTGTTGAAATAATTGCTTTTAAATAATTCAATTTTTCATCCAATGGTAAGAAATTCACATCTTTAAAAGCATTTTATATACAACCTGATAAATTCATACTAAAAACCAAGAGAAATAACTTTTTATTAAACAAGAAACAATTTTTAAATTCTGGTGAAGAATGGTTTAAAACATTTTCATTTTATTTTTTTGGTCTTCAATAAATTTTTATTTTTTACAATTAATGTTGTTACAGAACAATTTTTTAGTTAATAAAATTTTCAAAAAAGCAGCCTAGTTTTAATTCAATATTTTATTTTCCCTCTAAAAGTTTAATGATAAAAGAATCTAAGAATTTATGTATTACTATATTCTTTTACTTCAGGAATTATTTTTTTACATTTAAAATATTATTTTAAAAAATGTAACCCTAAAATCATAAGTGGTTTGAAATATTTTTATTTTTCTAAAAATTTTTTTTTTTAGATATGACAAAAATTAAAATTCAGTTCTTAATTGACTGTTGAGTTATAAAAATGTATTTGTTTAATATATTCTCTTTTTTACACTATAAAAATATAACAATGAAAAGAAGCCTAAGAATTAAAGATGTATCCTTATTTTTAGGTGGAAAATTTTGCATATTAATTCAAATGAAAAGTATTTGTTTATTTTATTCTATTTTACTTTTTTAAAGTTTTTGAGTGACATGAATTAAAAATTAATATTTTGCTTTAAGAAATATGAAAAGTATTTGCTAAAAAATCAGTTTTTGCATTATCGATAAACAATACTTTAATAAAATTATATCCCTTGGATGGAAACATTTTCATGATTGTTTTTTTTTAGTTCTCTAAAGATAGAATTTTTTTGGCCTAATGAGTAGAGTGTTCGCCAATGATCCAGGAGACCAGGGTTCAGTCCCAGGTCGAGTCATACCAAAGACTCAAAAAATGGTACGAGATGCCACCTTGCTTAACACTCGGCATTATGAGGTATGGAGCAAGGGTAGAGTAGCTATTGAAAAGGGAGCCTTTGGGTCACCCTCGATTAAGGTCGCTAACTTATTTTTTAGTAATAAATTACAAAGCAATAATTTTTGAAAAAAGCATTAAATTCAAGTTTTGTCAATCGAATCCATGAGATATTTTTAAACATGAAGGGTCTTAAGAATTGAAGAGTTCCTTCCTTTTTTGTACTTACTTAGGAGGAACTGTGATTTATTTTAATTATTTGATTTATATCATTTAGTCAGTAAAAATCAAAAAGTAATTTTTTTTTTGTACTTTTCTTGATAATAAACATATTAAAGTGTATGTGAGATTTTAATGCTACATGATATCTTTTTTAAGTTATAAGTTGACAAGTACATACCAAAACAGATGCAACTTCATAAACTGAATTACCATGACCAGAAAATCTGACATACAGAACAACGGACAGCTGTTTTAACTTTATCAGGTCTCATCAGCAGCGTCTACTGTGATCTCCCCCACTGGAGATTGAACCAGTGACCACAAAATGCAGAGCTGAGACTCTACCACTGAGCTACTGGTCCACATTGTACACAAGCAATGCCAAATTAAGTAATCGTGCTCCATATGTTGTGTGCAAGTGTTGGCTGGATTTTCTGGTCATGGTAATTCAATTTACAATATAATTCCCCTACTTAAAAAGATGTACAGATGCAACTTCTTTATATATTAAATAAAAAGAGGTTTCTTAAAAAAAACATTGAATTAATAATTTTTTTGATTTTAAAGTTGTATGCACAGCTGAGCAACTTATATAATAAAGTGATGATGACAAAAACAGTGCCAATTCTTGATACTTTTAGTGCGCGTGTGTGTGTGTGTGTAAATAATCATAACCCAATCCAATTTGGAACTGAATAATTTTGTAAGGTTTGCATTCATGCTAAATATTTTTTTAATTATCCAAATTATCAGTATAATAATGATAGCTATGAAAATGATAATAATTCTTCACTTCTTCCTAGATAGAAGCGTCAAATCATAATGGACCATTAGAATGGGAACTCAACAGGCTTGTGAGTTGTCTAGTATGAAATAAAAAATATATTATGGATATACAAAAAAAATTAAATGATATAAAGATGATGCTTCTCCTCCAAAAAGAAAAAAAATACAATAAGTACAGATTTTATATAATTTTATACAAGTTTATTTTGATTTTTTCATAGTGACAGAAACATGAAAAGGAATATCTACCAGAGTATTCCCTTTGATAAAACAATTAAAAGTTCAGTTGACTTTGAGGCACAGCCTTTTTTTTAAATCAATGTCTTCTTTTCAATGATAATTGCAATTTAAACTGGAGTAAAAAAGAAAAACAAAACAAAAAAAAACAAAAGGGAATTTTAAGCAATGTGAAAAAATGGCAAAGGAAAATAAAATATAAAAGTGTAAATATCTATACAAGTATTTTATTAGAAATTTTTTTGTGTATGCTCTCTCTCTATATATATGTATGTATGTGAACATACACACACACATAATTGTATGTTTTGCAAAGAGATATCATCAAATATACAGTATTTTTATCTATATATATAAAAAAAAAATTTTTTATACAGGTCTAACTTGATTCTTTCATCATAAGTTCCAGTAATTCATGAAATATAAGAAGGTAGTTATGATACAAGCTGAAAAATGTTTCAGTGCTGAGATCATTTTGGGCATAATGAAAAATATTTAGGGGAAAAAAAGGTAATGAAAACAAGACTAGATCAAATATTCATAAATAAATGAAATATTTTTAGCTCATGCATAAATGACAAAATAATCATTTAGAATTTTTTAAAAAATTATCATTTTTCAACAGTGTAAGAAATGCCAAAGTCACATATTAAAAAAACTAAAGATAGTAATTAATTATATTCAAAAACTATAAATTGTAAAAAAAATTTTTAAATGGAGAAGAAAAAAAAAGAAAAAGGACAAAAAAAATCAATCATAATATTAAAAGGGAGCTGAATCCTTTTTGATCATATATAAAATTATTTATATCAGATACTCAATTATGATTTAACCTTTAAATATGACAACCCCTAACAAATGCCATTTCTTTGTAAAATTGCTAAGAATAATTTTACTTAATATTTTCTACATTGTTGAAAAAACTTCAAAAAAATGTTAGTCTCTTTACAATATGGCAACATTCAGAAGACATTTTTAACATAAGTTTTTTTTATGATTAATTGAGTCAAAATGACTGATTTACAAGAGAATGTAATGAATTGAAACCTGCTTGTATGTATAACTATAATATATACAATAACTACAAGATGTTTTATATATATATATATATATATATATATATAGACATGGAGAATGTGTGCATGGTAACGTAAGTTATCAACAGGGAAAATGAAATTGGAAAACCAAGTTCAAATTCCAACCAAAGAAGTTTTCAATTACTTTGTATTAATGCTCTTAGGAAAGACACAAATCCATCTCTTCTCTTTCTAGCTATGAGTAAAATTCCTTGAGTTCAATAGTTCATGAGGCTTGCAGTGAACTGAGATAAAGGTTGATGGGATATATATATATATATATATATAACCCACACATACAGTTACATAAGTCTATTGCTAATGAGGAAAAAAAAGCAATAAATCTATGCAATATATATTTCATCATAATTCCCTTACTTGTTAATACCCAAAGCTTCTCTATTAATCATACAGATCAAACATACAGTTTCAGATCAGAATTCAGTGGATAACTGTTTTAGGCTTATTGATGCATGCACATTGTTTAATCTGGTCTAAAAATAAGTAGTTGCATGGCAGCTAAGTTAGGGTGTGATTAGAAATCATAGAACCTTTAGTTGAATCTCCAGCACTTTCATTTTTTATGGCATAAATTAACAGACACAAATTTACTCTTATCACTACAATACCTTATAAAAGGAAAAATATCAGATTTATAAATCTTTAACAAATTCAGTTTTTTATAAACATGATTACCTTAAGAAATGATTTCATAGCCATACAAAGATAGCTCGAGAAGCAGCTGCATAATCTAAGATTCACTTCTGTGTTTAAAAGTACATTAATAGAAAAAATACAGTATCTACTATCATAATAGTATTGTTCTAGAAGAGATTGTACCAACTATTTCACTGAATATTTTTTGTTTAATATGAAACAGTAAACAATATTGTTATAGTTCATACATTCAACAATTATATATTTAAATCAAAGCCTGAGTATTTTTTTAAATTGTATGCTAAATGAATTACTAGCCAACATTAATCATTTTCTAGATATTAATTAGGAAAAGCACTGTACTTTATACTGTAAGATTATTGTCTCCATTCTTACAGTAAGATAAGCAAAGCAAAATCTATATAAAATAACAGTGAAGAGCATTTTTGCAGTCAGAGAAGATAATAATCATATATTCAGGCTGTAGAGAGCAGATAGATGCCTTTGTAATATTCAAGATGATCTTGACTACATTTTGTTATCTATAAGGTTAAAATCAACACATAGCAACTTTTAGTAAGAAGTAAGAAAATGGATGGTTTTCTCCCAAGATTGAGTAATATAATAAATCCACCAGCTATCTAGCAAAAAAATAATGCAAGTTGTTAAAATAATATCTGTACAACTTAATTTTAGAAAAGATAACTATAAGACCTTGGTTTAATTTTGACACAAAAGCATTGTTTTCAGAGTTTCATTGGAAAGACTAATTAATCTTTTTAGATGGTGTCAAAGAAAGATTTGTTCATGTAGCGATATTGCCAGATAGCTTTTATTATCTTTAGAGTAAAATCCAACATTATTTTTCCATCTAAATTAAAATTTATCATTTTATAAATTTGGCAAGTTGAATAACATTCTTATTAACACTTGATGGCATATGGAACATACACTATTTTAAAAGAGTAAATTGTATACAAATTATACATAGATTTATGGAAGATCTTCAGCATTGGATGAAAATTAAGGACTATAATATCATTAAAATATGGTAACTGAAATCAGAACCTATAGATTTAAGTTGATGTGATTAAAAAAAGGAAAAAAAAAAAGCCGAAAATTTAATAGATGAAACATGTTTGGTTTTAATTAAACTTTAGATCCATGAGCAGGTATCCTGTATTTTTTATATGAATGCAAACAGTGGTCAATCAGGACAACTGTTAATTACATAATACCCAAATGTAAAAGAAAAACAGTTAAGGGTTATATAAAAGTTAGATTTGGAAGTAGCCAGTTAAAAATTTTGTATTTTTTTTCTTAGAAGTCTGTAGATACAAGCCTCAAACTCGGCAATTGAGATGAAATCACAGACATATTGGTTAGATTCTAAAAAAATATGTCGTATAAATTTATCACAAGGATTAATTTCTGAATCGCTAACAGAACAGAACAGAGATATATACTTAGGAGTTAAATGAGTTAGCCTTTCTTATATGTAGGTATATTGATAGGTCATAAGTGTTAGCTATAGTTCCCAGTTTGGTAATAAGTTTTCATTCAATTTTGGTAATTATCAAAATGTTTGTCAAAATCAGTAAATATTTCATTGATTTTGATAAAAATGTTTAGGTAGGTTTCCAAGTTAATTTAAATATATATATATATATAAAATTCAACTATAGAAAAAGTTATTTATATATAGAAAATATTGCAAAATTTCTTATTAAATAAAAACTAGCTTTATTTTTGGATTAACTGAATAGAAGATATTTCCAATTTAGACAATTTCAAATATCACAAAAATTTGTGGATTTAATAAAAATTATTTATATTGATATATATCAATGTTATTTATTTATCAATTCTACAATAAATTTTCTAGCAAAACATTTTTCTCATCACACTTAGCTGCAAGTTATCTAAACTATCTGTTAGTTTTTAAAATTGCACAATCTTCAAAGGTAGAATTCTAAATTCAAGGTGAGTATCTGGGCAGGAAAATTATTGTATATTGAGCTAATTAAGTTTGTTCTGTTTATTCAATTAGATAGCATGAAGAGTATTTCATTTTAATTAACTTTATTTAAAAAGAGAGCTATCAAAATATAATTAAAAGCTAGCATATCAACAGGCATTTCTTTTTTTGAAAAAATTATCAAAATTGGCATATTTTTGTTTAATTCTAATATTGAAAATAGAAAATAAGCAAAATTTTGGCAGGCTTTTTATATTAAAAAGAAGGAAAAATGCAACTTTAATGAAAAAAGTACAGTTTATAGAGAAGGTACTGTGAATAATGGGACATGTCAAAAGTTTTTATCTTGAAGATTTCTCTACAGTTGGGTTGAAATCAAAACATTTCTTGAGAATAATCCTTATGATAAGGGAGAAAGCCAATATAATCAAAATGTACAAATCCCATTTTACCAGCTTGGTTACGTTAGTGGTTTTGAGGTGTAGGTCCCACATAAGGAAAAAAAAAGAAGAAAAAAAAAAAAAGAGAAATCACCGGGCCATATTTAAATGCTTCATTTTAAAAAAAAAATCCTGACAAGCAATTTGCAGAATGCAAGAGATCATGGAGCAAGCAAAATAAACCATCATTAACTGTACCCTAGGCTAGTCTGAATCCAAAAAAGATTATGCTGAGTACATGGTGGGATTGGATAGGAATGAGCTTGTTCAAGAAAACCAAATTTATTAAAACAAGTATTACTCTTAATTAGACCAATTGAAGGCAATAATGGATAAAAAGCATCTAGAGTTAAAGTAAAGAGTGTAATATTTTCCCAGTATAACAGAACAACATATGCTTTCTTGGTGACCCGGTAAAAGTTGTTACATATTTACTAGGAAGTTTTTACTCATGCACTATACTCACCCGATAATACATCTTTAGATTAATTACTTATTTTAGTCTTTGCAGAATATTTTTAACAGAGAAAAATTAAATTCTCTGAAAAACTGCAAATATACCTAGAAAAGTTCTTTGATGAGAAATATTAAAAGTTCTAAGAATGGAATTAAGAATTTTCCTGAAAGATAACAGAAGATAATGAAACAAAATGGTAATAATATTCTCTAATAACTTAAATATTATTTTTTCTTTAAAACTGTCCTGCATTTTTATTTAATAAATTGAACTTTTTATATTACCCAGTACTTTTGTAAACTTTATCTTGGACATGACCTGCAATTAGCCTTTTCTTTAAAAAATGTTTTATGAAGGAAAAAAAGACTAATAAATTTTTTTTGCAATTGTTCAGGTTAACAAGTTTTAAGATACTTTGTATCTGAACTCAGAAAAAAAAGTGGAAAGAAATAACCCATTTATTACTAATATATGACAATCTCCCCAAATGTGAAATGTTGGACTTTAAGTGTATAATAAAATAGCAATCAGTTTGAAATATTGGGCTTACAGATTCAATGCAGAACAATTTATGTGAAATCTGTACTCCAGTTTGACTTATCCTATGGGGAATACTTTTCTTATATAAACAGATCTGGGGAGAAATTAGAAAACCTGATTACTCTGGTTTTTCATTAATCTTGCAAATCTTATACACAATTTAACTGTTCAATAAGAATCATTTTATTGGAAATTTCTTATAAAAATGTTATTGGATATGTAAAACAGTTCTGTGAATTAACCCATATCTTGATAGACTGGTTGGTTAGTTAGTTGATTTGGTTTTATGGAATATCAACCCTTGTAGGTTATTTAATACTAAATCCTATATATATATATAAAATATACATGATTTGTAAACAAATAATTTATAGGTAACCTCATAAACAAGCTAGAACTCATTTGTTTGCACACAGTTAAATGGTTTCAAGTATTGCTATCTAACACTAATAATTCTATTTAATATTAATCATTTGTTTGCACACAGTTAAATGGTTACAAGTATTGCTAACACAATTAAATTTTATTAGCACACAAATGGTTTCAAGCATTGTTATATAACAGTAACAATTTATCATCAGTCATTTGTTTTCACACAGTTAAATGGTAAAACAGTTCTATTTGACCTTATCAGAAACAACAACTTTGAGTCAAAATGGACATAGTAGTAATGGCAATGAAGGGGTATCTCACATTCTCCAAAGTTCCAAGACTGGAGACTCACAATCAGATGCCATTTTGTGTCATACCCAGAACACCTGGCTTATTCCAGGGCTCCCAAATCAATGAATAATTTTCAACAACAAATCTAATCTTTATCTGTAATGTCAGTATATCTTAATTTCTTTAACAGGGAATAAACTTACGAGCCTAAACATGATCTTCATCATAAAAACATTAAAAATGACATTTGAAATAACATAATTAAAGCTGTGTCCAAACAAAAGAAAAATATAAAAAATAGTAATGATGATGAATTAATTTGAAATGAGGTAGACATAAATATTATATTTTTTTATAACCAAATTGTTCAAGTAGACATTAATAATTACACACCCAATACAATTTTTGTTTAAAAGTAACACCCTATTTTAAAATTCTTATAATTTCTTAACAATGACTTTAGTAAGAAATGAAATTATAAGTATTTTAAAATATGGAGTTACTTTTCAATCACTCTGTATATAATTGTTCATTAATATTGAGAATATATGAGTTAAGAAATGTTTTTAATTTTCCTTAATAATTTAACATTTTGACACTTTTTCTTGACAAAGCTAACTTGAGACAAACTAGATTTATAATAAATCAAATGATCTGAACATTAAACTAGAAGCCATAGAATTTACAATGAAAGTACTTGGTAGAAAGTTATCAATAACTTTAATTTAGGAGTCATTTTAATTTAAAAATTTGATTTTAGGGCAAAGATTTTTACCTTTGACTTGTAACGACAGACAGAAGAGAGTAACAAACACCTACACCTTAAAGGATTGAAACAAAGCATTTGTTTCATTTAGTTTAGTATAAACATTGAAAATTCAATGTACTTAAGGGCCATTTATTAATTAAAAACTTAAATACATGATTTGATATTAGTAATTTCAATGTCTAGTTTGAATTTGTCAGTAGTATTACTAAGTACAAGTATTCATGATATTATGTAATAGTATAATTGGTCAGCTGAAGTAAACACTATTTATCCCTAAAGTAATATTGATAACTTCAAAAGGAAAGAAAAATAATAGAGAACGATAACTCACCTCAGAATTATCGAAGGTATTTTTTTATAAAGACAACTGACTGAAATTCTAAATTAGAAACATTTGTTAAACCATATCCATCAGATAATTTTCAAAGAAAGTAACTAAAAAAATTGTGCTAGTAATGAATCAATATTGGTTTATAAAGAGTAACTGATCTTGTTAATAACTTGGTGTTGATAGTTCTTCACCTATTAATACAATTCTACCAATTTTTTAATGAAAAGTTAATTTTCCTCTAAATCAAAGATATCAGGATTTTATTATTTTTCATGAATCAAAATAAATATCATTAAGTATTATTTATAACCAATCTTTACAGCACAAATATGAATATATAAGTAAGTAAGTAAAGTTAGAGACCTTAGTCGAGAGTGACCCGAAGGCTCCTTTTCAATAGCTACTACACCAAGGTGTAGGGGAGGGCGCAACTCCATTCTGTGGATTGTTCCACTTTACCCTTAATCTGTACTTTATAATGCTGTAAGGCAGCATCAAGTACCATTTTTTGAATCTTTGGTATGACTCGACCTGGGATTAAACCCCGGTCTCCCAGACCATTGGTGAACACTCTACTCTTTAGGCCAATATATAGTAATCAAAAATAAATACACTACTTGCACACTATTTATGCAATTTTATTTTTGGTTACAGAGTTTTGTTTTGCTGTACAGTTTTGTAATAAATAATACCTAGTAATATCTATTTTGATTGCATAAAGTTCATGGTATTGTCGGTTTTAAAAAAATTTAACTTTTTACATAAAAATTGTTAGGAGTGTACTTATTCATGAGTGATACTGTACATGTGAATATAACTAAATAAGGAAAGAGTGGTTAGAATAACAATTCATAAGTGGAAGTGGACAGAGAAGATACTTTCTGATCAAACTCCAGGTCATAAACTGAAATTTCTTCACAACTAGAAGGATTGCCTGTCTCTTATTTATCCCTGAAGACAGACAAGTGATTAAAATTTTGTTTAAAAAGGTTTTAGGCTCATGAAAAGATGAAGTTATATAGAAAAAAAAATCCAAAACACTAGTAAATTATTTAGTGAAAATGCAAAGAAAATCTGATTGTATAATAATTTCATACACATGCAGTTATGCATTGAACAAAGCTTTCATCAGATGATGACTGAGATCAGGCACAGTCTGGGGGCTGAAGCATTATTATCACTAACTCAGAGCACCCCATCAGTACTTTACAATACCACCAAACTTATAATAATAACAAGAATAGCAATAACCATAATATTACATCATGATGATAGACTTTATCTTCCCTTTTTTAGCATTGGTTTCAAAATCATTTGAGTTAAAAGGTTAAGTATAGATGAGAAGCAATAAGGAGAATTAAAACAGGAGTCCAAGCTTGTGGTTTTCTAGTTAGTTATATTTTTAGATTATATGAATAATACAATTTCTTTTTAAGCTTTTAAACTATTACTGAGTGTTAGCTTATGTTTCTGGATGATGTAAGCTTCTAAAAATAAGAAAGATGAGAAACAAGTTTCTTTTCATAAAGTGCAAATAAAAGAATATTTCTTACTTAGCCAGCTTAATAAACCTAACTCTAGATACATTCAAAAATAGACTAAACTGAGAAAATAAAAAGTACATAACTTCAGCTGGATGCTGAATCATAAACTATACTGCATGGTGTTTGAAATTATAACAGACAATGCAGGAAGAATTGGACATTTTCTTAAGTATAAAATAATCTGCACTTTAAAAAATTCCTTTACAATTCAGTTTTTCATGAGATTAAAGGTCTGCTTCACTCTCTCTCTCTCTCTCTACTAATATATGTAAAGAATTGACTGACTAAATTGTGAAGTATTTTAACCAGGATCAAGATGTTAACCAAACAGTGTCCTTTCTACCCACTTATTTTATTTTTATAATTCATAATTCTAACCTCCATCTCACAGTATGCTTTATTCTATTAATTTATTATCATTTACATGTATTGCTAAGAATAAGCAACAATTTACAATATGAATAAATGTGAAATATGAAACTCAATCATACATAATTAATTATCTATGTTTTTGGAGTTACCTTCATCTTTTACATATTGTTAAATAGACAAGATACAAAATGCATAAAGTTCTTAAAATTAATACAAATCTAGATCAGGTACCTTAATTCACATTTAAAAATTTTTGCTTTCATTTCCTAGTATACAAATTAGATATTGCTTTATCTCATTAATGTATTAACAAATACCAAAAAGTCATACTCATCACTTGAATTGTTCTCAAAGTAGTTAATAAAAATATTGAAAAATAAATGCAAAACACCAAGAAAATTTAAATAGATGAAAAGACTATGAAGAAAAAAAAAAAAAATTAAATTCATAAAAATTGGTACTGTATAAAGGCGAGTTGGTTTTCATACTTTGACTCCATGAATATATAAGATGAATTGAGATGAAAGCCTTCAAAATAGTGACATTTGGAATGATAACTTCATTTCATTTTCCTTTGTATGTAGTAATGAAGAACTTCTAAAGAGACTGAAATAAATATTTCTGAATGATTAAATAATGTTGTATTTATTGAAGTGGTGGTTGTGGTAGACATAACAGTAATGCATTTTTGAAAAATGTGTATGGATAGAGGAAGAGATAAGAGGATGATATAAAAATTAATCATATATATCATAAGGGTCATCATATTCACCATAAAGTGGTTGTCCATGTCCCATCAGCTGAGCAGCACTAAGATGCTCAACTTCTTCCTCATCCTCTTCCAGTTCCCCATCATCAATATACTGAATTGGACCACTTTCATACTGCACAGGGCCAGATTCAATGACAACTTCTGAATTAGACACTGGCTCAAGCCTCTGTTTCTTTTCACTGGGTTCCTCTTCAGATACTGGTTTAGGCTGACTCACAATATTTGGCCGTTTTAGCCGTAACATGCCTAAACTCTCATTTTTTTGTGCAAAAGCAGGAGTAACTGAAGTTGAAGGCTGTTTATCCTGTGGCTGGCATAAATCTTTGAGTACTTCATAATTGATTTTACTAGAGATTTTCTTCTCTTGTAGCATTGTTCGAATGGCTTCTCCTGCCGTGCTAGCTTGAACATGTGATTTACGCTTGTGGGTTTTCTTCTTCTTTTTTTCAGGCTTTGAAGCTGCTTCTTCTTTCTCCTTTGCTTCCCGCTCCTCTTTTTCTTTTTGTTCCTGAAGATAGTCTGCATTTGCAGCCATCCAGATCTTTGTTTTGATTCGTACCTCATTCTCGTTCAAAATGAACCTTTCCAATTCACTGTCGTCGATACCAGTTAAATCCAATTCACCATCACCTTCTGATGTCCGCTCAATATCTTCAGTAAGACATTCCGCGATGCAATCTCGAATTCCTAAACTTGCAGAGGTCGGGGCTGGTCCCTTCAAGCTAAGCTCTGGAAGAACCAAACTGCATAGCTGTTTCTCAACCCTGGCCTCTTGAGATAAAGTGTTGCTGTCATCTTCATTATCATCTGGATTGTCTGCAACAGATGCAGCATCTTCAGACATTTTTGCGTATGCAGCATAGATACCTCTGGGTTTTCTCGCTTCCAGTGCCTTTTCTATCTCACGTTGTATGCTAGACACTTCAAAAGTGAGTTCACTGAGTTTTGAGTTTTCATCAAGTTTACATCCCAGTTTACCCTTACGTTTTTTATTGCCAGCACTGAACGAAGGGGGATCCATTTCTTGCTCAAGGTCAATTTTTGAAAACTCATCGATCGTAAGTTGACTGGAAGGTGTTTCCTCAAACTCGGTCAATCTCTTCCGGATTGTCGATTCGCATACTTTAACAACACGGATTAAATTTTTGACGGTCCGATTAAAACCGTGAACCCTACAAGCCACGAGTAATGCTGCACCACAGAGGCCGGAAGGGCGACGCCCTGTGTGCATCCAATCTCTTTTCATACGCTGAACAAGTCTCATTGCTGTCATCGAAACGTCGTGTTCCTTTTCTCCTAACTGGAGTTTGTGTGCAAAACGAGCAATATATAAACAGGGGTCAATGGCTGGAGCAATGATACAGAGTTCGCGAGCAATTTGGCTGTAAACTTTACCTAAAACATAGACGTTTGTCTGAAGGATGTCGCTAAAGTCAAGAAGCATGTGTGGGGTACCTTCCGTCCGACATACCATATATAAACAGGCAGCGATAACATGAGAAGATTTTCTACCACGTGTGAGACGTTTAACAACGGCCATCTTGTAGAAATTGACGGCAGTGTCCATACAGTGTTGGTTAAGATGGAGTTGGGCACCAAGTTGTTGAATCTTTCGACGACCATTCTCAAGTGTGATAGCCCTGGATTCCTTACCGACTCCAATATGAAAATTTCCTCCCATGGAATGACCACGAGTTTCATCAGCCGACACAAACTGGCCGATAATAGAGGAGCCTCCACCTGCATGTTCGGCAAACTGGATTTCAGAAACGATAATTTGGTCGTCTAATACCGATCCACAATTGGTACAAACAGCATCACCGCGGGCTGGATCATAATCTATATCACTGCATCCACAATGAGAGCAAACAGCGTTAGACATCTTGAAGTTCTCAAATCAGATTTGTTGGATGCACTCAGCCTCGAACTCTACTGGAAGCCATTACTATTGTAAACAGGAAGTTTTCAAAACGAGGCTGGATTTCAATTATACGGAAGCACAAAAGAACTATAAATTTAACTCGACATAAAGTTTATAAAGGAAACAAGTCTCTAACAAAAATATGAATTTTATTCCAATTGTTTTATGACTCACAGAATAAAATTATTAAAGATTATTATTAACAAAACCACGGATATCATTTGTCTAAATTTTTGAAATCAAACTTGATAATTTTTATCATTTAGAGTATTCGGACGACTGTCTTCGGCCGATGCGTCCTTTGGTCTTCTTCGGAACTTTCTTGTTGAACTCGGGGGAATCTATATAAAACTTCGAACCGAACCCTTTAGATAGTTCTAAGTCTGTTAATTATACGGGTACTAGTGATGAGCTTTAGTAAGTATTCGTTGTTATCTTTACCTGTAGTCGGGATTGAGCTTGCAACCTCTAGATGATTTCCCTTATAAGTTAACCCACCGCCCATATCCATTATGCTACGTGCTAGCTGGACAATGCAAACTGATTTTTTTCTTATATATACAATGTTTTATCAACACTATGATTTATTACTTATTACTATTAAGTACATTTTTTTTCCTTCGCTCATATTGTAATTTTTTTCTATCTGCTGAAGTTTTAAAAAGAAATAATTGCTATATGAGCATAAGTAAAACAATCATACATAATAATAATCGTAATACAAAGTCTTCATAAAAACATTAGGTTTATAAGGCCTAAAAATTCACTTTGACTTGTTCAGTTGGTTTTCAGTTGTAATAGATATAGGTGTATCAGGTCTTATATAATCCATCTAGAGATTGAAAGTTCAATTCTGCTTGTTGGTGAAATAATAAAGTATGCTTGATCTCTGCTCATAGTTAATAGAAATATAATAACGAGATGAGGACAATAGTCTGAATACTTAAAGTTGATCCCAGAGGTAGATCAAAATTAATGAGAAGAAATTTTCTATATCACATTATGATACAAATTAAAGTGAGCTTTTTTGTTTCCCCACTAATAGTTGTACAGAAGGCCAACCACAAAAATTAAATTCTACTTTTTAAGAATAGAAAATTGAATCAGTAAGAGTCTATTTCTACTATTTAAAGTTGAAAAAGGAAAATGAGCACATTAAATTGTTTTTTTTTTAATGTACAATAAAGAAAACTCAATTAAATAATTATTTTAAATTCATTATTAAAATAGTGAAAAAATAAATAAATAAATAAAAAGCAAATGCAGCAAATTAGCACAAAAAGAGTATAAGAGTAGACACGACTGGGTGCGCAAGGTGAGCCACTGGGAATTGTGCACGGAATTTAAATTTGACCATACGAACAAAAGGTATATGCACAACCCAACATCAATCCAGGAGAATGACACACACAAATTCTTCTGGGATTTTGACATCCAAACGGATCACTTAATCTTGGCCAGACAACCTGACCTTATAATAATCAACAACAAAAAAGAGAACTTGCAAAATTGTGGACTTTGCTGTCCTGGCTGACCACAGAGCAAAATTAAAAGAAAGTGAAAAGAAGGATAAATACCTCGACCTTACCAGGGAATTGAAAAAACTGTGACATTTATACCAATTGTAATTGGTGCTCTTAGTTCAGTCATCAAAAGATAAATAAAAGGACTGGAGGACTTGAAAATAAGAGAATGAGTGGAGACCATCCAAACTACGGCATTATTGAGATCAGCCAGAATACTGAGAAGAGTTCTGGAGATTTGAGGAGACTTGCTGTCACTCAAATTCCAGTGAAAGACCATCAGCTAACACTGATGTGAAAAACTCTCAAAACAATAATAATAATACATTTTAAATGGCTTTTTAATATTTAATGTTTTACCTGGTAATAATCTACAAATCTTTCATTGCCCTTAAAACACCAAGTTTGACGGTTTTTTTTAATTCTTAGTTTCATAAGAAAATTTTGCTTTTTTCCTTAAAGTTTTACTTAAGTATTCAACCCAAATGCAAGGGACAAAACTGGAAATTGCTTAAATGATTGTTATGGTAGGTTTTCATACTTTTTTGTCTGATATTTTTTTCTTAAAAAATAAATAAAAAATTATAAAAACAAAACAAAAACAAAAACAAAACCAGCTCCCAGTTTCTTGCTTTAGAATTTAATTTTTTTGTTTAATTTACATTTAACCTGTGATTGAAGAAAAGTAAATCAAAATCTAATGCGAATTTAAGATCTCCCCTTTTTAGGCAGAACAAATATTGATTTAGAATTATTTCCCTAATTGTCAATATTTTCTATAAAATCACAGCATTAAAATCACTCAAAAAGTTTTATCTTTTATCTATTTTAAAAAACTTTTTAAAAATTTAATATTCACGACAGCTTTAAATTTAAAATTTTTTTCTTTATTCCATTCATACCTTCAGAGTTTTATTTTTATGATAAAGTATATACTATATCATATAACTCTGCCAATTAAATAGTACTATACACATGAGTAAATAAAGCTAAAAGTCCTGAAAAAAATGCCATATTTTTAATGAAATAGCATGCATTATAAAATTCATTCTTTAATAAAGGATCACTGAAAATTTCATTAAAATTGGCTTATTCCCTGATTTTTGGTAATTTTTTTTTCAATCAAGAGTAGTGATTTATAATGATATGAAAGGTCTATGGCAGCCAGGTTGTTAGCATCTACATTACATTGTTTTGGAAAAAAAAGCAATCTTAAGTTTTATTAAATATTCAAAACAAAATATAGAGAAATAAAAAGGCTTGACAGTAAGCTGAAAAAAATCTTAAAATATATTTTTTAATCGCCCTATTTTTATTATCAAAGAGATTATTGTTCTGTTTAGTTAATGAAAATATCCATAAGTAAATTGTGGCTAAATTTGAACAAATATTACATTAAACAAGTATTTTGATTACTTTCTGCAGTTTTCAATCAATCTCTTTTTCTCCTTTTTTTTTAGTATGAAAATTTGTTTCCAATAACCAAACAAAAAAAATAGTTTATTTTTCTTCTCATTTTTCTTTTCTAATGTTTGGGACTATCACCAGAGTGTACCAAACTATAGATATTAGGATATCCAGTCGGTTGTTCCGTAAATTGATTTATTACATAATACAATTGGAATCTTAATTATATTTTCTTTGCTATCAGAGTCAGCATAGCAGGTAATTAGGTAGATAGGTAACTCTTTTTCTTCTCTTGCATTTTATCAAAAACTGAGGGAAATAACTGCTAACTTCTTACACAAAAGCAAAAATACAACTTCTTGATTGACATGATTTTCCTCCAACTTTTGACTTAAACCATTATAAATGTCATTATTTTCCTCTTTATCTCTATATTACTAAAATTCTCAATTATATTTGTATATATATGTGCATGCATGTATGTAACTGTAACCCTCTAAAAAGCAGACCATCATAGCAAGATTTTTATTAAAACACATTAATTAAAATTCACTGAGAGAATAAAGCAATTGCCAGCCCAATTTGCAATTGAATCTTAAATTTGTGGGGTCCATGTCCATGCAGATCATAATTTTTTAATCATCCAAATTCTAAAAATAACAGATATCTATGAAATTTTAATAAGAATTTTCACTTTTTTGCTTTCAAAATGACTACTTTATTGTAACAATCTATGGGATGAGCTTGTTAAACATTGCCCTAAAGGGAGATGACCAGTATCTATTGCTTCATATGATTTCTGCTAATCTTTAAAGCTATTTTTTAAAACCATTGCATAAGCATAAATGAAAAAGTAATATCATCATTAATAAAATAAAAAAGACAAAAAAAGGGAAACAGAAACCTTTAAAAATTTTTAAATAATTACTTATATATTTGTTTAAATTTCTAAGATGAAGCTGGATAACTTTTATCACTTAAATTATTCAGAAACTTGTCTTCATTGTTATATTCATAATGTTTTGGCTGATGCACCCTTTGGCCTTCTTCAGGTGTTTGATGTTGAACTCAGAAGCCCACACAGAAATTTGAACTGAACTCTTTTTTTAATTCACAGGAGTAGATTGTTCTAATTCCATTAACCATGATTGGGTACAAGTGTTAAGTTATAGTAAGTATTCATTGTTATTTTCTTGTCAAGATTGAATCTGCAACCTCCAGAAGATTTTACTTAGAAGCACTTCTCAACCAAATGCCTGTATCTTTTGCCCCATGTTTCCTGCTGGACAATTCAGATTGAATTTTGGGGACTTATAAATCTAATGTCTCCATCAACCCATGAGATACTACTCACTTGGCTTAATGAGTAGAGTGTTGGCAAATGGCCTGGGAGACTGGGGTTCAATCCCCGGTTGAGTCATACCAAAGACTCAAAAAATGGTACTGATGCTGTCTTACTTAACACTCAGCATGATAAGGTAAGGATCAAGGATAAAGTGGAGCAATCCAGCGAATGGAATAGTGCCCTTCCCTACACCTCAGTGTAGTAGCTATTGAAAAGGGAGCCTTCAGGTCACCCTTGACTAACTTTTACTATTATGTACAATTTATTTACCTTAGTCCATCTGGAGGTTGTATTTGATCAAAGAATACAATCATATCTTTTTACATTCAATATGGAATGTGCATAGTGATTTTCAAAAGATTAGGATTTAGTACACAGTAAGATTTTTACAGTTGATTGAGTAAATTTAGAAGTTTAATTAGGTTAATTCAAATGAGCTAAAAAAAATTATTTTTAAGAAAAATGAGGAAGAAATCTATATTTCTGAATCAATTGGCCAAAATTTGTAACATCTTTTTAATGTCTTAATTACATATATCATGTCCATTATATCAATGATATAGATTAACTCTTGTTTTTGTAGAATCAAATTTTATTGTTAGAGCCAATTCATCTGTGGTTCAGATAGCAATATAACATCTTCATAATCTACATCATCATCAAGTCATGCTAATTGTACTGAGGTCCCTGACTCTTTCTTGCCATCTGTTTCATTTGTGCATCACTCCTGGCAGATCCTCTAGACTGCACCCAGTGTCTGCACAGAGTTGATGTAAATTCTTGCTGGTTAACTAACACTGATTCATCCATGTATAGGAGTCCATAAGAAAATTTTATTTATGATTTGTCTTTACTTAGCATTAAATATGTTCAGTTCATGGATATTTTAAATCTATATGAACATACTTATATAAACTTAAAACTATATAGATTTAACTTTAAAACAAAGAAAACAGAAGTAAATTTTTTTTCAGAGTTACTTTAATTCATAGATAATGGAGGGGTAACACTATTTCTCCAAACTCTAAAGTAAGAAATGAGGGAATATTAGTATTACTGTTTTACATAATTGATTTATGTTCCTTTCTTATAATGAATTTACAAACCGCATTGTTACATTTTTTCTTTCTTGTCATTTTTAATTTTTTTTTTTTTTGTAAGGAGGATACAAGTGAACAAACAAGAAAATATTTTTGATAATTTTTCATTATGAATAATAGTACTATTTACTTGAAATTTCGTCATTAATTTAACTTACATTTTGTGTTTACCTTTGAAATGAAAATGAGATGATTTTCTTGTGCTTTTGCGTAACCTCTTCATCTTCAAATTGGTTGCTTTTTAAGTTAAGGTACTTAAACTCTTAAATTTATGTGTATGGTTTGTTTGTTTTTTTTTTTTGTAAGGGACGTTTTACACGTTTCACCGAATATTCATTATTCCACCACACAGCAGTCATGCCTGTAGAAAAGACAAACTCTGATCTCCTGAAATACATACGCGAAAGTCTTGATTCAAATACTTTTTGTGGACCATACGGATTAAGAAAAGGTTTGCAAATTTTTCTTTTCTTTAAAATTTATCATTACAGCTGATTAAATTGTTCATCATATTATATCTAATAAACGCGATATTTAAAAAGAGAAAATAACTGGGAAGGTGTACACGTAAAAAAGAAAAGAGTATTAATAAATAACTTGATGATAATGGCTTAGAAAGATTTATTATTAGATTTTTTTGCATGAATTAAAAAAAAGTGTGTTATTTAAATTGAAGATTATTGTTAATTTACAAAATGTAGTTGACTATTATTTTTTCTAACTTGTGCTTGCTGAATTTTCATCGCACAACTTCAATTTAGAATTATAAATTGACGATATTAAATATGTAATTGAATCATTGATCAACCATAATACCGTCGATAAAAGGTTACTTGTGTCTTGTTAAACTAAGTTTCATCAATACCTAAATGACGTTGTTGTTAAATCCAGAGATACGTATCGTGGAATTATTATCAGTGAAGGTATATGGTCGCTAACTCATAGTGAAAATCTGTCATTTATTTTAGAAAAATTTCGATTAAGTACCGAAGAATTCAATTAAAAAATTGGAGATGGGGGACTTTTGAAATGAAGTTCAATTTGCCCTGTAAATGTTTAGTAAAATGCACACTTTGATTGTTAGACAACTCATAGCGAACACTACCTTATTTTCCATTGATTTTTTAGAAAAAATTCTTTGATTATTTTTAGAAATTTTTCGCCCCACTGTAGCGATCCGCAAAAATCGTAAATGTCTGCTGATAGAGCGGATGTTAAAAACATAACATCAACCAGTAACACAACTTGTGAGGGAAATACACAAGATAAACATTTTCTGGAATCCAATATTATCAAACAACGCTTGACTAGCTCTTCCGGTGGGCAAAGAATTGCATGGGCATAACAACTTGAATCTTCCAATGATTGCTGATTGTTTGGTGCCAGCGGTCAGTATTATACCAGAATAACATCGTAGCGACCCCGTGGCCGACGCGCGTAGAGTTTTGATGAGCACCGGGCGGGATACATTTTTCAAGACATGTCAAAGTGGACTCCGACCCCCGTTTATTTTAATCTGATTAGTTGTCGCAACCCTATCACTTCACATTATTATCATTGAAAAATGAGTGCTTTAGTAGTATTCATTTTTAAATGATTATAATGTGAAGTCATTAAGGAAATAAAATAAAACCTAGTGTAATTATTTAAATATCTCATCCAAAACTTCCCATGTAAATTGGAATTAATAATTATGTCACACTACTACAGTGTTAATTTTTCAAACACAAATATTTTCGGAACAATTTTTACATAAGAATTTTCTCTGAACTTTCCTTTTACTAATAGCATAAAGTTTATGATGATAAAATTAACGTTTATATTCGTTTGGGTCAATTTTCTGTCACAAAAGTGAATGTCATTGGTAGTATGGGGTCAGGCCGAGGTCAAGGACAAGCTGTATCACCGTTTTTATCTGACTCCATTTTGAGGTTATTCTATTTTTACTCCACGTTACCTTGTTGATGTAATTCCTTGAACAAGAAAGGCTCAAAAAGAATTATACAAAAAAAGACAGCAATAGACTGGAGACGAAGACGTTTTTCCCCCCTTTATTTCCTGGGTTCAACAGCCATTTAATGGGTGAAGGAATTTTCCCTGAATACAATGGAAATGGTTGAATCCCCCAGTCAAGGTGTTTAAAAATACGTTAATCATTTCTTGGTATATGTTTGCCCTCATTTGGTATTTTAAAGTTTTAACAATTGTGTTAGTCGCCTTTGTGTTGTTTGTCCAAGTCCAGTGTTTTATTTTGTAGTTCTATTGGTCAATTTCGTAGCCTTTTATATTTTGGCATACTGTTAACCAAGAGGGCTGCTACTAATGAAAGGTCTAGCCAACGCATTGTCCAAAGACAAACATGTAGCATCTTCCACTAGTTAGCTAGGTGTTGTCACTTCGCTGGTCACTGCTGAAAGAGAGTGAGCCTCCTCCCCTTGTCAGGAGGTCCCTTTTTCTTTACGCATGCGTCGTCCCTTTTTCCTGTCAGACACCTTCGGGAGTTTCTGCATATTTTAATAATTTTCTTTTTTAATTCAATTAAAATTTTTTTAATTTATTTATTTATTCCCTACAGTAGTACTGGTTGAATGTTAAATTTTAGTACCTTTCAATGAACGGGAATTTGGAATTTTTATTTTATGCCTCTGGCGAGGTCCTTACTAGTGACTAACAATGACGCTATTCTGGTATCAATCGCATCTATATTTTCTTTGTTGAAATCAATGGGGAACAAATATCTTTAGAAATTTCAAATCATCAAATAACGAATTTAAGATTTGAAAACATTTAAGCTGAAGATCACAATAAATAAATAAAAAATAGCGCGATGAATTGCGAGGCATACTCTTCTTTTGAGGGTGTGTCCTCCAATCATCAAATAGTCACAGCAAAAATATGACTAAGCCTACGAAAAAACGCCAAACGAACAGCGACCACCAAACACTATGACTGGGCTCTTCTTAACAACAGAGATATTAGAGATAAATGTGTATTAGAATTGAGAAACAGATTTGAGACACAAGAGAAGACAAAAAAGGTACCCCAAATGATGAATATGAGAATTTTGTCAATGCACACCTTGAGGTGGCAGTGAAGTGTATTCCAACAAAACCTAGAACTAAATTAGAGTCCCATGTGAAACGTTAGCGGTTAGAGAAAAACGTGCACACGTGAAAACTGCCTCCAAAAGCTATAGGAAGAACCCAACAAACACAAATGCCCTAAAACTAAAAAAGGCACAATATCAATTAGCAGGCATATATCTCAAAGAACAGACATAATACATACAAAATCAGATAAGATTAGAGATTCAGTGGAAGATAGGCAATCTAGGATAGCCTGGCAAACAATAAACAAAGTGAGTAGAAGGAAGAGCACAGCCAAAGCAAAATTGAAAGCTGCAAACCAACAAGAAAGAATAAAACTGTGGAAACAGCATTTCAAAAATCTACCAGGAAACCCACCGAAAGTTACGCATAAACCAATCACCAGAATTATTAGTAAGCAACTGGACATTACACTAGGACTGTTCACTCAAGAAGAACTCGACTCGGTTCTTAGAAAAATTAAAAATAGGAAAGCTGCTGGGCTTGACGAGATTCCCCCAGAAGTATGGAAGACCAGACAATTCCACAACATACTGCTCCGACACTGCAACGCAGTCTATAATCAAAATCCGATAGATGGATGAAGGGATGCATCCTCCCCTTCCCTAAAAAGGGTGACCTTGGATTAGCCAAGAACTACCAAGGTATAACACTTACATCCATAACAGCCAAAATTTACAATGCCCTGCTACGAAACCGCATAGAACCCAAAATCGACAACATCCTTAGGAAAAAACAAAATGGCTTCCGAAGAAATAGATTCATGACCTCACAAATATTGACCATTCATAAAATCCTTGAAGGCGTACGGGCAAAAAACCTACAGGCGACATTACTATTTGTCGACTTTACTAAGGCCTTCGATTGCATTCACTGAGGGAAGATGGAACAAATCCTACTAGCATACGGCCTACCAAAAGAAACCGTAGCAGCAATAACGATGCTTTATAGAAACACCAAAGTGAAAGTACGTTCACCGGATGGAGACACAGAATACTTCAAAATTGTAGCAGGAGTACTACAAGGGGACACGCTAGCCCCATACCTCTTTATCATCTGTCTAGACTATGTGCTTAGAACATTGATTGATAAAATCAGAGAAAACGGCTTCGAGCAGACAAAGAAAAGAAGCAGAAGGTACCCCGCAAAAACAATTACCAACACCGACTGCCGATGACATAGCGATACTGGCAAATACACCCAACCAAGCCAAAACACTACTGCATAGTTTGGAACGAGCTGCCGTAGGCATTGGCCTCCATGTCAATACACACAAAACTGAATATATGTGCTTTAATCAAACGGGCGACATTTCCACACTAGACGGAAGTTCTCTGAAACTGGTAGACAAGTTCACCTACCTATGAAGCAGTGTCTCATCAACCGAAAAAGACATTGACGTACGGCTGACAAAGGCATGGACAGCTATCGATAAGCTATTGATCATATGAAAATCAGACTTGACCGATAAAATGAAATGGAGTTTCTTCTTGGCAGTGGTCGTGTCAATACTGCTGTATGGATGCACTACTTGGATGCTAACAAAACAGCTTGAGAAGTAGCTAGATGGCAATTGCACAAAAATGTTGCGAGCAATATTGAACAAGTCCTGGCGGCAACACCCCACAAGGCAGCAACTATACGGCCACCAGCCTCCCATCACAAAAACTATCCAAGTTAGACGAACCAGACATGAAGGACACTGCTGGAGAAGCAGTGAAATATTAAAACAGAAACACTTTGACAGCATAAAAATAAAAACCTATCCTCACAATTCCCTGAATACATGTAAAGGAGTTGTAAAAAGCCATGAACTTTCCTTATGTACGATAGATGAAATCAAAACCAATTTACAAGACCAAAATCTCATGGAAATCTGAAGAATACAAATAAAAAGGAAAACTGTACACGACTGCCAGTATGTGGAAGATGTGGAGAATATGACTTACATAATAACTACCAAGAGATTACCAAACTAAAACTTACTCAAAATATCACCTGACCAGAAGCAAGAAGGATAGTAGAGACTACAAAATATGCGGAAGTGATAAAAAAATATCCCAACAACCAAAAAACAAAGCTGTTATATGTGTGAAATAAGCACAACCACAAAACCCGAGGTGGTTGCCTACTTTGTAAACAAAATGAGAGCGCTAATCCAGCAGATGAAAACCGTCATAGAAGCATTTACTGAAAAACTCTCCAAAGACCCAAATACCAGAATTGCAACAAGCCAAGAGAGACAGGCAAAGCCAGACAGGAAGAGCTCAGAGGCCCTCACTTCTGAGGTGATTTCTGTCGTTGGGCCACTACAGACCCCACCCAAAAGGAAAACTGAAGGGAAACCTTCTTCCGACGGGCAAGGACATGGTACAAAACAGGGAAAAATAGATCCAGCTCAAGAATGAGAACTACTCCAAGAAAGGAAAGATTTGAGCCCATGGAAACAAAGGGCTTCCATTTGCCAAACTGGGAAAATACAGATGAACATCAAAATGCAAAATGAAAAACCAGGAAGAACATTCAAAATGCCCTCAAGAACAAAGTCACCTATATGAATCAAACACTGCTATGCTCAGGGATCAAGAAAACCCCTAAGAAGAACCTATAGTATAGAAAGTATGGATAGTGTGACAGCAAATTGAAATAAAAAGATCCCCGGATGATCAACCATTTAAAAGCGTATGGAAACTGGTGCATTTAAATATTGTTATCACCAAACGTGGAGTTTATTTTTTTGCACATGTGAAGACGGGGCAGTCTGGCACTTGATCCCTCGTAGAATAAGTCCTTGTTCAGAGTCCTTTCTCGGACATATAGGAACTGGCATATTATGTGGGGTTTAATTTATGGCTAGACTGACCGCCGTTGGCAAGGGCTTTCCACATTTCACACTACACACACACCCACCGAGGCCACTAGTTCTTCGTCCCTAGAACAATGGAAGATATGGACCTCTAGGTTTAGATGTAATAATATTAATTATAGTAGTCAACAACTCTGGTTTCCCATATAATATTTTTAAAGGAATTCATATAGGACAATTTAAGCGAAAATAACATAAGGCGAAAGAAGCTGAAAAAAGAAACATGATATAGCAACTTTTGATAGCAGACGATACAAATGAACAACTTCAACACGTGGGAACATTAAAATATATCAATCTTTTTACTATACACGCGGATACATATATTCAACATGTCAGCTATATTATTAGCGGACAATACATGATTCTAAATGTCTTTCTTCCTTTTTTTCCTTTCCTTTAGTCTTTCTTTAAATTGAGAGAGAGAGAGGGAGAGTATATAATTGGATATAGGGAGAAACAGTCTTAAAGTTTACTTACCTTTCCAACGACTTTCCTTTGGAGAATATTTTCTTTTTTTACGGGTTGATGGAATTTATTTATGCATATCGCACTGGCTTGAAGGTATGGGTTCTTCTTGTCCAAGATACTTTCCGTCCTCCCCCAGTGATTTTGGCAGTAGTTTCAATACATCTTATCATTTCAACTACTGTTCCGCAAATCTCGGTTTTGATGCTTCATCCAGAGTTTGGAATGAGGTCCATTCACCACGACCTCTGTCCTAAAAACTCATTTTCTTTTTCCCTATTTCCACTGACGGGAAGAAGGTGCCACTTCCGTTTTAGGGTCCTAGGCAATCATTTAGCTTTTTTTCTTCCTTTCCTTGGTCGCTGTGTGCAAATATCTGCTAGCTTTCACTCTGACCCACATTCTTTACTTTCTCCGACAGGCCATGAGGAATTGACCTACATTACTATTCTGTCTTAACGGTCATTCTTTGAGTGGCCTGCTAACTCAAACATGGAGGGGTAGGGGACATTCTTTATCTCTCTCTCCTCAGTGGTCGACCACGTGACAATAGCGATACAGACCGTGTAGTTACCAGCCTTAATCATGAAGATATATTAAATAACTATAATACTTGGAACTATTTAACTGTGCACCAACTTATAAACTCTCTCACCTTCTTAAATGTTAATCTTTTACATATCATACATATCTATTTAAATGTGTACAAACAAATGACTGATGTTAAACTATTACTGTTACATAACAACTCTGGAAATCATTTGGTTGTGTGTGAGAAAGTGAGAAGTAAATAGAATGTTTTGTATAACAAGAAATACCTGAAATCATTTGGCTGTGAAGAAAAATGAGCTCAGGTTTGTTCAAAAATGTTATTCGAAAAATGTTCACACATAATGTGTATTTAATATATAAGTCTAAACAGGATTTGGCATTGAACAATTTGCAATATTTTATATGACATAAAACCAAATCAACAAAGAACTGTTTTTGACATTTGAACTGCGTACTTATGTTAAACTGAATTATTTGAAATGGAACTGTTTTGATATTTTACTGAGTGTAAAAAAACTGTACTTATATATGTATAAAAATCAATTTGGCATTGAGTAACCTGGAATGGTTGACATGCTATGGAACCAAACCAATCAAAATCTTGCCAAATATAATAAAACATAACCAAAATTCATAACATGCGCAAAAAACAAAATTAGTTTAACCCTTCTGGCATTAAATGACCCACAGAGGTTGATATGCTGTTAAACAAAACTCAGACTGAAATAAATTTAACAGACCCCCATGATACCTCTATTTCAAAAGTCATCACTCCCAAAACTATATAAAATCCATCTTTACACCCTAGCTTGTAGAATATGCACCATAATCACTTATAAAAACCTCTGACAAACTCATTTTGAAGAATCACGTGTAAGACACCACTAGAGGAGAGAAATCGACAATACTAATAAATAAAGGATTTGAATTAGCAGAAAAAATACCATTTAAAGAACACTGATAGTTTTATTTGCACACAGTTAAATGTTTTCAAGTATTACTATGTAACGTTAACAATTCAATTTAACGGTCATTTGTTTGTGCACAGTTAAATCGTTAAACAGTTTTATTTGACTCCTAGATGGAATGCTAACAAGCTCAGAGTGGACCTGGGAGTAATGACAATATAGGGGTACTCCACATTCTCCAAAGCTCCAGGACTGAAGCCTCACCATCAGATAGCATAATGCCATATCCATATCATTGGGAGGGGCTCTTACTCCTCTGCAGAGATGCAGTTGGTGTATTCTACAGCTCTAGCCAACTAGGCTCTCACAACTATGATAATAATACTATAGATTAGTAATCTTTATTGCAACAGAACTCAATATTTGCTTATAGAGCTATTTGTAATATAAAATTGTATGAAAACAATAAAACTGAGACTATTCTATTCATTTGTGTTTTAATATGATCTTACATTACATACACAAGATACTGAGAAGTTCTTATATATATATATATATATATATATATATATATATATATATTTACTAATTAAATATATATATATATATATATATTTTTAAGTTAAGAAACAATGTGCAAATATGTTGACCTTTGAGTTCAACATATGGAATTGCATGTATGTTTCATGACTCAAGGTCTTTCCTTTCTTGGTTGAGCTGTCTTGTTGGCAATTAATTTTAATTCAGGTATTACTTTCTTCTCTTGGTGCTTATCTATGTATGGTTGGATCAATAAATTTGTAGCCTGACTCAGTCATTGGCTAAATTTTTATCTGAAATTTGCAAGCTATGTGATTTATATTAGGTAAGATGTATTGATAATGAAAGAAATTATGTTGAAAAATAAATGTTGGTTGTGTGAAGTAATATGAATATTGTTTTCCTCAATAATCTACTGATTAATTGATGCACCTTGTACATATATATGTGAGGTACTTCCAAAAAGTGATCCAAATTTTAATCATATGAGACAAATTTTTTAAAAGTATTCTATTATCTTATATTCATAAAGGTGTCCAAAACAGTTGAATGAACAAAGGTGATTATTCAATTGAAATGATGATAGAATAGAAATTTGAACTAATTGATAAGTAAATGCTGGACAATTTTATTTGTTTTATTTATTGATATAAAATTTAAATGATGCCAATTTTACTTCTTTTTATTTTCAGTGCTTTACTTGGATTATGTTGCATCTGGAAGGTTTGTTATTATTTTCTTAATTCTTTTTCCTTGCATTTAATCATTATATGATGGAAATTGACTTTTATGAAATATTTATGTCATTTAAAAAAGATACAAAGAGCTTAGTCGGCTAGATATAGAGATTGCTGCACTTTCATAATCCAGTGTTTTACCAAAATAAATTTTGTTAAACAGTATCAAAGCTGGTTTCATGATTATCACATTATTCTCTAAGTGTCTCACCTGTGCACACATCTTCATTTGAATTGTAAAATTTTTAAAAAATTCAAAGTTTCAGTCGAGACACTTTTGATCACACCTTGTATCTTTATACAGCCCAGTCAGCTGGGGTTGTAGAATACACTGACTGTATCTCTGCAGAGGAGTAAAGCACCCCACCCCACCCCACCCCAAAGAAGTGTCTTAGAGTTGACACTAAACAATATGATGCTGGGGCTCCAGCCTTGGAAGTTTGGAGAATGCAGAATACCTCTTCATTGCCGTTGCTCCCAGGTTTACTCTGACCCAGACTGCTAACACTTGATAGGGTCCTATCTATGGGCCAAATAGAACTGTTCAACATCTAAACTTTGTGCAAACAAATGACTTGCATTAAATTGAATTATTAGAAATAGAACTGTTTGACCATTCAACTGTACTTGCTTACAAATCATATATACTTAATATATGCATAAACAGGATTTGGCATTAAATAACCTACAGAGGTTGATATGCCATGAAACTCAACCAACTTGCTGCGTGCAAACAAATGACTTGTTAATCAATTAACATGAGAATTATTAGTGTTACATACATGTTACTTGAAACAGCTGTGGAAAGCTCAGTCGGCTGGGCTGTAGAATACACTGACTGCATTTATGCAGAGGGTTAAGGCCTCCACCAACAAGTGTCCTGCACATGACACTAAACAATCTGATGGTGAGGCTCCTGTAATACTTGAGTTTGGGGGAATGCAGTGTACCCCTTCATTGCCATCGCTCCCAGGTCCACTCTGGCTTGGAGTGGTAGCACTTGGTAGAGTCAAATAGAACTGACATTTAAACTGAGTGCAAACAAATGACTTATGCTAAATTGAATTGCTTGAAATAGAACTGTTTGATCATTTAACTGTATGTAAACAGATGACTGATGTTTGATTAAATTGTTTGTGATACATAGCAACACTTGGAACTATTTAACTTTGTTGATTTATACTAAATTGATTTGTTAGAAATTGAACTGTTTGATTATTTAATTGTGTGTAAACAAATGACTGATGTTTAAATGAATTGTTAGTGATACATAGCAATACTTGGAACTATTTAACTTTGTTGATTTATACTTACAAATCATATATATCTAATATATATATAATTGGATTTCAAATTTGATAACGAACAATGGTTGATATGCTATAAAACTAAACTAAACTTTGTATCTTTATAGAAATATCTATCTTTATAATTTTTGGTAACCTTTTTCTTTATAATTTTCTAAGCTTGTCTCTTGATATCTAAAGAAGTAAAATAAATTTACTCATAAAATATAAGTGAGCTGAACTTGCTGCATTGCAAAATCTGTAGTGTTCTTATACTTCTCTTGAAAGAAAAAGATTTATAAACTTTTCCAAAATTTTAAAAACAATTACACTGATATTGTAAAAAACATTCTAGAAAAATGATTTCTTAATCATTAACTTTTTTCATTTAATCTGTTTGTTGCCTAGTATAATTTTCGATGTTGTAACTCATGTTTTTCTCATAAAACATTGATGAAAATAGAAAGTTTTTATTTATATATGGAAGAATTTCCTAGAAAAAAAGTAATTAACAGTCAACCCCTAAATACATTAAAAATAGATTAAACTCTGGGAAAACTTTAAAAAAAAAAAAAATTTGTAGATTAACTGAATACTGAATCCTATATCACACATAATGTTTGGGGTTTTCCAGACTTATTGATATTACTGAATATTGCACAAAGTATTGGATAAATTATAGCTTAGTAGTTATCTTAGGTACCTTAGACAGGTATGTTTTAAATGGTTTTATTTTAAATTAATAAACTAATTTATACTATTGAATAAATGTAATAAAACAAAATATTTTGAAATTTAAACAAGCAGGAAATATATTAAAACATGAATCTACTCATAAAACTCAAAATTGTGCCAACATTCACTAGTTGTCATATGCAAACTTTTTTTGCACAAAGACCTGCTACAATCTTTCAAAAGAACTACACACTATTATGAGACAAGATATCTCATTTGAAGCACTAAAATGACAAATTGTTAAGATTAAATACATTATGACAGTGAACTGATTTAATGTTTAATAAAAGATTTTTTTTCTATACTGATGAAATAATTAAAAACATTTCAGGGCTTTATCCTTCATTGAAGATTACGTACGGGAGCAAGTCCTGCCAGATTATGGCAACACCCACACTACAACTAGTGTGACATCACTGCAGACAACTTTATATAGGCATGAAGCTAGGTGAGTAAAAAAAACAGTTTTCAATTGGATCTTTCTGTATTATCTTCTGTGTTTAACATTTGTAGATATTTGAGGAGTGATAGGAAAGGACTAGAGCAGACAATCAGCTATATGCTTTTACACTATCCTTTATTAGGCAATTAAGTAAGTTTACCGATTAGTGGTTTCTTAAGGATTGAAACTTGTGTGGAGGCTCAAAAGACACCTTAACTGCAATTGACATTTTTCCAATTTTGGTTTGGTGTATATTTAGCTGTTCATTTCAGCTTAAAGTCAGTTTTGTCTGTAAGTTAGTGAAGCAGTTAAGTGAAGCAGCAGGCAGTCTATTGTTATGTTGTCACTGACACTCAGAGCAACCAAGTGTCATAAATATCCCCAGAAAAAGTTAGCATTGACATTTGACCCAATGTATAACCCAATTTGAATAAAAGAATTTTAGACGTCTAAGACAGCCATTTTCATTTCTTTTTTACTCTTGCAACAAACTGATTGCTTTCTTCATATTTTTTCTTGGTAAAATTACCCTATATTTTCATAGTTTTGACAAACATCAATGCACCATTTTCTTGAAGAAGTAGTCAATGAGTCAGATGTTGAGGAGCATATAATGATATTTGGTTACGCACACTTATAATTTTCTGATATTAAAAAGAGATTATTACCGTGTTTTATTTAATTCCATGAACTACACATGCCCACTTACATATATTTGTTGTTAAAATGCACACTCTGTATGTATCTGTAGGTATCACTCCTTCCGCACGAGTAGGATACATGTCGATTTTTAAGTAGAGCTTAATAGGTTTGAATTAAGAGTTTTCCTTCTCCGAAACTAGCTGTCATAACAAGGTGAAAGAGCCTTGTCTACTTTATCATTTACTCATAGCTCGAGAGAATAGTTGGATTCATACCTTTCCTATGGGTATTAGCACTATGTGAAATGCAAACAGCCTCATTTATGATTTGAATTCAGGTTACTGTGTCCATTTCCTACGACAATGACCATTGCACTATGAACACACTCAAATATATATGTAATCATTTACTTAGCTCAGTTTAGCACAAGAGACATACTAAGTGAGACTTGAACTTATAACTATATTCTGCTCACCTAGCTCACTATTATACTCTATAAGATACCTACACTTAAACATGTTTGTTACAAACTTAGTTTGAATCATAAACACAAATTTATTCTATTTCCTTTTCCTGACGAGAGTAAGCATCTTAGGTGCACTTATTGCATACTGTTGGAAGCCATCATTAAGGTAGGATATAGTGTATCAAAAAGAAATTGACTAAATTTAAAAAAAAAAATTTTTCTAATGTTGATATGTTATAGTAATTTTATTCTTTAGAAATTTCAAATTCATTTTACTTTTTAAATTCTGACTCGGTTCATTGATTTTTTAAAAAAAAGAATGAGCTAAATTGAATATTTACCTGTTCTCTTTGTTCACAAAAGGTAGTAGTTTTAATTCATCTTTTTAATTCCAATGATTCATTTCAGGGACATCATTCGCAATGCCACCAATGCTAGTGAACATGATGCAGTCATCTTTGCTGGAAGTGGAACTACAGCTGCTATTCACAAACTTATCTTTAGTCTTCATCTTAAAGAGGCCCCTGTATGTATATATCTTTAATCATGTTTTTGATTTGATTTTACCTAGTCTAATCTGTCATATATAGAAACATGTCATATGTGAAAATTAAGCAGAAAACACAAAAAATTATTCAACTTATAATAGCTACACTATGATGTGCTCATTGAAGTCTACTTAGATTGTCATATCACATAGTTGTCATTTTTTAGTTATCCGTCGCATCATATAATAATACAGTCATTGTCATTAACTAAAATACCTTGCATAGGCAGGTAAGAGATCAAACTTGGATTAAAATCATGATGAATAACAAATTTTAAGTCTTTTGCTGTAGGTACAAAATTTCAGAATGGCATATAGTAGCTGATAATTCTGAAAAAGATCTTTTTTTTGTCTCCAAGAAATGACGGTAAGAGAAATCAACAATAAAGAATATAGAGAGTCAATCGTTAGGTGGGGAAGAAAACAAAAAATGAAATCCTTTGACGGGGGGGGGGGAAAGAAAAACCCCATATGAATTACTCTTATTCAGATAACCCAACACCTATTAGCTAATCCAAACACTGCTAAATCTAATAAAATCATTATGTTCCCTATCCTTGATTGTTTCTAGCTAGCTATACTTGAAACACTATCACATCTCTCAAACCTGGTCTTTGCAAACAGGAGGAATTTAGATATCACCTTCAACTTAATACTAGTTCCTGTTTGTCTCAATGTAAGCCAGGGTGATTTTGCCTGGTTCAACCTTTGGATGTCTCCAGGCATATCTATATACTGATACATGTGGAACAGTTTCCTAGTCTTGTCCAGATTTAGGGGACATATTGTACCAAAACACAGCCTGTTATGGTGAGACGATATCCCTCCTCTCTCCGCCACTGTCTTTATGTTTTGGTGATTTCTGTCCACGATTCCATTGCTTCTCAGTCTATAGGTGGCTCTAAAAAACTGAAGGACATTCCACTTCTTCAGCATGTCACCCAGTGTTGCTGAGCAAAATGCAGTACCGTTGTCAGATAACATCTACTCCACTGGACCTTTCTCCAAAAACACCTTTTTTGATTGCTCCTGCTATCTCGCTGGCTGTTTTGTCCTTTAGCTCTCTCTACAGTGCAAATTGCTCAAGGCCACAATCAATCGTGGTAAGGTAGGGTCTTCCCCTATAGTGTGTTACATCAATTGCTAGTCTTTTCCATGTTTCTTTTATCTTTACCTTTCCTGCTTCGTGAACACTAGGAGCCAGGTCAGTCTACTGGCATCTGTTGCATGACCTGACCACTTACTTCACTTGCTCCCACAGAATATGAAGATCAATCTTCCTTAATAAGTGCAATGTTCTTTCTACACCCATGTAGTTCAAGTTGTGCAGTTCTCGTATGTCCAGAGTCTGTAAACTCGCCACTACAACTGCGTCCTTCTCTTGCTTCTCCAACCCATTCAGCCACATCTTCCTTAGCCTTGTGAGAGCATCTGCCCTGTTCTTATTTGCAGCCCCAGTGAAAACTCCTGCACCAACTTGGCCAGCATCCCCAATAAGCGCTTCACTAACATTTCCGCTGCTCCCTTGGTCTTTATTCATTTCTCATTGGAGCTCACCAAGTTCAACCATGCAAACACTGTAGCAGAATCAGTTCTTACACATCTCTTGCAACTTCCACTTGAGGGCCAAATTTATCCCTTTGAGGACCGCATCCAACTCTGCTACGTTGATGTGGCCAGCATCATCCTTTTTCCTGAGCCAAGCTGCATCTTCCACCACTACTCCACCCACCTCCAGCACAACACCTGTTGCAATACTGCTAGCATTGCACCACACAACTCCTTTTTCAGTCTTCGACACTTCCCATCTCCTTCTAACTGGGTTTTCCTTTTCTACTTCTTCCAACACTTCTTTCATCACAGCTGTCGTTTTTACTCCTACTTCATCATCCCATTTTTTCCTTCAGCATGCCTCTTGATGTAACTGCAGGCCATTCAGAGCCAGCTAGTGATAGGGTAATGCCCAATTAGTTTCCTGTACATCGAGAATAGCTCCCATAGACTTAATCTTTCCTTCATTTTTGGGATCTCATTTCCTCTATGAAAATCCAGTCTACCTGATGCACCGTGCTGTAATTTCAGCCCCAAAACCGCACCTCCATCCAACGATTCTGGTATTTTGGCGACCAACCCAAATTCTTTCAAGTGGGCTACCATCTCTTTTGTTGTAACTTTAGCCTCGTTTATGAAGATGTCATCAATGTAGCTGACACTGTCATCTTTCCTCAAATTTTTTTCAGGATCATCGACATGATTTTGGGTGCCAAGTTCAGTCTGAATCCCAACCTCATGAGACAGTAGGTCTTTCTTTTGTACTTGTCTAACTGGTACTTCCAGAGCTAGTTGCTCACATGAAGTTGCAAATAAGTGGATTTCAAATCCACTATTTTGGACGCTCCACCCATTTGCCTCCACTCCCTCATCATCTCATTGCATATGTCTATCATACCACCTCCTATATGGCACTCCACATGTTGGTTTAGTTCATGGAAATCCAGCACTGGTCTGACTTGGCCTTTCATTGGTTGCAGTTCCACCATCAATAGCAAGATACCCATTTCCACCTCCTCTTTCCACAGCATAAGTATACCTTCTTCAATCCATCAGTCCACCTCTTTTTCAAATCCTTCTCTTGCTGTTCCTTTGAGTGAACCCTCGTAGCATGCTACTTTGTTAATGTCAATGGCTCACCTTTCCACATCCACTCTATCATCTACTCTTTTTCGTTGAACTCTGCCTGAAAATCTTGATCCTCAATCATCATTCTTTCCTTTTTCTTGGTCTCCTCAACATCCTCTCTTAGCTGCTCCATCGTCGCACATTTGGCTGCTCCAAATTTCATACCATCATTACTCACTGTGAAATCCCCCCAGCTGACAGGTTATGCCTATACGAAGGTTTACCTTGACTCCAGGCATAAGCTGGTCAACCACTAGCACCTCCACACTTAACTGGTGACCTTCCAATTCAAGCATAACATTTGTCTTCCCCCAACATTTCACTTTCCTCCCATTGAAAGCCCTGGCGTCACTCCTCTCTTTCCAGTCCCTGATCAAATGCGTTTGCACCATTGTTGTGGTACATCCCATGTCAACTAGAGCTACTACCTCGTGTCCTCCTATAAACACACTTTTTTTAGGTGTTTGCTACAATTGAGCCATTGCTTTGAAATTGGGAGAATCACTGGTGCTTAAACTGCCCCTCACTCATTTACCTGGTCCAGACAATTCCTTGGTAAGTGCCTTTTCTTGTTGCACTTGAAACAGGTTGTCCTGCTGAAGTATCTCCTGCAGTTCCTTCGGTAATAATGGTCCCTCACACTCGAAACAAATGACTTGTTCTTTCCTTTCATCTTGGCTTTCCTCTTTCTGTGAAACTGCTACCACCTCTGCAGCCTTCAAGGGTTGAGAGCTAGTCAATATCTTGACTGTCGGGATCAGTTCGCTCACCTCCATTTTCTCAACAGCTGTTACCTGTTGCAGCTTCTAAGCTATCTTTTCTGGAAACCCAGTTATAAATGCAATTTTTGCTGCTATCTCTGCACTATAACCTCTGTATCCATCAGCTGCTTTATCTTATTGGTGTACACATCTACTGACTCTCCAGTCCATATCACACTCTTCAATTTCTCATAAGCCTCATATGGACCCTCAGCAAACACTTGCTTCAGTCTCGTATGGATTATGTCCACACCCTCCTGATCCCAATCACTCAATTCCAAATGTAGGGCCAATGCGTCACCTTCCAGAAACAATGGGATTACTGTGGCCACATTGTCCACATTATGCAACTTCACCACCAGATCAACCTTTCTAAGCCGAGCCACCACATCTCCTTCACCGCAAAACGGTTTAATCATATTACTTAAACCAGTGGCCATTTTATAAGGATCGCCGAAATAGCTTGTTAAATTATTCCAACGCACACTTACTGACTCTTTACTAAACTCCAATGTCTCCACGCTTCAGCGTTCCCCTTTCACAATCCCAGCTATGACACTAGAATCGAAAGAATGCCTCATCTTTTTTTCACCGTTAATTTATTTCTTCTCATATTTCATGGCTAGCCGAGGTCTCGTGTCACTTCACCAGCATTAAAACAAGATTGTTACCATATGAAATTTCTTTCCAGCAATTTTAGTCTTCAAACCACAAGACAGAAGCAAAAAAAAAGGTCTTTTTCAGAATGAATCCATTACTATATACCATTTTGAAAGTTAAGTTTTTTTTATGTATTTTATTTTTCTAAATGATATCTATTCTATAAGTTTTTTTGTTAATTAGAATTTACTCCAGTTGTAAATGGTAATTGTTACTGTAAAAGATAAATCCACTTAACACAAGAGATTAATATTTTCATATTATTTTATGGTGTTCATATCGTAAAAAATTAAATTTATTAGAGAAGTATCTTTTAATTTAAGGGAATTATAGTTAAGAGATTTTAAAAAAAAAATTTTTTGCCCTCCATTAAGCAATAATAGTATTGTGGAATATAAGAAAAACTGCATCAACATATCAAATGTAAATATTAAAATATATTTACAGCAAAATACAGGCATTTCACTATGTGAAGAAACAGAGCTTGGCTAGGAAAATCATACCAAACATAATAAATAAAAAGCTACATTTATATGATGTCAGAATAAACATCTTTTGAAAGGACCTCTACTGCCAGCTAAAAAGGTGAAAAGCAAACATTAAAAATGGAAATTCTTAGATTCTTTTATCATCAAATTTTTAGAGGATAAAAAGAAATTTGAATTAAAACTTTGCTGCTTTTTCAAAAATTAAACGAAACATTGTTCTATAACTGATTGTTAAAAATGAAAATTTATTAGGGACCAAAAAAAGTTTTGAAGTTTTCACCAGTATAGGGTTATATATTTTAGATATTATTTTAAATGTAAACTAAAAATGGATAAGAAAAGAAAACAAAAAAAAATAAATAAAAGAATACTTTTCATTTAGATTAGTAGATAAAATCTTTCAGATACAAATAAAGACACATTTTTTATTCTTAGCTTATTCTTCTCTTCCACCTTTTTAATTCATCCACTGGTTTTCCTAAAATCTTTTTAATTTGGTCATAGACCAGGTACTTCTGCTTGTACAAAACTAAAATCATTAATTCTATGATCTCATATGACAAACATTATTGTCAATATTTAATTTTCAGTATTACAATATATATATATATATTGCTTAAAAAGTTTAATGCTATATGAGAAGTAGGTTGCAAAATATTGTATTATCATAAAATGTTTTGAATCTGTTTCTCACATTCTGATCAATTCTATGGAAAAAAATTGGTTCAGGGAAAAGTTATCAAATGCATTCAACATTCAAATGTTATCATATTAGTAATTTTTCAGTAATGGTCTCAAACATTTTGATGTAGCAAAAAATAAATCTCAAAATCAAATTTAGTATTATACTGTAAAAACAAGTTTGAGAAGTGTATGAATAATAGAATGCTTATTATTATCAATTCTTGTAATATTCCTGAGAAGTGTACTTTTAACAGATCTTCTAAAGGGTCCCATTGTATATATAAGAAATGATTTGTTCAAAAGATGATAAGAAATATGTTAAAAAACATTGTATGTATCAACATCCTGATCTTCTGTAGGGTTCTTCAATACTCACTGGTTACTTTTCTACTCAGAATTGAGACAAACTTCTAATTTTTTTTTCACTAACCTGTACATTGTTTTTTTTTATTTTTTAAGATTATTTTTGCTGGTCCATTTGAACACCATTCAAATCTGTTACCATGGAGAGAAATTGGTGCAGAAGTAAGTTATTAAATTTACAGCCTGTTATGATTTTGGTAAATTTTTCAATCATTTTGATGTAACAAGAAATAAATCTCAAAATCAAATATAATATTATAGTTTAAAAAAGTTTGAGAAGTGTATGAACAATAGAATGTTAGTTTTTATCAATTCTTGTAATATTCCTGAAAAATATACTTTTACAAGCTCTTCTAAATAGAAATAAATGCTGTAGTATATGATGCTTCAATGAGAATTTTGGATGCATTTTATCGAAGTTATTAAAATTTTATTTCAAAAAATAAATGGTATTAAGTTCTATCAATCTAGTCCAAGTAAATTGATCTATTTCAGAATTTTGCGTTCTAACTCATCTCACATTAAAATCTGTAAATCATCCTGCTTAATCCATTTGGAGCCTTTTGATGAAATTGATTTTGTGTAGTATTGACAGTCAAAACTAACATTTTCTGTTATCCAGAAATAAGTTTATCACTCCTTCAATTTTTGATTTTCTGCTGATTGCAAATTCTCTATTTGCTTTTTATTGATAGATTATTTCAATCCGAGAAACTGAAAATGGTTTGGTTGATATTTCCCACTTAGAAAGTCAACTTCAGGTAAGTGGTTTTTTTTTTCCTTTTGAATCTGACCAAAACTTATTGGTCATATCTGTGTATGTACATATATATATATATTTGATAGAGATACTAAGCCCCTTCATTGGGGACACTTCACAGGACAGTCAATTTTTAAAAAATCAAAATAACTATAACTCACTATTATGATGAAAAATTTTCAAGGCCTTTCACATCATTTTCGGTAATATTTTTTTTTAAATTTGTTCAAATCTGTGTAAAGTTTTTTTTTTATGATGGGTTGAGGCTGCATCATTTTTTGTATTTTCATTTTGGGTTGGACTATTGTTAAGCTTTTGCATGAACTAGTATAAAATCCTAATTATCAGGTTTCATTTTTTTTACTCTGTACTTTTTGTATCATCTATTAAAAATATTATTGTTTTGGACTTTGTTCAAATCTTGAAAATTTGCCTTTATTTCACACAAGCTAAAAATTGTCTTTTTTTTCCTTTTTGAATTAAAAACCTTCCTTATTTAATGATGTTTCATTGTTTCTTTGGCAAAAATGCACAAAGACCAAAATTTCCAGACTAAATAGACCAAAATAGATATTTATTTTTTATATACATTTTAATAGTGTTTTTATTATACTATTAACAACTATAGATGATAGCAAAGTTAATAGCTTGCCCAGTTAGCTTGGGCTGTAGAATACACCGACAGCACCTCTGCAGAGGGATAAGACCCCCACCCCAACAAGTGTCCTGGATATGACACTAAACAATCTAATGGTGAGGTTCTAGTGATGCTGGGGCTTTGGGGAATGCGAGCACCCCTTCACTGTTATTGCTCCCAGGTCTACTCTGGCCCAGAGTGGTAGCATCTGATAGGGCCCTATCTATGGGTTAAATAGAAGTAAACTGCATACTGATGCTAAACTGAATTGTTTGAATTAGAACTGTTTGACTAAACTGAATAGCTTGAAATAGAAATGTCTTTGACAATTAAACTGTATACTTACGCTAAACTGAATTGTTTAAATGGAACTGTTTTTGATATTGAAATTGTACATATGCTAAACTGATGTAGTGAGAGAAATCACACACGTGGCAGCTCAAAGCATGCACGAATATGTCTGACATGTAAAATGAGATCAGGGAGAGAGAAACGGGCAATTGGGAAGATTGAACTCACATCCTCCTGATCGTGAATTGTGTTTGATGTCATCGCGCATGTAAATTACCACATTATGTGATTGACCCGGATGTGGCATTTTGGCATGATTACTTAAGTCCTGTCTGTATGTACCAGAGTGAGTAGCGTTTGAGTCTTGGCGACGCATGACGAGAGACGAACTTGGGTGAAGGACTGCTGGAGAAGATTGTTGAGGAAGTAAAAGGAATTGAGCTCCACACTTGGATAGACAATGGTTGGCTCATGTCATACCCAGAAGACAAGCTGAGACCTCTCAAAGGTCTAATTCCACTGATGGTCGCTCTGCGGCAGAACAAAACTAAAGTGCGCCCAGTGATGGATTACTGGGAGCTCAATCATCACGTCGATGCATTCACAGCCAATACAGATGTCTACACAGCTAAACTACGCAAATTGCGACAGAAAGGTGCTAATGTATCTCAGCTGGATCTCAGGAGAGCGTACCTCCAAATAGTGGCCATATCAGACTGAAAAGATGGATTTGAAAAGATATTGTCTGACCAGTTTGGGGTTTTGGCTTAAATGTGGCTCCCCTTATCATGAAGGCCATCGTCAGCACAGTGCTGTCACAGGAAGACGCTGTGGGCAGCGCAGCATCTGCTTATATCGACGACATTTATGTCAATGAAGATGTAGTGCCTGCGACCCATGTCAGAGAACATTTAGCACAGTTTGGGTTAAAGTGCAAGGATCTGGAGCGGTTGGAGGGTGCTAGGATGGGCAGTCGGGATGGAACACGGTGAATTGCAGTGGAAGCGTAGTTCCAGAAGTTCCCAGTGTTGTTACGCAATGAACAGTATTCTCCTTGTGTGGGCGACTTGTTGGGCACCTTCCAGTGTGTGGTTGGCTTCGTGTGGCTTACGGAATACTCAAGAGGTGAGCAAGTTCGGTCATGAACGGCTGGGATGATGAAGTAAGAGACACCATACTGCAGTGTATGATATTTGAGACCATAGAATCTGTATAGCAGGATGATCTGGCCTGTGGGGATTGGTGTGTGGACAGCAAGGAGCTGAACATATGGGTCAGTGCCAGTCCCCTAGCAATCAGAGTAGCTTTTGAGTGGTGTGAGATGGTGTTGGAAGATGCTTGTTGGCTGCGACCTGAAGCCAACGCCCAACACATCAACTTAGCCAAACTAGATGCTGTATTGAAAGGCATCAATTTGGCTCTCCAGTGGCAGGGCAAGGTGCTACATGTAAAGGTTGGATTCTGTGTGTGTGTATCACTGGATATCGGACACTGACTGGAAAAGCGCGTGTCCACACCAAGGCAGCAAGCAAGATGCTCATTAGGAGGCGGCTGACCACACTCAAGGAGGTTGTGAAGGAGTACGTGTTGACCGTGGATGTGACATTGGTTCTGTTGACACAGAACATTGCTGACCAACTGACACGAGTACCGCAGCGGTGGTTTGAAGCAATGAAACAGGAAAATGGGCCTGAACCGCTGATCAACGCAGCCCATGTAGACAAACTAGATGTGAGTCAAATCATGGCTATCCACTGAGGTAGTGGACACCTGGGAGTGCGATGCACAACCTATTTCGTTAGGAGAATTTGCCCAACAATAGCAAAAGCAGCTGTTAGGTCAGCCATACAGATATGCGAGGAATGCCAGTCCATAGATCCGGCACCGATCCAGTGGGAAAAGGGAAAGCTTGAAGTGAATAGGAACTGGCAGAGGTTAGGAATGGACATCACACATTACAGTTCCCGCCATTTCCTAACGCTCACGGACTGTGGCCCATCGCGTTTCTCCATTTGGAAGCAATTGGTGAGGCAAGACTCGGCAAGTGGAATTCGTCAGCTGGAGGCAGTGTTCTTCGAGCAAGGCCCACCACATGAAATCCTTACAATGACACAGCCTTCCGCAATAAAGAGTTCCAAGCTTTCGCACATGAGTGGGGAATTTACTTCCGATTTCATTGCGCATACGCCCCATTTGGGAATAGCATAGCAGAGCAATGTTACCGCAGTGGAACGGATTGCAGCCAAGATGCGCTGTCCCATACAAGAGGCTGTCTACATGTATAATATCACACCCAGAGACGACGTATCACCTTCCACTGCACCTGCCAACAGGATTTATTGATACGAAGTTGGGGTGAAGGGGGCTAATCATGCGACAACGTCCCTACATCCCAAGCACAGCTCTTACCAAGTCAGAAACTGCGTGTGGGTCAAAGCGCCGAGAGTCAATGTATTACGAAGTTCAGCAAGGGTGAGGTGACCAAAATAATTAGCCCACAGTCGATTTTGGTGGACAGGATACCCCGCCATATAAAAGATCTGCACCCTCGCCACACCAGAGGAAGACTCCGACAGCACAATATCCTTTGAGAGAAGGGCAGAGAGTCTGCAACAGAATGACGGAGAAGATTCTGAGCCAGACAGTGCACCCCCTGAAGAAGCAGAAGCAGGAGCCCCCTTCCTGTCTTTACAAAGAAGTACCAGACGAAAGCGCCTGCTGCCAGACTGCCATCTTTGTGATCTTGAGATCATGGGGGCATGTAGCGAGAGAACTCACACACGCGGCAGCTCAAAGCATGCACGAATATGTCTGACATGTAAAATGAGATCAGGGAGAGAGAAACGGGCAATTGGGAAGATCGAACTCACAGCCTCCTGATCGTGAATCGTGTTTGACGTCAGCGCGCATGTAAATTACCACATTATGTGATTGACATGGATGTGGCATTTTGGCATGATTACTTAAGTCCTGTCTGTATGTACCAGAGTGAGTAGCATTTGAGTCTTGGCGACGCATGACAAGAGACGAACTTGGGTGCAGGACTGCTGGAGAAGATTGTTGAGGAAGGTAAAGGAATATTTACCAAGAGATTCGCCCTGCAGCTGAAGCACATCGGCAGACACTACTGTATATGAAAGATTATATCAAGCCTGGAATGAAAATCATTGATATTTATGAAACCTTAAGAAGAAATTGATTCCATGTGTTCTTTTTGTTGCTGAGGAGGCATACCCCACTTCTTTCAACTGAATTGTTTAATATAGAAATGTTTTGACATTTTCAAGAGTCTATGACAATTTTTTTTTTTTTTTTTTTTTAATCTGGAAACTTATTGAAGGCACCATGTAAAATTGTGTTTTGGGACTCTTCCAGGACAGTGGTAAGAAAAGTTACTCTGGAGCTCTGATATGTGTGTGTATATATATATATATATATATATATATCTTTAAGAAAAAAAACCCAAAGACCGGTTAATTCAGGATTATAAATTTATTTCCATCCTGTTTTTCAGTTTCTAGTGTGAACCAAAAACACGAAGAAAAAAATTTTTACAGGACTTCTTCAGATCCAATGGATAATTAATTAAAACAGAATAGACACGTGGGGTGGAGGGGGAAGAGATTAAGGAGTTACCTCCTTGTTTTATTGAATTTCCGTTTTATTTTAATTTTCAAAATTCTTCTGTCAGTTATAATTACGGTAAATTAATTTTTTTATTTGTTTAGTTTATTTTCTTTTCATGTTAAATTCGATAATTAACTTTTAAGAGAAATATTAATGCTTATATTAATTTCGATACCATTTAATTAGCTACCTATTTTTGTTAGTGTATATGTTGGATACGTTTTTTTTCCTGGTTTCACTATTTATTTCTATGTTTTTAAATTTTTATAGTTTAAATTTAGTCTTATGTCTACATCTAGCTATTAGTTCACTTCTCTTATTTAATAACTTATCAGGCCATTTATGTATTAAAATATAGATTTTTTCTTCTAAGCATAAATTGCATCTACCGTTATATATATATATATATATAAATATATGGTTGAGTCATAAATAATTTCCCTTTTAGTAAAATAGAATTTATTCATGAATAATCTAAAAATGAATTAATTTTAATCAACAGTATATTCACCATTTTTTTAATTACTTCTTGCCATTACAGAGGTAACTTTTTGGTTCTTCTCAAGTAAAATTCAGCTGGTTCTGACCTCAAGAAGTTTTCCACAAATGTTTTCACCTGATTATCTTGAGAATTTTTTGTCTTTCAGAGCATTTTGTAGAGAAGGAATAAGATGGAAATCACTTGGTGCAAGGTCTAGTGACTATGGTAGAACAGACTGGTCTAAATCTAATATTTTTCCTTGTTGGATTCTTGCTGAATGTGGCCTTGTATTTCTCTTATTGATATGTGCAGGGTGTTTTCTTAGAAAATTTTCATGCACATGTTGCAGCTGTTGAGAGCCTGTATTAAGTTTTTGATTGCAGTTTAAAAACTCAAAATGAATAATAATGTGGTGATCCCACTATACACACAGCATAACTTTTCTTCCATGAAATGCTGCTTTTATGGGTAGGCTGCTTAGATTTATCCTTTTCAATCCACTGCCTTTTGCATATAATATTGTCATAAAAGACCTGTTTTTCATCACCTGTAATGAGATTCTTGAGAAACAGATTTGTTGCAATGGATAAGTGATCTTCCTTTGTCTTCTCACTAAGAGTATGAAGAATCCAATTCAATACTAATTCTCAAGTACTTCTGCACAGATTGTATTCCATCATTTCTCTTAAAGCATCTTGATCAAGGTCTGTTGAGCATCCTAGTCTGGGTTCATCTCTCAATAATGTAATATCAGAACAGGACTTTGAAAACCAGTTTTGGACTTGTCAGTTAGTTATGACACCTTGGCCATAAACACAAGAAATTTTCTTTGCTGTTTCTGTTGCATTTTTGTTATTCTTAAACTTTTACACCATTACATGTTGAATATGCTCTTTCAGTTCCTCCATTTTAGGGGCATGAGATCATAGATCAAATTATGATTTCACTACTGAGATGAGAATGACTGATGAAAGCAGTCTTTAATTAGGTAATTTCTAGTTCCATTTAAAACATTGGAAATTTGAAATGCATACTTACAACTTGCTTTTAAAAAATCTAAATTATTTCTGATTCAACCCAACATAAAATTTGTTAATATAGAGTGTCACCTATACATCCATACTAAATTTTTATAAAAAGTTGATTTTCTTTACAACCAAAAATGTGTGTATATATGTGTGTGAGAGAGATGAAACTCAGAATTGAAGTAATCATTTTTTTTTACTTAACGGATTTTAAAATTTTCTAGATCATTAAACAGCAACAAGTTCACCTTTTTTGTTAACATCATTAAAGAGGTATTCCCTTTCCCATACTCCAAGTTTTCATGGATAATGTAATTACATAATATTGTGCAATTGCAGCCAAATAATATTGTGAAAAGAATCAGAGAGATTAAACACAGCCAGTAAAAAATGTATGTATATATTGTAATATTATCTCCAATTCTTTTTACATTGTATTCATTCAATATTGTACTATTCATATCATACTCACATTATTAAATCTGCAGTATTCCTTGTTTTAATTATTTTGTAAGAAAAATTTATCAAATAAATTTGAGAAAGCATTAAATGTCATTGTTTTTTCTTTTTGTTTATATCTTTTTCAGCTGTGGGCAGGTAAAGGTAAACAGATGATTGGTTGTTTCAGTGCAGCTTCAAATATAACAGGAATTCTTACAGATGTTGATGCAGTTACAATTTGCCTGCACAAGTATGGTGCATTGGCATTCTGGGATTATGCCACAGCTGCACCTTATGTTAATATTGACATGAATCCTGTCATTGACAGGTAAGTCTTTAGAATTGATTTTGTTGATACCAATTATGCTTGTTATATGTGTAGGAAGACAAAATTATAGTCTTCCCTTGAATTGTCTTTTAGTCATATGAGAATGCAGATTGTGACACTATGTGGGTGGTCCGCCAAGCAGATGATCCCTTTGTCTGTTTTGGCGCGAAACTAAAAAAAGCCCTGAGCTTGAGATCTTCGACGAGACTGGAAGTGGGCAAGGAAACGCCAGTCAGGGCTGTTGGAAAAAGGAACCCAGAGAAAGAGTTGGCAAAGGGTGACGCAGAGGGTGAGTCAACAACGGACAGCAGAAGAGACCAGTCGGGTGAGATAGAGTCCAGGGGCAGTGAGGAAGACAGACAAGATGAGTTCGCAGTCCTGAGTCGACAACGGTCAGCAGTGAGGAAGACAGTCAGAGATGAGGTAGCATTCCTAGTAGCTTGTAGAAGTTTCGCGAAAACTACACGTCAGCGATAGTCTGCAGATGCACAGAGAATGCAGTGTTACAGAACTCCCCTTCTTGCACTTTGAGTTGATCTAAGCCCTTATTGTTCGTTTGTTCTTCGTTCTTTTTCTCCCACTCACTCGGTTGTATTGTAGCCCTAAAGAAATGTGAGATACCCCGGCGGAAACCACTAGATGAATCACCGGCCAAGACAGAATTGTTTCAAAGAAGTTGATGTACGGGAGCCGTGAAGGGGTGTGTCACAAGATGCCTTAATCTTCCTCTTTTTGTGTCTTGAAGTCTAAGTGAAAAGAGGTAGTCACCAACCTCTGTTCATTGGATAGAATAGAAACCTTTTGTGAAGTAATTTATTTCATCTCACCATTGAAATAATGTCAACAAAGACAAATAAGACTTTTAACCATTCTGGTACCTGTCCTTACACACTTCTTGTTTGTGAAACAATGAATACAATTTATTTATTTGGGATATGTTACTAATTATTACAACACTTTTTCGTTTATATTTGTTTTTCTTCTTCTTCCTTTCCTGTTTAGGTAACAAGGCGAATTGGTTGTCTTGCCCTGTTACATTAAAAAAGGAATTAAACAAATGAGTGGATGAGAATATTGATGAGTTCCAAAAACTTTAATGACAGCTTGAGAGAAAACCCTGTACTGTGAGTCGTACAAAGGGAAGAAAGCAGTTGTGGATGTTAGAGCAGAAATAAAGCATCCAACTTGAAGCTTTGAGGACCAGTTGGTCTAGAAAGAATGAATAAATGATAAAGGAATGATTTTCTAGAGAAAACAATAGTCCAAAAAATTGAATGCGCTCTCCTCATCAAAATTGGTCTGTGCTGTTGCTAGAATGAATGAGGAAGAGAGGGAGAGAGCATTTACACAGCCTTTTATATTGCCCGGGAAAGTCTTCTGAGTAGAATGGCATAAATCATTCCCATTGGTCGAAAATATAAATTGAAACTTCAATGGCCAAAATAATTCCTGCGCTAAGCAATAAATTTGAAATTATTTCTTTCTGCTACACCTGTATTTGAATTAGTCACCAGACTGCCTGCTCCCTTGTGTGCATGTTAGGTGTGAGCCTACTGCTAGATAATATCAATTAATGGAAGTAGGAGGTTGGTTCATAGTCAAAATAGTGATAGTTAATTATAGGCTTTGGATTCTTTTTTTTTTTCTGTTTCATGTGGTTAGGGATATATCTTCTCGCCCTATAATTGCTTTCATATAAAATATATAAAATATGGATGAAGGGAAAAAAGCTACTGTATTGGTGGTGAACACTATTTGCCCAACATATTTTAAGTCAGACCCAGCCTTAAGTCAAAGACCAAACTGAGAGGAATTGCCTCTCAAAAGATCAAGTTTAATTTAGTTGTCTCCAAGTTACCGAGAGTGTGTGTGTATTGAAATGTGAAACTGAGTCAAGTATTCACTTTCAAAGTGGCCTCCCTGTAAGTAATTTGTTGTTTCAATGCTGTAGCTGGGCGTCCTCCAAGTTCCTATCCTATTGCCTCCTAGATTACTTCTCACTCCAACTTTGTATTGCTCTGACTCACTGACCTCAAATCCCAGAACAAATCTGCAGCCCTGAACCTTTCCCATGCTTATATTCTTGTCTAAACAAGCTCAAAATTTGCATATTAATTTTGGTCCTGCAAGACCGCTATATACATATTCTCATATCGGTGGCGACCATGTTTTTTCTTGAACATTGCCATTTCTGCCTTGAAGATAAGTCACTTTCACTGCATTACCTCTTGAAGCTGTCCAATAATTATTTCTCCCACCAAAAGACAAATATTTTCACAGATTGAGAGAGGAATTTATTTGGAAGATATCTATATCCCAGTAGAAGAAGCTGTCATAATTTTTGCATGAAGAAAACTTTGGAGACAGCAAACCATCACAATTTATCTGAGAGCACTGAAGATGGCATTGTATGCCATATTTTTTTCCAGCATCTGCCAGTTGCATACTACTGTTCTGGCTGCTGTTAGGGAAGATGTACCCATGAAAAAGTTGGCTAAAATTGCAGATAATATGTCAGTCCTACCTTCTGTTTCCACTGTACAGACCCTTTGACTCAATTCCTAGAAAGGCAGTGGGGGTTAGAGGACAGCATAGTTGGAGGTTGCAGAAAGTTAGCACACTCTGCTCCCAAATTAGAGGTCTTGCTAGGGGTAGTCGCAAGGAATCCATGACTTATTTACATAGAAAATTTAAGGATAAGGCCAATTGCTGTAAACCACTCTATTTATTCAAAGTGAAGCAGGAAAAAGCTAGTTACCAGGTGAGTCTCTGTGGTGTAGTGGCTAACGTGCTGGGCTTTGATATCATAGTTAGCTAATATGAACTCCAGTTGTGCTATTATATTTACTTTTGAACACTTGGGAAAACTATGAAACCCCTTATCTCCTTCAGCTATGGGTTAGTATCACTGTTCTTTTATGAAAATGACTTTGGTATTAAATAAACCACAAAGTTGATATACCATTAAACAAAGAAATCAAACCTAAACTGGCAACTCAGTACATTAGCCAAAGAGAAGTCTGTTGGATGTACTATCCATTCTGCATGCTAGGCATAAATGTGCTCACTTTGCTATATGGGGTAAGCTGTCTTTTCTTCTATAAATAATGAGATAAATGATATTGTACATAAGCATCAGTGTTGATTATCAGGTCTCAGATTAATCTTGATTAACCCAAACGCTAAACCACCCATCCGGCTGGGGCTGTAAAATATACTGACTGCACCTCTGCAGAGGGGTAAAACCCTGCCAACAAAGCTACCTGTTGGCCGTGAGTGGCGACCCGTAATGCTTGAGGACAGGATCCTAGTGGCGGAGCAGTCTGTGACCTGGTAACTAAAAAGGTCATGGGACTCGCAACACTCCACTTTGGCCCTTATTGGGCTAAACAGCTGGTCATATCAGCCCTCTTTTTGATTTGTGTAAAAATCCAAATGAGGATGATGGCTGTAGGGTCAGTCATGCTGTAGAAAGACTCAAATCTCTATCTGTTCCTGGGCAAGTAATTATCTTGGGAATGAAAACCCAGGAACAAAATAAAATTGTCTAACATCAGCATGAGTATACTGAACATGTAGCCCTGATGTTGCTAGGCAAATGGGTTTCCCCCTTGGCACAATGCCACATGGGGCTCCGAGGTGGGTGGGGAGCATATTCAATGAAACTCACATCTAATTATATGGATAACACAAACAAAACCCAAGCTAATAAAAAAAAAAGACTTTGGGAAAGTTCTGACAGTGAGACAGAAGAAAAACTAAATTATTTCCCGTCTTTCATCATAATGGAATCAGCTGAAGAAATTCCTCTAAGTAAACTGTCTCCATTCAAAATAGAAAAAATATTATCAAAAAGTTTAAAACCAAAAACAGTTAAAAAAAAAACTCCAAAATGGAACGCTACTAACAGAAATCTGCAATAAAAACCAAGCTGATGAAATATTAAAATAGAAACTCTTTGACAGCATAAAAATAAAAACCTATCCTCACAATTCTCTGAATACATGTAAAGTAGTTGTAAAAAGCCATGAAGTTTCCTTATGTACATTAGATGAAATCAAAACCAACTTACAAGACCAACATCTCATGGAAATCTGAAGAATACAAATAAAAAGAAAAACTGGAGAAACAATAGATACAAATACATATATAATGACCTTTAACACCCACAAAATTCCTAAAGAAATTAAAATTGGATACTAAAAAATAAATGTAGACCCTTATATCCCAAATCCCTTAAGATGCTACAAATATCAGAGGTTTGGACACCACCAGGACCAATGTACACGACCGCCAGTATGTGGAAGATGTGGAGAATATGACATACATAACGACTGCCAAAAAGTCTACAAATGTACTTACTGTCAAGGAAATCATGGCACTGGTTCTTGTGATTGTGAGGTATGGAAGAAAGAAAAAGAGATTACCAAACTAAAACATACTCAAAATATCACCTGACCAGAAGCAAGAAGGATAGTAGAGACTACAAAATATGCAGATGTGATAAAAAAATATCCCAACAACCAAAAAACAAAGCTGTTATGTGTGAAACAAGCACAACCACAAAACCCAAGGTGGTTGCCTACTTTGTAAACAAAATGAGAGCGCTAATCCAGCAGATGAAAACCATCATAGAAGCAGTTACTGAAAAACTCTCCAAAGACCCAAATACCAGAGTTGCAACAAGCCAAGAGAGACAGGCAAAGCCAGACAAGAAGAGCTCAGGGGCCCTCACTTCTGAGGTGACTTCTGTTGCTGGGCCACTACAGACCCCACCCAAAAGGAAAACTAAAAGGATCCCCCCCCAATGGGTAGGGACATAGTACAAAGCAGGAAAAAAAATAGATCCAGCTCAAGAATGGGAACTACCCCAAGAAAGGACAGATTTGAGCCCATGGAAACAAAGGGCTTCCATTTGCCAAACTGGGAAAATACAGATGAACATCAAAATGCAAAATGAAAAACCAGGAAGAACATTCAAAATATCCTCAAGAACAAAGTCACCTATATGAATCAAACACTGCAATGCTCAGGGATCAAGAAAACCCCTACAAAGAACCTATAGTATAGAAAATATGGATAGCGATACAGACCGCGTAGTTGCCAGCCTTAATTATGAAGACGTATTAAATAACTATAATACTTGGAACTATTTAACTGTGCACCAACTTATAAACTCACTCACCTTCTTAAATGTTAATCTTTTACATATCATACATATCTATTTAAATGTGTACAAACAAATGACTGATGTTAAACTATTACTGTTACATAACAACTCTGGAAATCATTTGGTTGTGTGTGAGAAAGTGAGAAGTAAATAGAATGTTTTGTATAACAAGAAATACCTGAAATCATTTGGCTGTGAAGAAAAATGAGCTCAGGTTTGTTCAAAAATGTTATTAGAAAAATGTTCACACATAATGTGTATTTAATATATAAGTCTAAACAGGATTTGGCATTGAACAATTTGCAATATTTTATATGACATAAAACCAAATCAACAAAGAACTGTTTTTGACATTTGAACTGCGTACTTATGTTAAACTGAATTATTTGAAATGGAACTGTTTTGATATTTTACTGAGTGTAAAGAAAACTGTACTTATATATGTATAAAAATCAATTTGGCATTGAGTAACCTGAAATGGTTGACATGCCATAAAACCAAACCAAACCAAGTCTAGACAAATATGATAAAACACAACCAAAACTCATACCCTAAATTTTAAAACATGCTCAAAAAAACAAAATCAATTTAACCTTTCTGGTATAAATGACTCACAGAGTTTGATATGCCGTTAAACAAAACTCAAACCCAAATGCTAAAAAATTCCTTAATAGAGTGGACCAAGAATTGGATTATGGAATATATGTCATTTGTCTACCAAAAAAAATAGCACACAGACACATACACACACACACACACACTCTTTTATATTTTTATGTATAAAATTATTTTTTCTTTCCAGTCTTGATCAATGTTATGTTTACAAAGATGCTGTTTATTTCTCTCCTCACAAGTTCATTGGAGGCATTTCCACACCAGGTGAGAGACTTAATAATTTTTTTTATCTCAATTAGTACCTGTTTGCTGTAAACCATATTATGGTAAGATTTATAAAACAAATACTTCAAAAGGTTAACAAGCCATACAGCAAATTTTGGTGATAGTGTGGGTATAGAATCATAATTGTTGTATATTCGTTCTGACTGTATTCAGACCTAGTAGATATAGGTATGGTTTTAGCTTTTCTTACCACTGATAAATGACTCTTCTGGTTCTCCATATCTCAGGTTTAGTCAATTTTTGCATTAACATAAATATTTTTACGATAGCGAAAGAAAAATTTGATAATTAGATAATAAAAAAATTAAAAGAAAATCATCACTTTATTGATTTTTATAATGGAATGGTTTTTTTTAATTTATGGAACTGGTTTTTTATTTTCATTATCTTTTTAGGTGTTTTAATTGCCAAGAAATCTTTGTTTAGAAACCCAACACCAGAAGGCTGTGGTGGAGGAACAATTTTCTTTGTAAGTATTTTTGAGAAAAATTGTTTTGCATTTGGATATATATATATATATTTATATATATAGTATTAGAAAATATAATTTTGCCTGGTAGTCTTTTCCATAACAATACTCAATAGTCAAGATATAACTATTTGTTTATTAAATATCAAAATACAATTACCTGATAGTGAAAATATGAAACTGATGGTTGGGATTATCAGATTTGTATTTTGATATTTAATATATATATATATATATGTGTGTGTGTGTGTGTGTGTGTATGCTAAGTGTTATATATATTTTGAAACTATTTGATTTTTCTTTTTAATATAAGAAGAGGAAATACTTTATGAACCTAGAAATACAGGGATTTTATAAAAACTCAACCCTAACAAATACGCAGTAGAATTTAAAAGCATTTAGATTATGTATTATAGTATTATTTATGTAGCAGCATAGTACTCGAAGATAACAGTATTTAGCAGCTGAGATGATTATTATGTACTAACCTCATTAGAGCATCCATTCCTTTGTGTTTATGTCAGTTATAGAATTTTAAAATTCTGATCAATCTGTTTAAGCTTCACTTTGTGATAATGGCAAAGGTATGAATAAACTTATTCTCTCTTCAATCATGAGATCATTGGATAGACTAGTCTCTCTAGCAACTGGTTGGAAGGAAAAAATTCTGAATTCAAAATTAGGAGTTGGAGTCCCTCAGACAATCCAATATTGACTTTAACTTCATTTTGTGAATTCCTACAGTGACACTAATGTAATAGCACTTTTCCCTTGAACAATATTAGTGTTGTGAAGAAATTAAACCTGCTGAATGGGCAACTGCCAGTCTTCCATACAATCTTGCCCAAGCCTGTGCCAAGATTCAGGCACAGATTTCTTGATGCATGAAATCTCATGGATGTTCTAACGGTTGAAGTTACCTGTTATTTACAAATCTATGAGTATTGTCCTTATCTTGAATATCATATTTACAACATTTTGGCCACTGTACTCTCCAGCCTTTTTTAGGTGTCAGAACCCTTAGACTGGTAAATCACCTTAGTTATTTCACCTTATGATACTGATTTTCTTTCCACTGAACTCATGACTTTCATTTAGACTCCATCTAGAAGCTCTTAACAAATAGTTTTACCCTCCAGGCCATTTTTAAGACCCTTAAACTAGTGTCATTTTGTCTGCCTTTTCAACCTGAACAGGTGTAGGTTTTGTTTTGTTATTGTTGTACTGATGGTGTTATTACTGATTTCTTCTAAACAATTCTATTTAAATCTTTGCATGATAATTTATACCTTTGAACTAATAGTAATGATAAAGAATTGAAATTTCATAAAAATTTATCAAAAGTAGAATTAATCTATAGTTGCCAAAGTTATAAAATTTTAATCAAGAAAAATGAAGTTTATTGATAAACTGATCAAATTATAAACAAAGGTCCGTCGAGAAGGGCATCGCTACCTGCAAGAACCTGAAATGAGAGAAGAGGGTGGCACCCCAGATATCATTGGCTCAATTCGTGCTGGACTTGTGATACAGCTGAAGCAGGCTATTGGCACTGATCTAATTATGGACAAAGATACTGAAATGTGCAGGTAAGTTTTCTTTTCTTTGACTTTATTAAAAATAACCTTGATTTGCTTCTTGGCACATGGTGATTTGTGAAATTGTTTGGATTTTCTTTGTTTTTTATTATTCAAGAGTTTCATTTTGTACAAGCTCCTATTTATCACCCTCCTCTCCTAAAAAAGCAGAGGAATTTACTTGCATACATGTTTTTATGCTTCTTCAATAATGAAAAATCCAAGGAAGCATATAATGTTAAAATTTGCTTAAATGACCTGCCATAATTTTGTTTGAAAATAATCTCCATTTCTTCCGACAATTTTCATTTCCAAGAAAAATTATTTTTAAGTGGAAGTAAGTGAAGGTTTAGTTTATAATCTATTGGATTCTCTTTTTATGATAGCAAATATGGCACTTTACAAAGTAAATTAATCCTAAACTAGCCCATGATTTTTTTCTGCTTTTATGCAATTATGGAAACAAAAGAAAAATTGCATCTTTTTTTTATTGAAAAAAACTCAAAATGTTATAATTTATTGTGGTATCTACCAACATGAATTACCTCTCTTGTTGACGGTTATCTCCCTTCAATAGGAACTCTTTTTAATTTTTTTTATAGACCCTATAAATAGCCATCTATCTGTACAACACTATCCTAAGTCAAATAAAGCTTTCTTAAGTTGTATTGTTCTCCTGTGTTGTCATTACAATTTATTCTGCTTAGAATTCAGAAGCCAGAAACTTTATGTGCCCAAAGTAATTTGACATCAATCTTGATTCTGATATTGGTGGCAAATGTTGGATGTACTGGCTAGTGATGTTTAAAATTCTAATTCATACCCAAATACTGAGAACTTAAACTGACAGATAAAGAAACTTGCACTCTTGATTAATTTCATATGTTACTCACAAAATTATCTTGGACTGCATGTCCTATGAAGAGGCTGTGGAACTGCTACAAGCAACATATCTAAAACCCATGAATGAGATATTTGCCTGTTATCTACTTGTAATCTTACAGGAAAAAATAGTTAAACACTGGAACTCTATCTTAATGAATTATGAGTACTGAGCAAGGACTGCAACACTTACTAATGGACTTCAAGCAGTGACTTTTAGATAACAAGTCACTCAATTTAAGAACAGCCTACAAGCAGGCCTATACATTTGAAGGTGCTCAAAAATAGTTTATATTTTACGTACAGTTTGATAATATTGGTGCTGCTCTAATCACATGCTCTTCTTTTTATCCCTTCTCCTCTTATGGGCATATTTCAATGGATTATTCTTCTGTAACCTCTTTGCCTAATCAGAAAACACTCTTCCAAGCTACTTATTGTTCCTACTTTATCTAATTAAAAATGCTACTTTAGTGGGCTTGGTCTACACCTTTGATTTTCTTGTCCAACTTAAGATGTTCAATGCTACTCATGTGGAAAATTGGAATATTTCTTGAAAGTCTGTCAAACAAAAATTAGTCTTGCTAAAACTTCAGCTATCATAACTGATTATCTTTCTAAGACAAAAATTAAAATCAGTGGAGCTCTAGTTGATTCACTGATTGACATTATTAGTTCTGGTAATTATATCAACTCAAGCCTTGTGAAGGCTAAACAATGGTAAATATATCCAAGTATCAATGGTGATTGCTTCTTTATCATCGTACATGGTTGGATACTGTATAGTTGACTTGCAACTCAGAAATATCTTGTATGGTATCAAACTCTTTGTCATGTAGAAACTATGCTACGATGGGATACTAGGCCATCATTTTCTTCAACATCCGTCTATATTTGGAGGACCCAAACCAGCCCTTAGCATTTGCAGCCTAGCAACAGCTAGTATTTTGTATCTATCACTATTCAATAATTTAACACCAGATTGCAAGCCTCTAGCAATAAAACCTAAGTGGTACTCACTTCATGACAAGCAGTTTATAAAAGCAGTAGTTCTTGAAATGCTTAGTGAAAGAATCATTGAACTGAGTGAGTCTCCATAGAGGGCTCAGTTACTGATAACATCTTGAGAACCACAAAAGAGCCTGGTAATTGATTATTCACAAACCATAGATATGTTTACCCAATTGGATGTGTTCTTATTGCTGTGTATAAAATGGTTGGTGAAATTGCCAATTATCATGTATACACCCTGTTAAACCTTAGGAGTGCCTATCATCAGGTGCCCGTGGAGTAGTCGTTATCGTCGTAGGAAATGGACACGGCGACACGAGTTCAAATCCAGGACGAGACTGATTGCATTTCACATAGCACTAATACCCTTGGGAAAGGTATGAATCCAATTACTCTCCCTCCAGCTATGGGTAAATAGTAGGACAGACTAGGTTCTTCGGCCTTGGTTAGGCAACTAGTCTAGGAGAAGGAAAACCTGTTAAACTCCGCTTAAAAATTGACCTTGTGTCATATCCTGCCCGAGCGGAGGGGCTGGTAAATAGTATCATCAGGTGATGATCAAACTAGAAAGTCAGCCCTACATGGTTTTCAAAGCAACTGGTTGCCTCTACCAGTTTTGATGGGTACTGTTCTGGGTAGCAAATGGCATGGCACGTTTTCAACAAAAAAGAATTATTAGTGATGAAAAACTGAAAGGTAGTTTTGCCACCATTGATAATGTAACTGTGTGCAGGCACAACTACACTGTCCATACTCACAACCTTAAATGATTCATGGGGAACGTCAATAAATATAATCTCACATTGAATAATGACAAATGTTCCTTTGGCATGAACAGTATTAACTAACTGGGGTAAACTGGGTAAACCCTGAATGATTGAAACCGTTGCTAATTCCTGTTAATATGTATGCTTTTCAATGAGCTCTGGGCATGTTTGCTCTTTATTCCTAGTTGATTGCTTCTTTTTCATGAAAGGCATGCTCCTTGGAACGAACAAATAGTTTTCCTCTTTCATTTGCAGCAACTGAGGCTTTCAAAAATCTCAAAAAAGATATAGCCAATTTTGCAATTGTTGTCATGGACCCTGATGTTCCCCTGGTGGTAGAAACAGATACATTCAGTTGTGCCACTGCTACCTCATTAAGGCAATCTTGTCATCCTGTTGCTTTGTGATCTGAATAACAACACTCAGCAAAAGTATACACTATAGTAGAGGTATTGAGAAAAAGGAGGTACTCTCTGAGTACCATTTCAGACATTACCAACCAAAAATCTATCATGTTCATATTTAACATGAGAACAGCTAGTAAAATAAAAAATGATAAAATATCAAAATGGAAGATTGAACTCTCCTATTTTTCCCATGACGTAATATACTGTCCTGATTAAGAGAATGCTGCAGTAGACATGTTTTTGAGGGCATGCAGCTTGATGTCAAGTGCAGATGATCTCTGTTCCCTACACAACTATCCAGGCATAATAAGGATGACTCTGAGGTGTTCCCATGGCGTAAGGGCTAAAGTGTTTGACTGCTGCCTCAAAGATGGAAGGATTACTCATGTTGTATAGACTAGAAACTTACTATATTCTAGTGAAAACATTAAAAAAAAAAAAAACTGGTTAAACCTGCACTGAACACAAACTGCAGTTCTTCAGACCTAAAATCAAGACTCATAAAAGCTACCTAAACATTTGAGAAACTAAAGGTAGACGTCAAGGGCCTTTTACCATCTGAAATTAGGATATATGCTAACCATCATGAATATTTGTAATTCTTATTTGCATTTTCCTGCCTGGACATATCAGCAAACTTGGTCATACAGTGCTTATGTTCTCTATTTGTTATTTTCATGGTTGCAGCATATATCTACTTAGACTGGGGAGCCTCTTTCATGTCTTATCCTAGTGGCTGAGCAGTCTGTGACCTGGCAGCCAAATTGGTCACGTTACCTGCAACATTTTGGCCCTATTGGGTGAGATAGACAGTTAAAGAGACACAATCCAATCAGTCAGCTGGTCATGTCAAGCTTTAGCACCTATATGATGGTCCAGACCATATTCTTCAAATTACTCTTGTGGTAAACAAACACCCAACCCTCTTTTATCTTAAAGATGCTAGAAGCCAGTGGTTTAGAGTCATTTGTGTTGAGAAAAACAAGACTTTGAGTGTCCTGGGTATGACACTAAACTGCATCTGATGGTGAGGCCTATAGTTTGGGGAGTGTGGAGTACTCTTTAATTACTGGAGAATAATAACAACAATAACACTTACTGGCCTAGGAGTCCCAACTAGCATCCAGTTGGCAGAGAAAAATAAAACAGGCTGTAACCCAATATAAAACCTATGCTAATATTAAATTGAAGCTGATATTTATACACAACTATATCCACTCGTGTACAAGCAGCTAATCACAACCAAGGGAATGGTCTGGGCCACATGTACACAATAGAATATCTCAGTGTGCCATAAAATAACTCTCCTTCTGGAGTTCAGTTTGAGATCTTACTCAGTTCATTACACAGCAAAGTGCTGATTCTATTTGCCAAACTCCATAATTACCATTACTTTCAAATTCACTCTGATCCAGAATGGTAGTACCTGTAAGGGTCCCATCTATTGGTCAAGTAGCAATATTCAATCATTTACTAAATATTATTATTATTATTATTTATTTGAAGCCATACAGCTATGTGCAAATTGTTTGTATTAGATAGGAATAATTGATAAATAGAATTACTAATGTTAAATATCAATACTTGAAACTATTTAACTTTGTGCCAACAAATTATTAATATCAAATAGAATTATTAGTGATAGGTAACAATACTTGAAGCCATTTTACTGTATGCAAACAAATGAGCTGTAACATATTTAAAAATACGAGGTGCCTTCTATAAATTTCCAGACTTTTTTCATATGGGCACTTTTATTGATAGTACACACATGAAACTCTAGTCCCTTTTGAAGTAATCTCCTCTGGCTGCAATGCACTTGTTGTACCATTCCAACAACTTCTGAAAGGCCCCATGGAAGTCCTCCTGTGTGAGTGTGTCAATGACCTTTATCACAGCCTCTTTCATCTCCTTAGTTGTCTCATAATGACAGCCTCTGAGCTTAGGGAATAACCAAAAGTCACAGGGAGCAAGGTCTGGACTATAGGGAGGAGGAAGAACTGTCTTGATGCCCATCTTTGTCAAATAGTCTGTGACAAGGATGGAGTTGTGGACTGGTGCATTGTCCTGGTGGAAATGCCACTGACCCGATTTGAAGAGTGCTGGCCTCTTCCGACAGAATCTCTTCCTGAACTCCCTTAAAACCTCAATATAGTATTCTTTGTTGACTGTCTGCCAACTGGGAACCCAGTGCATGTAGATCATGCCAGTGCTGTCAAAAAAAGGGATCATCAAAAGTTTGTGGGTGGATTTGCTCTGTCTGGCCTTCTTGGGTCTGGGAGAGCCAGCATGCTTCCACTGGGAACTTTGTCTCTTGGTCTCTGGGTTATTTCAGTAGATCCAGCTTTTATCGCAAGTCACCAGAGCATCAAGAACTGTGGGATCTGAATTGATCAGCTCAACCATCTCCCTGCTGTCATAACGTCTCTCTTTCTGATCTCTGAGCACTCTTGGGACAAACCGCACAAATCTTCCGCATTTTCAGTTCCTCGCGAACAATTGTGTGTACAGTTCCCACACTGAGATCAAACTGACTAATTGACTAAAATCCCAAAACGGGACTTTATTTTCGCACGTGTGAAGACGGGGCAGGTTGGCACTTGATCCCTTATCGATTAAGTCCTCGTTCAGAGTTTTTCTCTCAGGCATATAAGACCTGGCATATTACGTGAGGGATTAATTTAGGGCCAGACTGACCGCCGCTGGCAAGGGGTTCCAAATTTCACACTATCCACACACCCACCAGGCCGCTTTCCTTCCTTCCCCTAGACAATGGAGGATATGAGCCTATAGGTTTTAGTCGTAATAATATTATATTGTAGTAGTCGGCAACTCCGGTTTCCCGTGTGATATTTTTAAGGAATTAATAGGACAATTCTAAGCAAGATAACATAAGGCGAATAGAAGCTGAAAAGGAAGCATGGAGTAACAAATTCGTAGAAGAACTGCAAAGAACAAACTTAGACCATGTGGTAACATAAAAATACATTAATCCTTTACTATACAAAGAGATACACTTTCAAAGTGTCAAATATATAATAAATGGACAGTCCATGAATATAAATGTCTTTTTTTGACTTCTGTTTTTCTTCAAATTGAGAGAGAGAGAGAGAGAGAGAGAGAGAGAGAGAGAGAGTGGTATATAAAGTTTGGGTATAAAGGAGAAATGGCCCCAAAGTTACTTATCTTATTTTTCGACGGGGTTCCACTGGAGAATCTTTCTTCTTTCACGGGCTAATAGACTTTATTCTATTTTTTTACACTGGCTTGAAGTACCTAGGGTCCCTCGTGTCTCAGATATTCTTTTGTCTTCAACCCGGAGTAAATGGCTATGGGTCTGTCTGCCACGAGCCCTGCTCAAAAACTAACTTTCTTACTATCTATTTCCGCTGACGGGGGGGGGGGTCCCAGCCAATCATTTGGCTTCTCTCTCCCTCCCCTTCCGGTGTCCACGACCTGAGGTTACTAAGTACCAACACCTGTTGATATCCCCTCTGTGACCCACATTCTCTCTTAACGGTCACTTTTTTGACGGGTTTCCACTGTTCATTCCAACGGGAGGATAGTATTAATCTTACCTCTATCGTCTCCGCGGGATATCGCGTGACACTGTGCACTTATTGTCTCTATATAGATACACAATGGTCCTTATCCATGAAATTCTTTATTTGGCCAATCAACTCTGGTGTTCTGACTTCCTTACTCCTCCCACACCTCTCATCATCCCTCACAGACTTCCTGCCTTCCTTGAATCTCTTATGCCACTCAAAAACTGATGCTCAATTCATGCAAGATGCTCCAAAAGCAGTCTGAAGCATTCCATACATTTCTGTGGCATTTTTTCCAATTTTAAGACAGAATTTTATTGCATATCGTTCTTCTAAAGTGTCCTCACGTCCAGATTGCATTATTGAAATTCACCAGCTGTGATAATCAGAGTTTAGTAGGGTGTATTCCAATTGCTGCTGTAGCTGTTCATTTGAACCTGAAATCATAAAAAATTAGTCAGTCATCTCATAAGATGTATAGCAATAACATACTGAATTTTCAAGAGTCTAAGACAATTTTAAATGCCTATACAAAAAAGTCTGGATACTTATTGAAGGCACCTCGTACATGTTTAAAAATATCAACACCTCCTCCAGAATGAGGTGAGAGCTGGTGTAGAAGAGTTTAGATTTGGCAAAATGGTTGCGTTAGGCTAGCAGGGTACCTGGACTCGATGGGATGGTATTTTAAAAAGGAAAGTTTGCTGGTCAGACATTCATGGTTCAAACTTTGTCCAGTACGATTCTTTATCCAAGCTGTTTATGATACATTACCGAGCCCAGCAAATCTTCATACCGAGGAGAGGGTTGAGACTCCACAATGCCCACTGTGTGAAAAGAGAGGATCACTTAAATACGTACTGAGTGGCTGCACAAGGGCATTGAGTGATGGACGCTATCACTGACATCATGATCAGGTGCTGAGGGAAATTGCCGGGATATTTGACAAATGCCTTCAAACCAGCACATACAAGCCTGTCAGTAGGAGAATCAATTTTGTTAAGGCTGGAGAGAATGTTCATTCAGTATCATCAGAAGAAAAAACATTACTTCTTAGTACAGTGCCTGATTGGGAGTTGTTTGTTGATTTGGATGAACAGCTGAAATTCCCTGATTATATTGTTTGGACACAACTTCAGCCAGACATGATTCTTGTTTTGAATATAACGAAGCAAGTAATCTTGTGGGAGTTGACGGTATTGTGGGACGAAACTATGGCAGAATCCCATGAGTGGAAACTCACTAAATATCAGGAACTTGTTGAGCCGTGTAGGATGAAAGGGTGGCGGGCTTGCTGTGACCCAATTGAAATTGGCTGTAGAGGGTTCGTAAGTCAGTCGCTATGTAAAGCCTTAACCAAATTGGGGTTGGCTGGTAGGGATAAAAGGAAATTGATCAGGGTAATCACAGAAGCTATAGAAAGGGCTTCTAGATGGCTATAGATTAAGAGAGTGAGTAGTTGTCAACCTAATATTTTGACAGAATAAACAATCATTTTTTTTTTATTTGTCTCTACCCGGACTTAGATCATATCCTAACAAGTGTTTTTTTTGGTTTTTTGCTCTTTAGGGTAAAATAGTGCTCTGCATGCTTATGTATATTTGAATGTATATCTGGATATGTGTGTAAGTATATATGTATATATATATATATATACATATATATATATATATATATATGTGGGTGTGTATATATATATATATATATATATATATGTTTGGGTTTTTTTTTGTTTGTTTGTTTTAGACAATATCGCATGACGTTGAGATATTGTCTGATCTTATTTATTTTAAACGATAATTTTATATTTAATGTTTTTCTAGTCATGTTGTATTAAGTATATTTTAGACAATATAATTGAGTCAATTTAAGGTGTGGAGTGGGGTAATTCGAGTGTATTAGGGTTATAAATAGCAATTCATAGGATGGAATTTTTTCTTTTTTTTGTCATTTCATAATTTGTTGCTGTTAAATTTTCCTTGTTAGAAATTATCTTAATTATTTTAGTGATACTTTTATTTTAGACATAAGGGATTTTTATTGTGTGGTGGGTTTGAAAATACTTTGAAAGGTATAGGGAGTTGTCTGTCTATATATGTATTTGGGGGGGGGCTCAAAGAATGCAGTTTCAGAGAGGGCATTCTTTAATGCTAAGCATTTTTTTTTTTTAACGTCATGATATTTCACCATTTGTCAGACACACATAAACAATTTTTTTTTTCCATTCATAGAAGATCTCATGTAATTAAAATGCAAGATTGCCTTTTAATCTGTTCTGAGAGCCAAGATGCGTCTCCAGGCGGAAAACCATTTGCTTGGTTCTTGCCTTTTTTATGGGGGAGGGATTCCCTAGAGACACTCTTGATTGGATATTCCAATGGTGCTACTTTGTATAAAGACTCATGGATTTTTTTCTTTTTTGCTTTGGTGATGTTTTTTACTACTGGTAGGTGTAAAATACAGCTTGGCTGACAATATGAGACAAGGTAAAAAATCTCACCGTGCCGTCACAAAGGGATGCACCGGAAGAGAGTGACCTGTGAACTGCATGATAGTTATTTTTGTTCGATGACGATCACACATGCCATTCCAAAGATGGTGGAAGTGACAGATCCCAATGGCCAGTAATTGGAAGAGATTGCGTAGGTGAGCTTGGCTGACAATATGGGACAAGGTGAAGGTCCTACCGTGCCATTACAAAGAAACGGAAGAAATTGCGGGGGTGTGGAGGCGTGTCCATATCTCCGCGTGGGAGTTTGAAGGTAATATAAGGCTGACAAATTGAACGGAAGAGAGTGAAAAATTCTGCTATCCACAAAAGCTGGTCCTGTCGTTGCCCTGTGTGCATTGTCTCGGCCATTGTCTACTTACATCGAAGAGTCCAAGCCTCATAGATGAACGATTCTAATTCCTCTCCTGACTGCTCCTACTTCACACAAGCGTACGTCGAGAAAATAAATATATATTGTTATATATTTTCCGTGTTGTCATTTGTTTGGCCAGAGAACGGAACGTAACATAGGTTCCTGATCACAAGCTGGTGGTTGATTAACACTAGCTGGGTCACCCTAGTGAGGGTGTATGATGTTGAAAGACCCAAAACACCTAATGAGCTTGGGAAGAACATCACTGATGGTGTGGTCAGGGGAACTTGAAGGTATATTTCTTGAAATTATTAGTGTTAGGTAGCAATACTTGAAGCCATTTAACTGTGTGCAAACAAATGAGCTCTAACATGTTTACAAATACAGTTCCCCACAAACTGTTTACTTACAAATCATATATACAAAAAAAAATAATTTGGCATTAAGTAATCTACAAGGATGTATATGTCATTAAACAATAACCAAACCAAACTCTTTCAGTTCAGCTGAGATGATTCCTTTGTGAATGAGGTGTAACCATATGTCTATTACCACTATGTGAACACTATAATAGCATAATTTTGAAAACCATACAGTTTGCTGCCATAAACTACAAATGCCCAATCACTAACTGAGGGAATCTCTACCCTGAGTCTTGGTATCCCATCTGAACTATGTTATCCCACACAAAAAGTTTCTCTCTTTTCAACAAAGATGCTCAGCAGGATTCTCATTCCCTTTGTGGCTCTGAAAACTTGGAAGGGTTCTGCTCAGGTGCAATGTCTGACACAATAAACATGATCCTTTGACAAACAAGTTAGAGCTAATCAAAGTGAATCCCCATTGTATGCTGAAGTTGCCTGCTGGACTGTGTCATCTTTCAAGAGTGTAGCTTCAACAATAGCCTGCATGATAGATGGTGCTACATTGAGTCCAAAACCTATGCATGATAGGCAGTACCTCTTTCCTTTGAGGATAACTGTCTGGTAAGACCACAAGGATTTGTGCGCACACACTTGAAAATATGCGCTTCAGAGATCGAGTGCCAACAAGTTGGAGCTTTTCTTTCTCCACTCTCTTAACTTTTGTGCACAGACATCGGCATACACCGTGTACGCATTGACATATTCATTCAATTCACGAAAGTCTAACACCAGGCATGCCTTAGACTTATTCTGTTGAAAAATGGCCATTAATGGCATCAGACCCTTTGGGGGACCAAGTTCCTCCTCAGGATAGGAAAGCAGCCATCTATTGTTCAGCCACATTTCCAGCTCATGACAGTACTCTTGTCGAACTTGAGTGGACATACGATACTCAGGCACCTTGTTCGTAAGTCCATCAGGTGACTGATTACCTGACCATTTCCATAACGCTGTCCAAACCTTGGTCTGCTCATTAAACTCAGCACTGAAGTCCGGTTCCTCTATTCTGATCATGGTGCAAGCACACGGCTCCATCCTTGAGAAGATAGCATCACTGGTTTATGTGGACTCCACCCAACATCTTAATAATATCCATGCCAATTAGCATGTTGAAGCCTAACAGCGAACTGTCTACAACCAGCACATCAGCTTTCATGGGGCTTACATTATCTACTGTCAGCATGATAGTCCCGATGCCATTACCACGGAGAGTTTTACCGTCATCTGTCAGGACGTCTGATGCCTGCCAACTCCAGGGGTTGTACACAGATCCAGTCACAAGGGACCGAGAACATCCAGAGTCTACCAGTGCCATGCACTTCTTGCCATTAACCACAGCTTCAATAATGGGAAGCACCTCTTTTAATTTGAATGGGGAGAGAGTGGCACTAACATCTCGCCCCTGTTTCTGTTTTCTCGGACAGTTTTTCATTAGGTGCCCTGTTTTTTTGCAGATCTTTTCTTTTGACTGATCTTTCTCTCCGGTTTCTAACACTGCTGCGCTGCATACAATCTCTAGTCAGATTGTTCGGGTCCTCGCATCTGAAACAGGTGACATCACTCTGACCAGTTTTGTGAAGGTTCAGTCTATGTGAGGTCTGTTCAGGTCACACTGCAGTGGCCAGATGCTCATCTCTGGTGTCCACTAATACAGCACAAGCTTTTTTCAGTTAGGGTTTCTGTTTTGGTTGACAGTCGGAGGAGTCCCCTGATGGGACTCGGTAGCCCATTGATCCTATTTACCAACCCCTCCGCTCGGGCAGGATATGACACATGGTCAATGTTTAAGCAGAGTTTAACAGGTTTGAATTCAGAGTTTTCCTTCTCCTAGACTAGTTGCCTAACCAAGGCTGAAGAACCTAGTCCGTCCTACAATTTACCCATAGCTGGAGGGAGAGTAAATGGATTCATACCTTTCCCAAGGGTATTAGTGCTATGTGAAATGCAATCAGTCTCGTCCAGGATTTGAACTCGTGTCACCGTGTTCATTTTCTACGACGATAACCATTACACCACAGGCACCTCCATTGATGAAGGTGCTCTTCATCCAACATTCTGGTGGCATTTCCCTTACCAGTCATGCCAACCATTGCCAGTCTGTTAGGAACTCATCTACAATGTCTTCTGGACGGAGATGGTGCATGGTAAATTGTTTGAAAGCCATGAACAAATCCGTTCCATAGGCTTTTATAAGAGCACGTTTGATCTCCTCGACATCATCTCATTGCTCTTTTGACAGCTGCTAATATGTCGCTCAGGCCACGCCTTTCAATCATAGTGGCAGAACTCACTCTACCTTGGTTATCTCTCAAAGCTTGCAAGTCAATTCTAGGTTTTCCAACCATTCCATTATTGGTATATATGTTACCATGCCGCTGAACTTGGGAATAAGCCAAATGTCGAATTGCCTGGATACCATGTTTAATAATGCCAAAATACCTTGAAGCCTTTTAACTACTTGCTACCGGTTTTGTCTTTCTCACTTGCCACATCAATACACTGGTTTACACAGTCCTACTGTGAAGCAACAAATACAACAACAACAAATTTGAGATTACTCCTTTTATACCATTTCTGGCTGGCTGAAATTTGCATATGTCACAAATCCTCTCCCACCAGAGCTGAGACATGTAACCTACAAATTGCACTCCCAAGGATGCTCATGCTTCCATTTTTTTTATACTTCCGGCACTCCATACGCAAGACACATTCATGCTTGTTTTGAACTTTGAGGTTGGCCGTTTCAGAGGATGGGATATTAGTTGGTTTTTCTTGGACCATGATTCTTTAGAGACACCCACTCAATGCTTTTCCATTAGCTGTGGCTGACATGCTAGTCTCAGATGTCTGGTTTGGTAAATTCTGGAGTATTAAACCCAGTTCCTTCAGAGCAGATTCTGAAAGGTAAAACCCCAGTGTGTTATCTGATACATACACCACTTGCATTATCTCTCTGAGGCTGACTTATGTGCATAAAGAGTAGGCCTCTAATATTCAGCTGGTCTTTTGTTATACTGCATATCCTGTGGCTAGTAGGTACCAGGTGATCATTGACACACCTCAAAACCTTCAATATTTCTGGCCAACTGGAACAGGTTTGTGCCCCAGTGTTCACTATGGCATGGATGTGGTATGCCTGATGACTATTTGGATCATTCAGGGTACATCCAAATTCAGAATGAGATTCAGCTATCAGAGAAATTTTTATCATCAGGAACGGCAGTGGTTTAGGAAGGCCTCCACAAAACCTGTCCCCATCCCAAGCGAGGTGTGGTATCCTTTGTGTCTCTGTCTGCCAACTATCATGCCAATTCCATCCTTCCTGTTGCTGAATATCACTGACTTGTCAACTAAGTGGTGGGCACCTTTCTCGGTTTTTGACACTCTTCCTAAGTAGCCTATTATCCCACATTTAAAGCACCATTGATTAGCTGCTGACAGTTCTTCTGTCCATTAGGATGTGACATACTTCTGCACTGTCATGGAATTTTGGTGGTATTGTCAACCTCAGACTACTTTTTCTGTTTTGACTTCAAGGTGTCAAATACCATAGGTGGTGCTATGCTAATTTGTAAGTGAGATTTTGACTTATCTGTCATTTTTAGGCTAGTCTGCCTGCTGAACTTCTGTTCCAGCATTGTAAGTGTATTAGCTTTGGCTAATACCTTCCCTTTATGTTTATTGTTGGTGAGTTCCACCATGAGTTGACCAGCCACCATATCTTCTGAATAATTCACCTGTTGGTTGCAACTCTAGTTTGGGCACCAGACAGTGAATTCACAGAACTTTGCCTGTGATTGTAATTTCGGTTGGAAATATGTGATGGATTCCTCCTTTTGTCTCATGTTGTGAAACATCTGTCGGAGTACTTCCTTGTGTATGCCTTTAACAGCAATAAGCCATATTTGACAAGAGGCTGTTGTTCAGTGGTTGTGCCTCCATCAGCTCGAACAGTATTCTATTTACTTCACTTGAGCAGGTACTTCTCAGCTAATTCTGGATTTTGGCTGTGCCTGTCCACACATATCATTATATTGATTCAACAAATCAATAAACAACACTTATTCACTGTTGGTAGAACTTGGTTCAATAATGGGTCTTTCAGTTGGCTTTGAAGCTGACTTTCTTTGAATGTTACCTCAGCAAAGTTCACTTTTTTTCCTTTTGTAATTCTATCAAATGTTAGATGAGTTGTAAGTGTAGCAGTCACAGATCTATTTCCTCTCGCGAATCAATGCCCTGCCAAACGATTTGGCCATACACTGACTAATTCCTTCTTCCTCTCTAGAACTATTTTTTCTATCCCTTTTTGGAAGTCACAAGTCAGAGAGCACCTAGTTAGCAGCCAAGACAGACCTCTCCTGTGTCCTCTGCTATGGACATTCCACATGGAATGCCTTCACAGAAGAACACACTGCTACTAACTTCACACACAGAAAAACCAGCCTTGTGGCAGTCACATGAGCTACTTGCTACAGTGACGCACACTTCCTTTAAACTCAAGGACCAACATACTATCCAGCAACACCAAGAAGAACCTTTTCTCACTCTGACTTGTTTACTTCTGCTACTATAATAAACCTTTCGTTGTTGTGTTTCCAAAGCAGTTTTGTTATTTATTTATATTGTCAATTAATTTATAGTGTTATGGAAACTAACCTTCAAACACTAAATAAGTATCGAACATCTACAGCTTCCTGTCCCGATGCCATTTTTAAAATGTTCAACATAAAAAATGCACGTCTTTTTGTTCAAAAATTAGATTTGTTAGCAGGTCAATCCTGCTTGCAGCACTATGTAGCATGAACATTGTCCTCTTTGTAGTGTGGTCCAAAGTGGATTCCTCATAAGTGCCACTTGGTTGGTACTTATATTGTTTTACATTCACCAGTTTTCTCCCTTTGAATCCCTTCCATTCATCCTATCTCTTCAGTGGTCCTTTCTTCTCTACACTTTTTTCTAAGTCATGATAAAAAATCTCATTGATTTCATGTTAAAACTTAAATTCCTGGCCTTAAAAATCTTCATTGTTAATGTCTTTGTTTAATTTTAAAAAAATGTTCTTCAATTATAGTTATATGATGATTTAATCCTGTAAAATTCCCAAAAGAAATATGCCAGTTCCTTAGAGTCAATTTCTCTAATTGGAAGAGGAGATTAAAAAGATAAAATTGAAAGTAGTTGACAATGAATGAAACAAATTCAATGGCTGCCTGATTTCAAACAATAAGATAATTTACTATTTTCAGAGTATCTGAAGGTCAGCAAGTTCAGAATTCAAAATGTTAACAAGTTTTAAAATAGACTCTGTGACTAAATAAGAGAGTATCAGAATATAACTAAATGTAAATTCAAAATTGCTCTCTAAAATCTTATCAAAAAAATGTTTTCAAATTTTTCTTTCTATATTCAGAAAAGCCTATGCTTGTTGGAAGAAATGCAAAAATTTAGTGCTTCTTGGTCATCAGCCTGCTCCATCTTTACCGATTTTTTCCTTTCTCATCTACCATCCGATTAGCAGACGTTTCCTTCATCACAATTTTGTCACTGCCATTTTGAATGATGTTTTTGGAATCCAATCTAGAGGTGGATGTGCCTGTGCCGGTCCATATGCTGAAGTGAGTACTAATAGTCACAACTTTAACCAATTTTTACTGTTCACTCTAATTACTTAAAGGAAAGAGACATTAAAGTTAATTAAGAAGTTACTGTTAGATTTTAGAAGATGGTTAGTTGGTTGATTGATTTTATAGTATGTCAACCCTTGTTGGGCTATTTAATGCAAAAGTCTTTTTCTGCAAGCAATTATATGTGGTTTTAATAATTTGTAAACAATTATGGTTTCAAGTAACTATTCTTGATACTTATAATTTATATACAATTATGTTTCCAATATAATTTCCAACTATTTATATTTGATAATAATTTGTTTGCACATAGTTATATGGTTTCATGTATTTCAAATGATTATGTGGTTTCAAATAACTAATAATAATCATATACAAACAATTATAGCTTCAAGTAACCATCCTTAATACAAATAATTTGCTTACAGTTTTATGGTTTCAAGTATTCCTATCTAATACTGATCATTTTCAAACTGATCTATTTGATCTACACATGGGCCCCCTAACCGGAACTACCAGTCCCCAAAAAAGTGAACCTGGGAGTAATGGCAACAAAGGAGTGGCTCCACTCTCCCTGAACGTCCGGAACAGGCCGTGCCACTGGATACAGTTCAGTGTCATATTCAGCACACTCTTTGGTGGAGAGGGTCTTAACACTCTCCAGTAGATGCAGAGCCTAGTTTTAGAAAAGGAACCAAAAAATATTTCAAATATTATGAAATAAACAATTTATCAAGTTCTGGCTTTTATCAGGATTCACTAAAAATATTTTGCATTGACTTTAAACTATAGTGTACTACTCATATATTAGAAAAACTGCTTTCAATTGCACTATTTTAACACAAAATTTGCATTTTCCATCTAAAATAAATCAGCTGATAGATCATAACAGCAATAATCTATAGGTAAGTCAAGTGATGGAAGCATTGGTTCCTGTCAAATCACCAAAGTTAAACCTACTCAGTTTTTAGATGGGTGAACCACTTCATAACAGCAGGTATTGTAAGCAATGTAAGGTTTCTGTACTAAACTAGGAAAAAGCTTATTAAATAACAACATCAATAATCAGTAGTAACAGTAATTTTCAATAAAATTAGCTGTTAACATGCTACTTAAATTTCAGTTATATATGTGATAAACTGATTTCAAATTAATTCAGCAGATATATTATTATTATATAAAGAAATTTTATAATTCACATCAAAATGTATTAATCTTGACAGTTCATTATTCTGTTCTTGATTTATTATGAAAAGAAGAATGCAATAATGTTTAAAAGAAAGAAAAAGAAATAAAGGAAAGGTGTATGTTTTTTGTTGTTTTTTATTTTTCTACAAAATCACATAAAAATTGAAAAACCAAATGGAACATTATAGCTGATATTTTTTGTCTGTTTTTCTTTTGAGGAACAAATATTTTCCTTCTTCTTTTAACTGACATGACAATGTGCACAACATTGTAACATAAAAATACTTAGTAATTGAAACATTCAAAAAGAACAGTTTATTTCTTTTTCTGTAATCCTTGTATTTTGTTTAATATTCAATGTCATTCTTTGATGCATCATTGCTATTTGTTTCAATACCAAATGAATTTCATCTCATTCCTCTTAGAAAATGAATATGTATATATATATAATTCTAGTTAAGTAATATGATTGAAAAATGAAAACCATGTTGTTTAAACAATTTTTAATGAAATTATTTAATAAATAGTTAATTGTGAAATTAACTATTTGTTGAACAACCACATGGTCAGATATAAAAATATCCAAATTATTTATTATATATACTTAAAGTAAATAGAAAAATATTAATGTCATGTATTAGTTCATTACAATTATTGTTGCTAAAAATGAGGATTGCCAATTGTATTTTTGTATTATGAGGTCAATATCATTCTGTGATAATTTTCATGGAGATTTGTAGAGAAAATTTTTTTCATCTTAGTGAGTGACATTTATCAATTCAAGTATTTTTGTTTTTTGTCCTGATTGTTAGCAATAATCTTATTAAACATCTTCATCTTGAAAAACTTTAAACCTAATTTGTAATGTGAATAATTATTCTAAATAATTTGTTTATTTTTCATTTGAAGTTTAAAATTTGTAATTTTGTATAATTAGTTTCATTTTCCAGCAATACAGTTTCCTATTAATTATAGTTTATTGTTTGAGACCCACTTATTAAGAAATCCTCCCCTGTCCCCACAATTTCTCACAAGAATGCTGCGAGCAATCTTGAACAAGTCCTGGCGGCAACACCCCACAAGGCACCAACTGTACGGCCACCTGCCTCCTATCACGAAAACTATTCAAGTTAGACGAACCAGACATACAGGACACTGCTGGAGAAGCAGGGACGAACTCATAAATGATGTACTCTTATGGACCCCCACACATGGCCGTGCAAAAGCAGGACGACCAGCACGAACATACATTCAGCAACTATGTGAGGATACAGGATTTTGTCCAGAAGACCTGCCTGAGGTGATGAACGATAGGGAAGAGTGGCGAGAGAGGGTCAGGGATATCCGTACTACCAGCACGACATGATGATGATGATATATATATATATACACACAAACATTCCCTTGGGTCAATTAAGTATGCATGCCAAATTAGCTCTTCTATTTGGTCATCTATAGACTATAGACAAACTCTTCCTAATTCTTAATATAGATAAATATATAGAATATAAAGGCCTCTTAAAAATTTCACTAAATATTGCTTGAAATAAATCTCAAACATTTTTTTTAATTTTAATTTTTTTAAATTCTTTTAGGAACTTTTAGGCATATCAGAATCAATGGCTGAGAAATATGAAAATGTCCTTGTAGAAGACAGGTAAAAGTTTTCTTGATTTCTTCTTTTTTTCATTTTGTTACATGAACATGAGAAAAACATATATCTCATATACATTTTATCATTTATTTGTATTTCAGTCGACTTGACAGAGTTCACTTAAGACGTTACAGGGAATATTCAGAAAGGGAAATTTTAAGGTAAGTATTTAAATAAAGTTTGATATATCTCAAAGTCATTTCACTTTTTTGTTATTGCCTGATTTTGGTAATATAAGCATTTACTATAAATCCTTTTCAATGTATTTTTGTAAAAGTCAGAAATTTATTTTTTCTTATTTTTATATTTGAACAGCATTTCTAAACTCAAATATTTTAACATTAAATGGGTACTATTAGAGTGATGGTGACTGGATATTCTAATAAGAATTCTTCATAAGATGTTATGCAGATGTTAACCACAAAAATATTTGTGCATAAAAAATTTGTCCTTCATTGCCAAGGAATGTTGTTTAATTTAATTTGTTTTGAATTATTTTTATTTTCATTTTATTTTTATTCATTGTTGACATATGACATAACATTTTAAGTTTTAAAATTTAATCCATTTAATCTACTCCAAAGTTGGACTTTAAAAACTTATATTTAAATTATTGTTTCATATGTAAATGGTTTTGTAAAATTCAAGAAAAATTTAAATATTATTATAGTTAAAAAGAAAAAAAATGACTTTTTTTTTTCTTTTTTTTTTTTTCTTTTTTTTAGGCACAGAAATTTTTGCAGCTATCACCAGCATTAGATTTTGTTAATATGTCTGGATACTCAAATACTCTTATCTAATATCCCTAGTTCTGATAGTATCATAAAATATAAAATATTGTATATTATGAAAGTTGTTTTAGTGATTGAGGAAAAATAGATATGAAAATGTATTTGATACAAAAATATTGCTTGTTAAGGACTAAACCTTACATTTTGCATAATTTATTTATAGCCTAAAGCTCTAAACTAGAAACACTTTTAGAACATTAGTTAAGGTTATCATTGCATTTCTTCCAAAAAAACAATCTACATGTATATAAAAAAAAATTCTGTTGCATTTAATCTTTATAGTAAAAGCAAAAAAGACTACAATATAGTATCACCTATGAATGAATATACCCCAGCCATTCTATTAGGAAAAGTTAATTTTCTTCTAAACCAAAGATTTTTATTACTTGTAATGTAAATCAAAATGAATATCATTTGGTATTATTTATTACCAAACTCTCCTACACTGAAACTTGGAAACCAAAAATAGAAATATGTAGCAGTTCAAAAACAAGTTTTATATATTTTTGCAATTTTATTTTTGGTTACATTGGCCTAATGAATACAGTGTTCACCAATGGGTTCAATCCCAGGTCGAATCATACTAAAGACTCAAAAAATGGTACTTGATGCCGCCTTGCTTAGCACTCAGCATTATAAGGTAAGGATCAAGGGTAAAGCGGAGCAATCCAGAAAATGGAGTTGCACCCTCTTTTGCATCTTGGTGTAGTAGCTATTGAAAAAGGAGCCTTCGGGTCACCCTTGACTGAGGTTGCCAACTTTACTTTATTTTTGGTTATAGAGGTGTTGCAATTTTGTTTTTGGGTAATGAGTTTCAATGCTGTAGAGATTGGTTAGTGATAATACCTAATATCTATTTTGATTGTATAATGTTCCACTAGAAATAATAAAATCCTTGTATTTTGTATTAAGAAAATTAACTGTTAATCAAAAATTGTACTTATTTATGAGTAATATTATTTGTTACATAATTCTTTGAACCCTTGATCTTCTATGGTTTGGATAAAAGTTTAGTTTCTTGAAGGTTGCTGAATATGGCAGACACCTTAAGAGGGCCAGAGTGTATAATAATCAAAATATTGTCGCTATAACACTCTAACCTGAATAGATTACTGTATAATAATGAGCTGATCATCTTGTTTAATTTATTTGGTGTAATAAATTATTTAAGATTATCTGATTCCTTTTTTCTAAACAACTGAAGTAACTAGACTTATATAATATTCTCCCAAAAGTATAAGTCTAAATAATTTCAATTATTTTAATTTATTTCATTCATTTTTCAGACCTGGCTTTACTCGACTCAATCTACCATTTTTTATAAATGAAGATTGTTTGAACTTTGTTCTTGAAGCAATACAACTTGTTGCTGAATATGGATGGCTACTACTTCCCCAGGTATCTAACTTTAAAATAACCACGGTATATTTTTTTAAAATTAATATTTTTGATTATAATGTTTCATTTATTCAAAATGTTTGCATCCAGGCTTTGCTAGGAATTCATCTTCATCACTAAGACTTGTTTTATGTTGTTTTTGTTATGATATTTCAGCTAATATATTTTTCAGGTCTACAATCCATAGTGAAAGAGGAAAGAGTTTTTTTTTCCTCTGGAATTGCTGGTGAACCAAAATAAATTGTTTGGTTCATTGTGAAACATTGTAGTAACAATTAAAGCAACATAAAAAATGACTTCAGTAATCTAAACAACCCTTAAAATGCAATGTCTCAACCTTATAGTCATCAAAGGGAAGAGGAGATTGATGCATTACCCCACAAGTATTAGTGCTAAGTGGACATAAATTGAAATTTGAAACTTAGCATGCCATTTCTGCTTTCCATAATTTGTTATTGGACATGCATTTCCAAATACGGATAAATAACATTGATAATCATCTTACTTTTGTATGTACTTTGCCAGAGTACAATAAAAATGGCATATCATTGTGTCGCAGATGCGATGGTCAGGAATTTGAATCAGGTAATGACTTACCTTATCATCGCCATAAAAGAGCTCGTATTTGTCTGGTGTGCAATGCCTTAATGCAAGGAGAAAACTTGTACACACCGGCACTGCAATATTTATGCGTTTTGACCACGTGTGACCAGCATGCTTTGCCAACTATAAAACAAGGGCATAGTGAGGGTTGAGACAGAACTCTTTTGCCCTGAGGTACAGAGATTATGAGCGAAGAAAGTGTCATTGGTGAACAATTTGAAAGACGGTTGGATACGGTGTAGCCCGGAGGAGGGTTCAGCAAGTAACAAGAGTTCCAGTGACAGATTTTCTCTATTTGGTGTTGCTCTGTTGTTGTTTTTTGTTTGTTTGTTTGTTTTTGTTTTTTTTTTGCTTCCCAATCTCTCTTTATGCTTCACATAGTGAGAGTTTTGATTGTGTAGTAGCATTAAAATGCTCTAATTTAGAGAATAAAGTTATTTACAATGTAATTTACTACTTAATTATAATTGTGTAGAACCTGCATACTCACTCTGACTTTTTCTATGAATAGAATGTCACTTGACATCAATCTTAATGATAGCCAAAAGCAATCATTTCAAGCAAACTGTTATTAATATAGTTAAATTTTTTGTCAAATTTATCATGTAAATTCTATGTGAATGGTATTTTAAATTAGTGATTCTATTGAAAATTATTAGATGATATTTTAAGTAAATATGATATTAAAAATTTATTTAACATTTTAACAAAAAGATAACAAAAATAGAAATGTTCACATTATGATACAAAGTAAGTTTTATTTATGCTGAAAATATACAAACCATTCAGAAAATTGAATCTCTTAAAACATTCAGATACCTGCTATAAAAAAATGTGGAAAACATTTAATTTCAAATTCTTCATATCCAGTACATTGGTAGGACATTAGCATTTATCCCGTCTGTCTCTGGATATGAAGAATTTGAAATTAAATTTGTTTTCAACATTGGATTCCACAAAAACTGATTTGAGCTCCAAAAATGTGTTGATTATATTATGAAAAGGCAATTAATCATTGAACTCCAGGGAAATGCCATTTGATCTTCAACTTTATTTTATTATTGTCATTTCTGGGCCATTTATCAATTCTTGTTTTTCCCTAAAATTTCTGATATTCAAAATCTTACCTAATCTTTTAGTCCTTTGCATTTTGTTATTTTTCTATCCTTTATTTTAGGGTTTGGAGCTTTGCTGGTCATAAATTTATTTACCTTCAATAAAATTTTAGCATTTATTTTTTTACTTGCCTTATCTAAAAGATTTGAATGATTATTTTTTCTGTTTTCTTAAGAATTCTAGTTGTACCTATGTTTTTCAATTAACAGATTTTTCTCTGACCTATATTTTTGGGGGTTAGTATAAGGAGTGCCACACTCCAAAGTTCATTGCTTCTACTTTCCAGATCAGCTTTTTCCTTTCTCTTTTTTTTTTTTTAAAGATATTTTCTCTACTGGAACCTTTCTCCCCTCAATGCACACTGTATGGCACTGTTTTTTATATTAGTATAAACCATTATCTTACTGTCCAATCTTGGGTTGTTTGTTTGGAAAAGTCTACCTTGTTAGGGTGATAGCTCTAACCTAGCTGGGCGTGTCCTTGTGGTGTAATGGTTAAAGCACTGCACTGCAGAATCGTACTAAGTGAGTTCGGACTCCAGCCAAGCTATTACGTTCACTTTCTGACAAATACTCTTACGAAAGGTATGAACTCCCATATCCTCCCAGCTATGGGTTAAATAGTACTACTATTGTTCTAGAAGGATGACTTTGGCATTAAATAACCAACGAAGGTTTCTATGCCATTAAAATGAAGAAACCAAACCAATCTAACCTAGCTACTCAGCTTAACTTCTATTGGTTATAAACAATTTAATTCATTCTGGAAAAATAGGCTTCATTTTTTACTCATCAGTTAAGTACTTGAAGAAGGCTGTACAATGATTCATGTGGAATAATAAAAGTAATGTAAAAAGTGAGTTTGATAATCTAAATGTCTTGTAATATCTGGTTAAGATAAATTGACTGAAAAACCATGAATACAAATTACAAAGAATAAGTCTAGCTGTCTGAATAAAATAACTATGGATATTAATTAGACCAACCAATTATATTTGTAAGCAATTAAATTTTAATTATGTTCTAGACAACTTGTGAATTTTTTGGGTTCCTGTTGTTATATTGGTCTATAATGATATAAATGCTTCTATTTAAGAAAGAGTGAAGGATTCTGATTTGTATTTCATTGCTATCTCTGTTTTATTGAGAATTTTGTTGATTAAAAAAATAACATCCAGTGTAAAAGAAGACAACACAAAATTATCATTCTGTTGAAAATTATATATTGCTTTATTCTCTAAGAGCATTTTAAGTGTATTGCTTTAATCTCACTATGATTTACCATTTTTCTGGGCATTACATATAATGAGAACTTTAGTGATGTACAATATACAATATGAATATTTTAAGTGAAGTAATATGTCCCACTTCTAGACTATTTAATTCTTATTATATTTTAACTGCTTGGTTTCTAATATTTGGTAATTTATTTTCTTTTTCTTTTTAGTATATGTTTAATAAGGAAACAGGAGAATGGAGACACAGAGACCTCCAGGTGAGTTTATAGATAAAATGTCCCATGGTTTCAGTTTTATCATGACTTTCTATACACATCAATAAAAAAGACTTTGTTGCTTTGCTACAGTCTAATCTAGATTTAAAAAAAGAACTAAGAAAAAACTGGTATTTATTAGTATCAGTGAGAGAAAAACTAAAGGTTTGACCTCAGTAATGATTTCTGGTTTTTAAAAAATGGGAGCTTGAGTTTTTAAAATTTTATTTATAATTTTTGCAGTTCATAATGCTATGCTTATTAATTTTCACATAATGTTATTACATCAAATGAATCTAAGCTGAATCAGAAATTGAATTTGCTTTGAAATAAGGATTGAGGTCACAAATGTTGTAATAATAGGAATAGCCATGCTGATAATAGGAATCAAGCTGATAGCATGGATTCCTTTGACTCTCTCTCTCACCATTTGTGTCCATTGTTCAAGTTTATACAGAGCTGATTGGCTAACACTGGTGTGTATGGGAGCCCATAGGAAAATTTCACTTATGAATTCATGCCTACTTCTTAAGCAGTGCCCAGTATGTCTTGCTCATCTTACTTGTATGATTTAGGTGATGGGAGGCAAGTGGTTGTACAGCTGCTGTTTTGTGGGTTGCTGCTTCCAGGTTTTGTTCAAAACAGCATGCAGCATCCTTATGTAGTTCTCATTTAACATTTTCTCCAAGCACTTTGTTAAAGTTCAGGTGGTGCAACTATACAATAGTAAGATAACTTACTCTGTGTAGCAAAGAGAGCACGTTTATGCCTAACATGCAAAATTAGTGGTACACTCAAGACAAGAAATATGGTCACCCTAACGCCTCAGTTTAAAATTAAATGCAGTCTTGAGCGAGAAGAATTTGCGTTATTCTTGTTGGTGGAGAATGCAGATTATGAATAAAAATGAAGCTATTGTATCTCCTTGCAAGAATACAGCATCAGTGTCACCATCAGGTGAGTGAACCATTGTTTTTGTGTTCTTGTAGAGCATTATAGCAGTAACAACTTCTTTGGGGAGACCATATGTTAATAGTATTCATTCCATCCTTTCTCTGTATAGAATAAAATACCTTGAACAAATGAAAGTGTTGCCTCAAGATTTTTTGCACACACTCCTTTGATGATTCAATGAATTGTCATAATCTCGAAAGCTGTGGATTTTTCCAAAAACAGTTCTGATTTTTTCTAAAAAATTTTCTTGACTTCAGGTTAGGTAAGATTGAGAAGAAGGGTATTATAAGCCTTTGCAGTGATTGCAGTAAGAATTAATATCTGTAGTTTTTAGCGATTCCCAGGATGCCTTTCTTCCTTTTCTCAATTATGTTTTCAGACAGATTCTTGAAATATTCTTTCTACTTCTAAAGTCTTTCTTCTTAGCTTGCAGCTTTTATTTTTGCTCTCAAGGTGCTTTTCTTTCCACTTACTTCATTTACTGTCTGTTAATTGTGATTGTTCATCTTCTACTGAATTTCTGATTTTATTGCTTTGACCTTGGACATATTCTAATTGTTCTTTTTGCTATGTTTTAGTTAGTTCTCTCTGGGCTTAAGTTTCTGCATATTGATGTTTGTTGGGTTTCTTTTATTAAGTAAAGATGCTTTTTTCATGTTATCTTGTTTTTCCTGGGGAATTCTACATTTGGCTCTTGGTTTAGTTAGTATGCACTCAGCTGCTGCTTCTAAATGGGTGATAAAATTTTTATATTCATCATTTGAAGTATGTCTTTCAGATATCTCCTGAAGAGTATCAAACTTGTTTTTTACAGTTACCATATATTGATTGCATATATTACTATTGGCAAGTGAAGACCAATCATACTATGAAGATGTATCTGTTTGTTTTTTTATTCTACATCAACTCAGGTGAACCTTTGCTGAGATGATTCTGTGATCAGAATATACTCCTCCAAAAAAGGAGAGTGCCTTGTTCAAAGTGCTATTCATCCACTTTTTGTTCATAAATATATACTCTGTGCTTTTGAGTTGAGTAGATGTAAATCCATAGTTTTCCCTTTCTTTTTTGAAATTTAGTGTTTAGGCATACAAGTCTGTTCTCAAGAGAAAACTCTGCTTAATATTTGGCATTTTTGTTTTGTGAGTTATGTAAACTGAATTTATTATTTTTGCCTGTGCCTATATTAGCATTCATGTCTCTACCAATGATCAGTATATTGTATTAGGGAATGTGTGAGACAAGGGGATATAGCTCATTATAGAAGGTAGTGATATCCGTTTTATCACTGGCATTAGTGGGTCTGTTGCATGAAAAGATTTTTGTGAAAGGCTTGCCATTAAATGTAGCACACATCATTCCCAGTAGGATTTTTCTATGCTGTTTAGTGATTTTAAAGCATGAGGACTGAGAAGCATTTCTACACTTCTAATGGTGGTATTGATAGTTTCTCCTTGTAAATGCAGACACAAATGTCCATCCATTACCTGCATCATGGTATTTTAGTTCTAGTTTGCTATGGTAATATTTATGTTCCTTTATGCATATGATGTCTATTTTCTTATCAGCTGCAGACACTGAAAGCTTAGGTTGCTTGTTAATTGTATTTAATGTTCTGATGTTAAAAGTTCTAGAAAAAGAGAAGTCAGAATTATTGTAATAAATTTTTATCATCACTATTTACAAGTAAGTCATGAATAGTATCAACAACTTTGACTAAGTTGTTAAAACAACTCAGTTGATGTTTACATGTCAGTCAGGATAATATATGTAGTTGTGAGTTAACAAATTATGGATGGGCCATTTGGAAGCAGGGAAAAGGGAACATCTGCATATAGCTGTTAGTGAGTCCAATGTTGAACAAAAATGCCAGTACTTGTGGAAGATTGGAGACAAAAGAGGACAATCATCTGGACAGTTTGTGTCAGCTGGCTAAAAAATTAGGATTTCAGTGTTATATTATTTGATTGGATCACAGAACTCAATGCAAACAAGTTGAAAAGTAATTTTTTTCCTTTCTCAATCCTGATTAGCCACTGTGAAGGTATGTTTGGATTTACTTATTTAAAAAAAAAAATAATAAAACTCTTTGAAGGTTAATACCTGGATTTAATACTAAATAATGACGAGTTTTACTATACATATATTCCATATCAAGTTATCTGATTAACTGAGAACTGCTCCTGGAAATCGCAATTTTTTTCTTTTAGGTAATGATTATGCAGCTGATTTTTCATTGATGCATAAAATGTATAAACCTGGCAAGGCTTAACATAGTCAATTGGAAAAGGTACAACTTTGTATTAATATTATTTTTCTAAATCAATTCTGGATATATTTTCAAAATATTTTTACAGGTCTATAAAGATAGAAAATGGCTTGGTAACATATCTTACTCTTCAGGATGTATGCAATATAAGACAACAGTTAATACATGTGCAAAAGAAACCTTACCCCAAGATTACCAGGTAAAAATAATGATTCACAAATTATTTACTTTTATTTTCTAAACCTCTTTGCTTTATTTTTATTTTTTTTTATTTTTTTAATTAATCTAAACATACTTTTCATTAATTTTCAATAAATACTTTTATTTTAAAATGAAAGTTCATGTAGCAAAGCTTTGACTTTGACTTTCTCACTTACACACACACACACACAAAGGAATATTAATAGGTTTGCAACCTGACATTCTGGAGATTTTGATCTAAAATTTTGATTGAACTATGATTTATGTGATTAATATTCATGACTGAATTAAATGCTTTGGCAAGGAATACAAATATTTGTTGTGTAAAATAAATGCTTTTTCCATCATTATTCTGTAGACTTCTTAATGTGCTGACATATAAGTTTTGATTGATTTTGATATAAAAGAACTTTCTGTTAAAGGATATCTAAAAAGGTTACAAGTTCCAAAATAAGTATACCCATTATATATATTTATGCAGTTTTATTTTTGGTTATAGCAGTGTTTCAAGTTTATTTTTATTACAGAGTTGTGAAATTTGGTGATAAATAATACCTAATAATACCCTTTTTGATTGTATAATGTTTTACTAGAAGTAGTAAAATCCTGAGAGCTTTGGTTTTGAAAAAAATAACTTTTTATTAAAAAAAAAAAAGGATGGTGTACTTATTTATGAATAATATCATATATTTAGTTTTTTATAAACTTTACCATTTTTTTTCTGAATTACTTTTTGATAGAATAATTATTGTATCTAAAATGTTTGTTGCTAGAGTAACTAAAGACTTTGAATTATACTAGATTAAAAAAGATATTTACATTCTTTTAGTTAATTTATAAGCAAATAAATGAAATAATGACTGAAAATATGTCATCTGTATGGTTAGATATTCACATCTGTGTGATTTTTTTCTATATTTTTTTTGTAGAGTTGTCTTGATGAAGCCAAGAAATTATTTAAAAAAGCTGAAGAGGTTTGTTACTTTGAATTATTTTATGCAACGCTGGATCAGTAAGTTCATAGCCTGATATAATGTTTACATTAACAAGGAAGTAGTTATGTTGAAAAATATTTTATATCTATAAATATTTATTTTAAAATGAGTTAGTCCACCAAGAGATTTGTATTTTTTTTAGGATTTATTTATTTATTTTGTTCTTACATGTATATTTCCAGCTTGTTGCATTTGTCAGAGAACATATATGGCACAAGGCCTTGTTAATGAGGTACTCAATGAAACTTGAACTCACTCATGTTTGCAGTTTGAATGGTTTTATATGCAGGTCACTCCTCTCTTTTTCTTAGAGTGTGTTCAGAGTCTGATTTACCAGTCATTTGTTTTTGATATGTTGTGTTGGAGTGGTTTCACATTTCACTTACAGTTATTTTTCTATGTGTATGTGTGAATGTGTCCTTTGATATTTTTTTATTTATTTTGTTTTTGGTTGTGTGGTTTGAAATATACTGGTGATTATTTTTTACTAATAATTTTTGTATGTGTATATATATATATATATATATATATGTTTGTGTCCATTTTTGTATGTGTATGATTCATGTTTTATTTAACTTTGGTTTAAATTCATCAATAAGTTTCTTTTCCTTCATTTGAAGTAACATGTTGTTAATTGTCTTTAATTGGAATCATTTTGAGATGAGGCTTCTTAATCTGAGAATTAATTTTTTTTTTTTTATTTATTGCGGATTTTTTGTCCTCATCTTGGTAGTTTTTGTGTTGTTTCTTCTTTCGCTACGTTTTGGCCAAATTTCACCTCTGGCCATCTTCAGGTGATTAACCGCGACCTTGGATAGGAATGCTGAGTCTTGTAACCGTATTCCCAGTAATTACTGCCTTCCATAGTTGTTGTCTATCGCACCACATTTTTAACCAAGTAAAGCTCTTCCAGGTTAATCACCTGAAGAAGGCCAGAGGTGAAAAAAAAATACAAATCTCTTCATGGATCTACTCATTTTAAAATATTTCTTTCTCTCTTTGGACCTACAACAAAAATTTATATATAATGGGATATAATGTTCACATTAACAAAGGTGTTATGTTGAGAAATATTATGTATATATATAAAATTAGAAAATCTGTACTAACCTATAACAACATCTCAAAGTGATGTATCTATCCTTTGTTTGGAGGAGAAAATGATTATATTAACTACTTAATAAAAAAAATCTGAACTAGTATCTAAATGCTAATTTTACTACACTATTACCATACCCTCATGAAACAATTAAAAACAATCTAAAAACTATTAATAAAATCCTCAAATTTAATAATTGGCATTTTAGAATGTCATTAATGCCAACCAAATGGAAATGTCAGCGTACATGAAAACAGGTTTCTATTATATTGTTTTAACACCACTATAATTCTAAAAGAATTGAAAAATGAAATTTAACCTTATAATTTAAAGAATTTTGAATTTAAGGAAATTTCAACACATTGAATTTTTCTGAAGCTATCTTTATCAAAGTCTATGGACTTTTCAGATCTTCCATCATTTCCAATTTATATTCCATGCTTTTTCTGTCCCATCTCTTATAGCACTTGTAAGACTCTTCAGAATCTAATATTGCCTTATGATCATGAAAACATGAAATTATTAGTTGCAATATGTGGCTTTGATTTTTGTATCCCCTTGCCTATTTACATACATGCATGCATGCATTGTGTTGTTATCCTCTCTTATCAGCGATAAACTGCATGAATTTTCTGAGCCTTTTTCAAAATATCACTTGTATAGTTAACCCCATTGAAACTAGATCATGGCCAACTTCTGCTATAAAATTAAACTTATAAAAAGGCAGAGAAATAGCTAAATTTTCTTGCTTCATAAATGACATACAATCCATATCATGAATGGCTTAGGAACTTGTTTTCTTCAGGCAGTCATTATATGTTTCACTTAAATGGCACTCATTAACATATTTCATTTGAATGACAAAAGTTCCAGCATCATCACCTTGGCCAATGCATATTCTTGATTCATCACTGAATATCACTTTTATTCAGTAGTCCACACACTATGATTGTTTCTCTTCATTTTCTTCTGTGTGTCAGTGGTAGTTTTCATTTAGCTTTTCTATATGTAAACCTCATTTCTTTCAGCCAATTTCTTACAGGTTTCTTACAAACATTGACTCCTATTTTGACCCAATCATATTTCATTTGTTTCATTGTACATTTTCTATTTTCAAGCCATGTTGCATTGAGTTTTCTATCCTGAAATTTTGATACCTTTCATAGTTTTCCTTTTTTAACCATCCCATTTCTTTTATATTTGCACCAAATTTTAGACATAATTGACAGGAAACAATCAACATCTTTTGTCACTGTCGACTGTGGATTGCTTTCTTTAATAAGTTTTATAATTCTGTCCATTGTTTCAATTGACAGTTCTTTTGTTGGAGCCATGTTTTCTTTCAATTAGGTATGCCCAGCTGCTTGTTGAAGTTTGCAAGAACTGGATTTTAACTGTAGACCAATTTGCCTATCTTGGCTTCTGCTTGTATTAGTTTTAGAAATGCAAATTACAAGATCATTCCATTATTTTTTCTTCAATGTTAGGTCATTCCATAATATTCTTTTCTGCATGGCTTGGAAAGAAAATTGTACCATTAATTCAAATGATCTTATCTAGATTGTTAAGGAATATTTTCTGAATCCAGAATGATTAGTTAATAAACTAAAAAATCTTTTGTGTCTTATGTTATTGGTTTATTCACAGCTAAATAAAAAAAAAAAAAATCTAAGTGAACATCCTCTAAGTGAGCTAATTCCATAATTTTTGCTACACATAGTGTTTAGTTTGGTTTTATGGTATATTAACCATCATATATATTAAATATATGATTTCTAAACACATTGTGATAAAGAACAGGAGTAAGATGAATTCAATGAATGGGAATTACCGTATTCCCTGAGAAAGAGGAGTAGACTTTGTCTTACCTGCCTGAATTGAACCTGCATCCTCCTGAATGCTAAAAATGTGACTTGAGAGTGGCATGGACACAAGGTTTGATTCAATTGCCCAGATGTTATATGATTGCCCTAATCATATTGCTTGGATGGTTTTAATTCAGGTACCCAGATGTTGGAAAGCTGCATCAATAAATAGACAGTCCAGTTGAAAAGAAGCATCTTTCGAGTTGCAACACATACATTGGGGACTGATCAAGGATTTGAGGGGAGAGAGAAGAAAGAAAAAAGGAAAGGAAAACAAGGACAGTGCACACACCTGACCAACTGTGAGTGGAAATTCTAAATTAATTTTTTAAAAAATCACAAGCTATATCGGCACTGCTACTTATTTTTGAGTTCCCCTAAATGGCAAAGGTGAAACTCGGCAGCAGAGTAATAAAACCCTTCTGTGGTGATGGAGATGTGGTGGCATGGCTTAGAACGGTACAGCTAGTAGTGAGACTCCAGAAAATAGATGATGTGGCAAGCCTTTTGGCCTTATATTTGGAGAGAGATGCATTCCAACTATATTTGGAGATGGATGAAGATCAATAGACGAACATTGATGTGATTGAATCTTGGTTGAAAGAAGCTTTTACAGGCAGGGAGTTCTTTGCTTAAGCAAAGCAGAAACTGGTTAGGTGGGCAGGAGAGCATGTGGATGTTTATGCCAGCAAAATACAACTTGCCGGAAGGGCAGGATTTGCTGGGTGCAGTCTTGAGATGGCGATGAAGTTGGCGTTTGTGACAGGGTTCCCAAACAACATCTCAAAGGAATTGCAACTGGCACTGGCCATCAAAACATTGACGATAGGAGATTTGCTGACATGGGTGAGGGTGGTGACAAAAGATACGACTGAAGATACAGTCACAACCACGCAGTTCCCTCGAAGTGAGGGCAAAGTTTCATTTGAAGCAAAGCTTCACATGACTTGGATTTGGCTTGAATGTTGTGCTGATGATAATGCAGTCCATTATGAACTCGGTGATCTCCCAGGATACAGCAATACAACAAGCCATGTCATCATGCATTGATGAGATCTTTGTCAATACACATCTTGTGTCCCCAGATAAGGTGAAAGAACACCTGGCCAAATTTGGACTGGCCTGCAAGTAACTTCAAGAAGGAGCATGAATGCTTGGACTACACATTCAAAGTGACAGTGGTGAACTACAATGGACATGGGCAGTCTCTACTCCATACTCTCTACCGGTCATGATGCAGCAGACCATCTTTTTAGTGCAGGGAAAACTTGTTGGTCATTTTCCCATTTGCAGATGGCTCCGTGTGGTGACAGCATATGTCATGCCAACAAGATTACTTCTGGCTGGGATGATGAAACAAACGACCCCCCCACACACACACATAAGGAGTATGCTGATTGAGATGCTAACCAGGATACAGCAGGATGATAATGTAAGAGGCGATTGGTGTGTGGATGTGTATGAATTCTCAGTTTGGGTGGACGCAAGCTCACTTGCCACTGGGGTTGCGCTAGAAGCTAATGGATCAGTTGTTGAAGATGCAAGCTGGTTGTGCACAGCAAATAATGGGTAACACATTAACTTAGCAGAACTTGATGCAGTTTTAAAAGGAGTTAACCTGGTGCTCCAGTGTCACACAAAGGTATTACATATCTTGACAGATTCAGCCTGCGTTTACTGATGAACATCCGACGCTCTGACAGGAGAGGCGTGGCTAACCACTAAGACAGCCAGCAAAATGCTGCTATGAAGACAGCTCAAAACAATCATGGACCTAATTAAAGAGTATGGGCTAGTAGTAGATGTAACACTAGTCAAGTCAGATGACAACAAAGCCGACCAATGGTGACTGGTAAAAACCGAAGTTGAGCCCACCCAGCTTATCAGCACAGCATCTGCACATTGGCTGAACATTCAGCAAATTGCATGTATCCATCAACAGAGTGGACACCCTGGAATAAAGGACATCGTATTTTGCTAAATGTAAGGACCTGACTGTTTTAAAGTCTGACATGTGATTGGCAGTAAAGATGTGTATGGCTTGCCAGTCAATTGATCCTGTGCCTGTACACTGGCAAAAAGGAAGACTAGATGTGGAGGACAATTGGAGCAGGGTAGGAGTAGACATCACTCACTATGGCGGTGACTATTATCTCTCACTCATTGATTGCGGTCTGTCGTGATTTGCAGTTTGGCGGCCTCTATGCTGGCAAGACTCACCAATTGTCGTACACCTTTAGCGTTATTTGCATGGGTGTAGGTCCATAGTTTTCCCTTTCTTTTCTGAAATTTAGTATTAAGGCATGTTGATCTATTTTCTAGTGTGAAGTCTGTTAGATGTTCCCAATTTCTGTTTGACAAGTTGTGTAAGCTGAATTTGTTGTCTACATTTTTAGCTATTTGGGCATTCATGTCTCTACCGATCGTTAGAATATTGTGTTTTGGGATGCTACGAACAAGGGAGTATAGCTCATTATAAAAGGTGTTGAGGTCCGGTTTGTCACTAATATTGGTAGGGCTATAACAGGAGATGATTGTTGTGCTGGGGTTGCCATTAAACATGGCTACCATCATCCTCGGTTGTATTTTCTCGATGCTATTTAGTGATTTTAGGGCTTGTGGATTGATAATCATATCTACACCCCCATTGCAGTGTTGACAAAGTTTTTCAATGCAGATACCGAGACAAACATCCATCCATTGCCAGTATTGTGGTATTTTATATCTTCGCTATGAAGGTATCTCTGTTCTTGTACACATATAATGTCTATGTTATGATCTATTACAAAGTTGTCAGCTCTAGTAGTTAGCCTATTCTATTCAAAGTTCTAATGTTGAATGTCACTATTTGTATTGTGCTTTTACATTTAAGTAATTTTTGTTTTAGTTTGAGTTCTGTGGCTGATTTTTCAAACACTGGGGCTAGAGCTCCAACCTCAGCAGGACGTGCCTCTTTTTTACCTGCACGAAGGGTGATGTGGTTTGGACATGTGATTTGTGTATGAATCATAGTAATCTTTCGATGGCTGTGGTTTATTCTCATCCATAGACAGCACCCTAAATGATGAGTAGCAGTTGTTTCCCAATGGAACTATTTGATCCTGGCTGTTGACCTCTGGGGTTCGTCCGCCCAACACCTGGTTAGGTGTGCCGTTGACCTGTTGTTGGGTTCATCCGCCTTTACATCCACCATGCTGCTTCTCATGGCTTCCGAGGCATATCTTGTGAAAAAAAGAAAAATTTTTTTTCTCTTTTCTTTCCCTTACTTCTTGTCCCCCCATACATGTGTTAAGTTTTAACTCAGTATAAGTCCACAGTTGGATTATTTTTAAAATTCATCGGAGAATCCTTATTTACGGTTTATTGTAATCTTAAAGATATTCCATTTTTACACAAACTTAGGTTTTCAAACACTCTGCATTATTTCCAAAAGTAAAATCTTTTACCTTGTTTTTCATAATTTAGCTGTAAACTAGGATTCAGATTAATGGTCTTTTTCATTTAAATCACAGATGTTATTCAACAAAGGTTTTACTTTCATACACATAATAAAATCTAGAATATGCGTTTAAATAACAGTTTAGAAAAAAGACTAAAACTAACTGACCTGGTAGTTGTCCAGTTCAAAACAATGTGACTAAAGATTTTTTTTGTTTCTGTTGAATCACGAAACACACTTGTAGTCAGTAGCTAGGCTAAGAGCAACGTCTTTAGCAAGGCCAAGACTAAAGTAAATCAGTCCTCAATGAAGGAGCTATTTATGGCACATTGGGAGATTCCAATGTGCACACATTGGCCGGTCCATTCCTTGGATTGTGATTGGCTAGAACATCTAATTGTATATGTTTGTTCATAAATACCAACCCTGTCCAGTAAGCATTAGTCTTGACTATGCTGGAGTAACATTCCAAGTGCAGACTAGAAGGTGAAATTTTTGGTCTGAATTTTTTCACTTCGAAAAAGTAAGCTATTATTATTGTTACATTTGTTAAAATTTGTTATTGCCTATTTGTTATCATTGTTAAAGCTTTGTGACCCCCCTCAAACTATTGTTGTTTGTTGGTGAGGAGGGTCAACACTCGATATTTGTTGAATTCTGTTTTGAAAACGAACATTTTTTACAATTTCCATATTTTACACGCACTCCAAAAACCGTCAAGAACATTCGTTTTTTAACGCCTAGTTGCCTAAAAAGCAACTATGGCAGAGGCACCATCTCCACCATCGCATTCACCGTCTGATATTTTCGACGGCCTAAGTCCCCCCTCACAGCCGGAAAATAAATGGCCAACACTTTCTCCGGCCAGTACTATACCACCCGCCTAGAAAGTGCCATCATTGCCGGCCTCCTGGAAAGAGAAACTGACAAAAAAAACCCAGCTTGACTATAACATATGCCGGGAAAAATATGAGAAATATTTCGAAGGGAATAGGATTCATCCTATTCCCGAACTCATAAAAGAGGTCGAACCAAAAACGATTTCATTCGTAGTTACAGATCTAAGAACCAGGAGGTTGGCCGGTATTAAAAAAGACGTTTTTGAAGAATTATTAAGGGCAGCGGACATCCCAGCCAAATATTACTGCCGACGCAGCTTTGCAACATGGGATGTACTGCTCCCATCGGAAGAACAAGCGGCGAAGCTGGCCGGAGGAAATATCACTTCTAAATATTTCCGGCTGCAGCCTGAGTACATGGGGAGGCGTAGAATAAAAATCACCGTGTGTAATGTCCCGATTGCACTCAACGAAGAGGTCTTGGCGGCCTACTTAATAAAGTATGGCAACATCGAAGCTATAAATAAAGCCAAATCGACCAACATGACAGCGCACGGTGACTACGTCTTCACCATGTGCTTAGACAGAGGGGGCTTCACAGCCATACCACAGACAATATCATATGAGGACAGGGCTATGACGGTTGTGGTTGAGGGCAGGAAGCCCCAGTGCTGGAATTGTAAGCAGCTGGGGCACTTTTCAAAATCCTGCCCTCAAAAGACCACTAAAACAACACCGACCACAACAACACCAATAGCAAAAACAACGACAACTATAACAGCAGCAGCAGCGACCGTGGCCGAACCAAATGAAACCTCGAAAGCCAAAACTGGGGACAGCCCCGACAAAGAAGAGGGCTGGACCCAAGTACAAAGGGGCGGAAAAAAAAAGAAGAGCCCCGTTAAAACAACGGAGAATCAAAACACAACGGCCACCACTATTCCTACTGACACTGCTGTTACTACTACTACTACAACAACCAAAACAGCATCATCATCATCATCATCAAGTACAACTAAGAAATCTAAAGAAAAAACTAAAGAAAATAAAGGAAAAGACGAAGATATGGATTATTCCACGAATTTAAAACGGCGTAGGGATAGTGGGGACTCAATAATTGAAGAAGGGGGGAAAAACATATAAAAAAGCCACCCCAAACAGAAACACAAACACAGACCCAAACACCGTCCTTGCCTCAGCCAAAGGGGGAGAAAAAAATTACTCGACCAGAAAGACCAGCTCAAATAATCCCTCTCCCACAAAGTACCCCAGCTCACCTTCCTGATTTCCCATTTTCCCCTAAAACCCCTTCACTCTCACCTGTCACATCCCCCAACCTACGGTCCCATTCGGCGACCCGAGAAACAACACCCCCAGCACCATCATTACCCATTGTTCAAAAGCAGCGGTCACGGTCAGCTACAAGCGAAGTTCGACGTGCGCTGACTGCATTTCACTTTTGTGAAGACATTCTTCAACCACAGAACTTGGACCATGTGGTCAAAAAATCTTTAAAACCTCTACTGTCATTCAAGACTGTGGACAATAAGGATATTACAAACCCGTACTTATTCCAGGACGCACCTATGTTAGCCACATTCGTCCGTTCGGCTGGCAATCAGACTAAAGAGCTCTGGCAATTTATCGACAATGCCAGTCGGACGGACGTAATGTTGGCGGACACAAAAAACTCCATGTTAAGAAAAATGCTTCCCTTTTGTTCGGGCAGGGTCCCGATTTTAGTTCACCCATCCTTCTATAGGTCCCTAAAGTTGCGGTACCCCGTGGATGTCGGTGGAATTACCAGGGACGACCGAGTCAACACTGAGCTCGGCACCGGATCCCTGCGTCAGGCCGTCGGCATCCTTACTCCCAAGGATTTCCGGCCCGTAGTCGACACTGAGTAAGGTAAGTGGGATTGATGGCTCTAAACCTTGCTACTTTGAATGTGAGGGGATTGAGGGATCCGGGCAAGTGTATGTGCTTGCTTGGTGAACTCAAAACTCTCGGTGTAGATGTTGCTGCAGTGCAGGAAACCCATTTCACTTGCGGTGCCGACTGTCGTGTGCTGGAAAGCGATTTTAACGTTTTCTCGGCATACGGCAGCCGTACCAGCGTTGGGGTTTCTTTGCTAGTTGGACGCAGCCTTGATGCTGATGTTGACGTTGTTTTTGCAGGTGACGGGGGCCGACTGGTTGTGGCCGATGTTGCCGTGAAAAGTTTCAAGTTTCGTCTGGTTGCGGTTTATGCGCCCAATATCGCTGTGGAGAGGGTTTCCTTTTTTCGTCGGTTGGCGCCGTTCCTGGACGATACGAAGCGGCTAGTTTTAATGGGTGATTGGAATGCGATCCTTGATCCCAAGATAGATAAGGTCGGGCGGGGAGCTAGGCAAGCAGCCTTGCCGGCCTCATGACTCGTCATGACCTCGTCGACAGGTTTCGTCTGGATCACCCAGGGCGGGAGATGTGGACGTGGCTAGATAGTTCGCCCTCTGCCAAAGTAGGTTCCTACTTGGACAGAGTGTTAGTGAGACGAGCTGACATTGATTTTGTTAGTTGTCCCACGTTCCACTTGATAGCGTGGACTGACCATAAACTTGTTAGAGTCAGTCTACGGTTAGCAAATAGGCCTAGTCTGGCCGGTTACTGGAAGTTCAATACCTCCTTACTGGAGATACGGGACTTCCGGGACCGGCTGGAATCCCTAATTCAGCGGGCGTTAGTGGGGGCGGTTACCGGGAATAGGTGGTGGGGGATCTCTTAAACATAGGATTAGAGATTTCGCTACCAAGTACAGTCGCCAGCTCAACCTAGATAGGACCAAGAAAGCGAAATCTATAGACGATAGACTTTCCCGGGCGGTGGCTGGGGGGGACTCCCTAAACGTAGAGCTAGCTAGGGGGGACCTTGAGCGCTCGCTACTCTCGTGCTACAAGGGATACGTAGTTAGATCTAGGTTAAAGAGAGTTCTCAACGAAGCTGTGAAAACGAACGCGACTGCGCGTGAAGAAGAAGTGCGAAGGTTCCCCGATCGGTATATCGGTTCTGTCAAGGCCCCGGATGGGCGACTGCTGCGATCGGGTCGCGAGATTCGTGACGCCTTTCGGGAGCACTTTCGGGATCGCTTTGCCCGCTGTACTGATCTCCCGCTCCGGGAGTTTCGTAGCTATCTTGCCGACTTCCCCCGCCTTGGGGTGGCTGAAGCGGCTAGCTGCGAGGGTGTGGTTACTGAATGTGAAGTCCGTGACGCGTTGAAGCAGGTCGGCCTCAACAAGTCGCCGGGACTAGATGGTTTGCCCTACGAAGTGTACTTGAGGATGTCGCACATGTTTGTGCCTATTCTGACGGATATGTTCAACCATTGGTTCGCCCAGGGAGCCATCCCTGGTAGCGTTACCAAGGGCGTGATCACATTGCTGAAGAAAGGTGGCAGGCATGTTTGGGAGGGTTTAGATGATTACAGGCCCATAACTCTGCTTAACACAGAGTTAAAGATTTTGGCCCGGGTCTTAGCAAATCGTTTACAGCTTGTCATTAGCGATCTGATCGGCTCTGAGCAGACCTTTGCTGTGAAGGGAAGATCGATCCAGGACAACCTGCACTTGATTCGCGAGGTCTTAGAGGGTATAGAAGACGGCACCGAGGCCGTGCTGATCAGTTTAAATCAGTCCAAGGCCTTCGATAGGGTTGACCATCGGTTTTTGGTGACTGTTTTGGAGACTGCCGGATTCAAACCGGAGTTCCGCAGATGGATTAGCATGATGTACCACAACCCTCAGGCAGTGGTGCAGGTGAACGGAAGGCGTTCGGGGGTGTTCGCGGTCGAGCGTTCCGTCCGGCAGGGCTGCCCGTTGTCTCCTCTTCTCTATGTCCTAGCTTTGGAGCCCCTGCTCCGTAGGCTTAGGGATAGGACGACAAATCCGGCCCTGCGCGGTGTCCCTTTTGCTGGCCCTCTTACGGCAAGGGTTTCCGCGTTCGCCGATGATATCACAGTGTTTGTATCCCGCCGTCTGGATATAAAGGCTGTGAAGAAGGCGGTTAGCGAGTACGAGCGGATTGCAGGAGCCAAGGTCAATTTTGACAAAAGCGAAGGTTTGCGGCTCGGTGCTTGGAGTGGTAGCAATACTCTTCCGGGGCCGTTCCGCTAGAGTGACGGACCCGTCCGCATCCTCGGGGTGTGGTTCGGGCCTGGCCTCCAACTGGAGCGAAATTGGTCGGAAATACAAGCCAAGGTGAATGCTCAGGTGGGAATCTGGCTTTCAAGGAGGTTGTCCTTAAAGGGCAGGGCGGAGGCGTGCGCCGTGTACGTCTTCCCCTTGATCCTTTACCGATTGGCTGTACTTCCTCTGCCTAAGGTAAATCGGTTGGCGCTGCAACGATCCCTTTCCAGATTGCTCTGGGGAGGTGCAAGGCCGATGGTCCGTAGGCAGGTCTGTATCCAACGTACACGCAACGGGGGTCTAGGTATGCCTGATCTGGAGAGCCACTGGCTTGCTGAAAGACTTGCATACTTGGGCAGAGCGTTGACGGGGGACGCAGTGTGGAGACTGAAGGCGAGTCGGACTTTTCCTCGCCTAAAGTCAGACCCAAAGGCTGAAGGTCGACGTAGGCCTTTGGGCGAAACACTGTTTGTCCGCGAGTGCCGAACGGCCCTTCGTAACCTTCTTGGGTCCAGTGACCTTTCACAGCCTCGAAAAGAACTATATCGGGAGCTAGTGGTGGGTTCCGCTTCTGATCCTCTCAGCGAGCGGCACGGCTGGACGACGGAGGAGATTCGCTCTCATTGGAATTGGGCGCCAGGATCGAGCTTCTTGAACAACTCCGAGTTCTCGCTCACCTGGCGACTTGTGCGAAATGCGTTACCCCTTGTCGGCTTGAACTACAAGGCGGGCCTGGCAGACATGCCTGATTGCGCTCGCTGCGGCAGTGGTCTGGAAGAAACGGCTGAGCACGCCTTCTACTACTGCGAGCGAGTTCGCCCGTTTTGGGATCACGTCGGCGAGTGGACGGCTCGCATCGAACCCAAACAGCTCGTGCTGCTCGACGTTGGTTACGTCGTGGACAACGTTCTTCCTCCGTATCAGGGTGAGAAGCTTGTGGTGTTTCTCGCGATCCTAGCTGTAGCTAGAATGGTGATTTGGACGACGCGAAACAAGGGATTGTATGACGATGCAAACTTTTCTCATCGTGATCTGATTTTGTATTTTCGGCATCAGCTGAGGGTCAAAATCAGATGCGATAGAAAACGCTTGGATCGCATAACATTCAGCAAAAGGTGGGTGCATGCAGCGAGCCTGGTCGTGCGAAAGGGAGTAACGTTGGAGTCATCCTTCCCTCCTCTGCCGGCTCATGGCGTCTACGGTACGGGTCCTTAAGGACCCCACCCCTGGTGAGTAGAACTGTTCCCTTTTTCTTTTGGTACCCAGGTACCTAGTTAGCAGTATGTTGTGAGTCATTGTCCCCGTCATCTAGTCGTTAGTTCTCAAGATCTTCCCCATCCCCATTATTTTTCGACCTCAACCCGCATCCCAGGCCACGTTTACTGAAGATCTTGAACATGCATATGTATAAAAATCATATCACCAGCTTATATCAACCCATACCGCGCCCGACCCCTTATTTCTTTTACCCCGGTAGATTAGGATTCCTGTCCCACCTAGGGTAGGTCCGACTTGTTTCCGGTTCTTTCGACCCGGAAAACAGTCGGCCTCCAATTTTATAGACGGGGGGATGGGAGGGCAACCAAACGGGGGATTTTTCCTTTGTTTTTGTATATATTTCGGTGTTTTTTCTCCCATTCCCATCACATTCATTGTAAATAAATCATACATGTAAATAAAATCATTCATGAATCTCGGGATTTTAAGTAGGACTTCTTCATAGAGCAAATGTGGTATTTTGGTGATTGCAGCGCGCATGACGATGGAAGAATGGCTATATATTGTATTGTTGAATGGGTCGGCGAATGTGGCTAGCTAGGTCTCCTTAGCTAGGTCTCCTATATAGAAAAGTATGACCGCTCCCTTCCCCTCCCCAAAAAACTTCAAGGCCTTGTGCCTTCTGTATATTTTATACAGGAATAGATAGTCTTGACTATGCTGGACCTCAGGTAAGTGTTGCTGTTATTATTGTCACTATTGCTGTTGTATATTGTTGTGTTCTACAGTTTCTTACAGCAATGCGAGTCTTCTACTTCTTAAGTGGAATGGGAAAGCTTAATATTCGGTCTTTTTGTAGAGATATACACATGTTGTTCCAGTGTTTTTTTGGGGGTTTTTTATTCATTCATTTTAAACTCCCCCTTTCCTCCCTCTATCATACCACTCTACACAGAATCCCTAAGTCATTCCATTCTTACACTAACTTAGGTTTTCAAACACTGCAATATTTTCAAAAGTATAAAAATCTTTTACCTCGTTTTTCATAGTTCAGCTGTAAACTAGGATTCAGATTAATAGTCTTTTTCATTTAAATCAGAGATAATATTCAGCAAAGGTTTTACTTCCATACACAAATCTAAAACATGCATTTAAATAACAGTCTAGAAAAAAGACAAAAACTAACTGACCCAGTAATTGTCCCGTTCAAAACATTGCGGCTAAAGATTTCTTTTTGGTTTCTTACAGCTGTAAAAAAAACTAAAAATATCAAATTTTTTTCTTGTGAAACATTATTCAGTGAAAGTGCATATTATTAAGTATTATTCATTACCAAACTTTACAGCACTTAAACTATAATCAAAAATAAAATTGCATGAATATACATACAAGGGATGTACTTACTTTTGAACTGCTGCACATTCATATTTTTGGTTACAGAGTTTGAATATTGTAAACTTTGGTAATAAATGATACCTGATAACATCCATTTTGATTGAATAATGTTACACTAGAAATGATAAAATTCTAGTCTCTTTTATTTTAAAGAAAATTAACTTTTTGTGAATAATTGTAAGGTGTATCAGTAAAATATGAATGAATATAAAGGTCATTCAATAAATAAGAGAAATTTTTCTTGAAAAAAGAAAAATGTTAATTTTTTTTTTTTCCCAGAATTTTTTCCATAACTGTAAACCCTGCATTGTTTAGAATTGATTTATAGCAAAAATTATTTTAATCTTGCTAAAATATTTGTTTTGAGGCTATTCAAAATGGTTGCAAATCAAACAGTGTACTTGATCAGAGATCTGTTCTCAAATTTTTGACACCTGAGTTGTGTAAACTATGTGAAATTTATAGAAGAATGTGTGATGTCTATGGAGGGACTTGTTTTAATGAAAAATGTTTACAAATAAGCTAAACATAGGCTTGCAGTAGCAAACCTGAGTCGAAAAACAATTCATGGAGTGGAAACACACTGAGTCTCCAGTAAAGAAAAAATTCTAGGCACAGCAGTCAGTAAAGGTCATGTTGACAATCTTTTGGGACTTTGAAAAAAGTTTGACTGTAAACAGTACTTCCTATTGCCAAGTCCATTGGCAAAACTCACCGCATTTATTTTTTGTTTGGTTGTGTTTTACGGCAGGTCAACCCTTAAAGGTTATTTAAAGCCAAATCCACTTTATACATATATATTAAATATATATGATTTATTAACAAATTTTTAAATGAGCCAGAATTCATTTGTTTGCTCACAGTTAAATAGTTTCAAGTATTGCTCTCTGATAGTTTTATTTATACATGTTATATACCAAGAATGAAGAAATAATATTTCTTATATATAAAAATATAATCTGTTTCTTCATTTTTTTTAATTACGAAATGTATAAAATAGTTGAGTAAAGGAAAGAGTTGAGGAACGGCTAAAATATACAGAGAGAGAGAGAGAGAAAAAATCTTTAGTGAACTGCTTCTTCATTCTGCTTTCACAAGACTGGTACAAGGCTAACTCAAAACATCTAATCATCTCAGTTTCTATATTTTTTTCAACTTCAGGGCCTTCGCAAGGTACTCCTTCTTTCTTCTGGGATCATATCCTCTTTCATCTTCAGTGAGCTTGTTTCTTCACATTTCTTCAACTTTCACAAACCTGTTTCTTCACACTTCTCTACATTATCTTTAGGCATTTAATTATCTTAGCTTCCTCATTTTAGCGAGTCTCATGCAGCTCAGACCTCAAAACCCTCAGCCATCTGGCATGACTTCTAGCTGCTCTTCTGCCAGCTCCTTCATGCTTACTACAGGTCAAAAATCTTTTGTGGTTATATAATTTTCCTGACACCTATGCAATTCTTGTGGTCACACTTCCTTCAGGCATTCCACCCATGCAATTCACATTGCAGAAATCCCATGTTTTGTATACAGATGCACATCATGTTAGCCAGCCATGTAACTTACATTGCTTGTCAAAGAAATCTTCTTTCTGACACTATTCAACACACACAGATGGTTTCAAGTACTAATTCTGATTCAGTTTAACATCAGTTGTTTGTTTGCACAGTTAAATGGTTTCAAGCATAGTAAATGATTAAATTCTTCTATTTGACCCATAGATGAGATCCAAACAGGTATGAGTCAGAGTGGACCTGGAAGTAATGGCAATGAAGGAGTCTTTCACATTCCCCAAAGCTCCAGGATTGGAGCTTCTCCATGAGATGGCTTAGTGTCATATCCAGGATACTCATTCAGTTCTTACCTCTTTGCAGAAATGCAGTCAACGTATTTCAAAGTCCTATCTGACTAGGCTCCGTATCTACTGAATGACCTTCATAATTTCATGAAAAGAACAGTTATATTGTAATTATTAAATAAATAAATTCAAAGATTCTCATATTAAAATCTTCTGATAATAGTAATAACTTAACAAAATATAATTTTTGCCAACTAAGTACACAAGTGTTATTATTATTATAACAATAACAACTACTACTACTACTACTATTATTGATCTTATGTTTTTATTGTTTATATAAGTTTATTCATTTTTTCACAGATGAAATACCCTCTTCCTGATCAGGAATTGTTATTTTCAGATGGTACACAACATCTAAGATGGTTTTTACTGCCATCAGAAGCACAAAATTGCATAGATGGCAATCCTCCTCCTCATCTACTTCCAGAATCTTTGCCATTTGTACCAAAGTCTTTTATGAATAAAGAATCTTTAATTCTTCAAAATCCATCTTTGGAATTATATTCACATGAGATCAGTCACACAAACCACAATAACAGTGCAATTAATAATGATAAAAACAATGACTATGGCAACTCTTTGCAAGATTTTGATTCTGCAGAAAAGGCAAAGGAGTTCTCAGAATCAATCAAGAACTTCTTAGAAAAAGGCTTTCAAAACAGTTTATCAGATAAACCAGTGGAAAAAGTTCTAACCTATTCCAGTAATACTAATATTACAGAAGAATATAGCAACACCGAAAATATCACTCCCAAAAGCTACAATTGTGAATTTGACAATTATCTTTTGAGATCAAATTCCCAAGCTAGAAGAAACAAAATTGTCTGGGATCAAAGATTGTTACCTGGGCACAAAGAAAAAGTGAATTCTATTTCCTCTGCTCAAAGTCAGTACAGCCACCTACAACAGGATACAATGAACAATGCTTCCCAGCCATCAATAAATACTTCTTCAGTTCCTAAAAGCAATCCATTAGATGTCATTAGCTCTAAATCACAAAGTAACATCTTGGTAAATCTTTCAACAAATGATACAAAGTCTGGTAATAAAGAAGTTGGTATGGTAAAAGCAGATCTAATGCCTACAGTCTGTCATTACAAACCAAAATCCAAGAAATCTGACTTGAAAAAGACAAAGAAAGGCAGCTTTTGGTTTTCACCCCCAAAGGAAATATTCACACCTGCAGTAAAGGTAAGTGATGTCAAGTTGGTAAAATTATTTATGAAGTTTAAAAACCTCCAGTTTGGTACATTTTTTAAGGAGGAGGGCCAAATATCAATTTAGATCTGTTCACTTTCATATAAAAAATTTTTCTTGAGTAATCTTTGGTACTTTCAATCAATATTTCTTCTGGAAAATTATGAGTTTTAAAAAAAAATTAATTTTTTAAGATTTAGGAAACCCTTAGTTTCTGTCTATTATATAAAACTGAAATTTTTAGTAATTGGTTACAGTCATCATCATCATCACTACTACTACTATCTTCAGAGGTTGTGGTGGGGTTAAATTAAATTATTAATTTTTTTCACATTTTCAAATCAGGGTATTTAATCATTAATTACTTTAAGGAGTATAACATAACATTTTGCAAAAATTTGAAATATCACAAAAAATATGCCAACATAAAAAAATTCTTAAAAAAGAATAAACAGTGAGAGAAAGGGAATTTCATGAGACAAGTGAAAGTAAGGATTCATTTTATTATAGCAGTTATATTGTAACACTCTCCTATTCATAAAACATAAAAATAATAAAAAAACAAGCTACAAGGGTTTTATCAATTGAAAATACCAAAAGTTACTTTTTTCCTAGTAAATGGTTATCTTAAACCAAATCTTGACCAAAAACATGACCAGATGGTTCACTGGAATTTATACAATATTTAAATAACTATCTTTAATTGAAAAAGAACCTACTCAATAACAGCTAACTTTAAATTTGAATTAAGATACATTTACTATTTACTCAAAAAATCAATCATGAAGTAGTTATTTTGGTCTTTAGAAACTATAAATCTTTGTCTGAATTTCTGAAGTGAGAAATTATCTTTATTATCCTCTGATGGACTAGTATCTTTATCTTGGTTGTTATAGTCACTTTTTGGCTGTTGTACTCCTTCAGGTGTCAGTCATAATTAAAACAGAATCTTTAAATTATTTTAATTTTAAAATTTAAATGATGATGGTGCATATCTGGGCAACTTATATAATAAAGTGACATCTAAATGTCTAGATAAGTAAGCAATTTTTAAAAAATTTTGATACATTTGAACAGCATTTTTTTTTTTAGCAAAACATAGGATTGTGGAAGTGCAGGACCCTCTATATCCATCCTAGCTATGTGTGACTTTTTCTTCTTTCTTAAAATTCATCTCAAGGCTAAGATTTGTGGACTCAAATGATATTTAAATAAATATAATGGCACGGCTTCACACCATATCAGAGAATAATCAGAGCTGCTTTAACAAGTGGAAAACTTACTGAAATAAGTGAATGACAAGGGAAGTATTTTGAAGAAAAGTATTCTTTCATTCACTGTCCATTTTCATCTTGGTATTTTTTTAACATGCTTTCTATATTACTCAATTTGTGTCCAGGTGGAATATTATTGATGGAAGGCCTCAATAATATTCCACCTGGGCACAAATTGAATGAAGGAATATTATCAATATATCATATCAGTAAGATCTCTCTGCAGCTGCTCTTGGATAGAAATTTCTTCCCAGATATTTCATCAACCTTCCTAGGACAAAGACATTTTTTTATGAAATATCTACTTAATTTCAATCAATGTGTTAAATACATCTTTCTTTTTTATTCTTTTTTGTTTCAGGCAATTACTGACTACAAAATGATCAAAGATGGTGACCATGTGCTTCTATGTTTGTCAGGAGGAAAAGATTCACTCTCAATGCTTCACATCATTCACCAATATCAGTTTTATGCTCGAAGTAAGGTAAAAATAACATTTAACCTTTAATAAGAAATGAAAAAGCCCATGATACCCTAATAATCTTTTTAGATGCTTTTTAAGATTTAAAAATTTCAAAGGAATAATCAAAGTAAAGATGTTCCTGTTTAGCTAATTGTGCAACAGTTGTTCTGATAGTGCATCGAATCAAAATGATCAACATCTTAATTTAAACAAACAAAAGCACTTAAAATTTAATCTCAGAGTTTGTACTAGATATAGATTTATTTAATGTTTGGCACCTAATGTGATATAATGATTTGCAAACTAAGCTAGCAGTGAGTTCAATTATCACTGGGTGACCCATACTTCTACCTTGTGCAGGACTAAGCTAAACTTAGTAAATCAGAGCTAAACAATGGTGCATAATTATTTTACATTTCCAGCTTGAAGAACTACTTATAAACCTAATTAGTAATGTTTAATTAAATGTGAATGATTTTTTAGTATAACAATTCATTAACTTCTTTTCTTTTTAAGTTTGGAAATTTAAATTTTGTATGATTAGTTACCTTTCCTTATGAAGAACAAAAAAACAAAAAACATTTTAGGTAGCTCTATATCAATCCATTTATTTCATTATAGAAAACAAATAAACAAGCAAACACTTCATGGTTATTAATATAAATATGGATTTAGCTGTAAAGCAAATATTATGAAATATAAATTTGGGAGGCCCAAGACGATCTCATGGCTATCTACTATCCTAGAAAAAATTAAACTTTATTCTAAATGTTTTTTCTTGGTCATTAGCTTATAAAATTCATTTATTAAATACTCACTTAAAGGCCATTTTTGGTGACCATTAAGCTTGATAAGCTCCTCATGTATATTAAATTTATATAATCCATTGCAAATAAAGAGAACTGCTCTATAAATAGGATTTATTATTTATCCTCCTTGATAAATTATAAGAATCACTATTATTAACTTGGAAATTGCTTTATTGTCATTGTTTATCATTTTTATGTTGTTGCACTGAGAAAAATCTTGTTATTTTTATGCCATTTTTTCTGTTATGAAAATATCAAAAATCAGGTCCTTATAATATAGAAATGATAAAATAAGGTCCTTATAGAAGTATAAATAAGATCAGAATAAATGAAGATGTATATTAGTTTCATTTTTAATCATCTGTTATAAATAATTGTATATTTAATATAAGATTTTGAGCTTCTTCAAAAGTTTTGTATTGAAGTCTTTCTTCTGGTCTTTCATGGCCTGTGTCCTTTCAGCTGGAGCTGTAGAATATGCTGACTGCACCTCTGCAGAGGGATAGGATCCCCCCACCAAGTATTCTAGGTATGACACTAAACCATCTGATGGTGAGGCTCCAGTCCTGGAGCTTTGGGGGAATATAGAGTACCCCTTCATTGTCATTACTCTCAGGTCCACTCTGACTTGGAGTTGGTAGGCTTTGGTAGTTCAATGCACAGTTGTTGGCATACAGAAACTCATTGACAATATCAGTCTTTACCTTGGTCTTTGCTTGAAACCTTCTGAGGTTGAAGACAGAACCATCAGTTCAGTATCGATTGTTGATTCCAATATCCAAGCCACTAAATGCATCAAATAGCATTGCAGAAAACATGATACTGAAAAAAATGGGGGCCAGGACACATCCCTGCTTAACTTCATTTGTGAGAGGAAAAGCTATGGAGCTTTCTCCATTGTCTTGCATGCCGTCATGAAATTGTCTAACGATAGTGATGAATTTTCTCGGGGCATGATTCTCCAAAGGCCATCTCTGCTGACCATATCAAATGCCTTGGTCAGAGCAACATAAATTGAGTAGAGGTCAGTGTTCTGTTCCTGACATTTCTCTTGCAACTGTCTTGCAACAAACACCATGTCAACAGTCCCACGTTCCTTATGGAAGCCGCATTGACTTTCCAGTAAGAGTCCATATTTGAGATGGTTGTTGAGGTAATTCACAAAGACTCTGGCTTGGATCTTGCCTGAGATTGAAAGTAAGGAGATTCCATAATGATTATCACATGCTTGTCGGTTCCCTTTCCTTTTGTAAATATGGATGATGGAAGCATCTTTGAAGTCCTGTGGTAGTTGTTTTTTCACCCATATCAGCTGAATGAGAGTCAGAAGTTTACCCATCAACGCTGATCCACTCTCCTTATAGATTTCTGCAGGAATTGAGTCAGATCCAAGTGCTTTGCCACTGGATAATTGATGGATAGCTATCTGAACTTCCTCCAGGGTTGGAATAACATTGAGTGACTTGTTCACTGGGACTTGCAGCAATCATTCAATGGCCTTGTCATTGATAGAAGATGGCCTGTTTAGTACACCATTGAAATGCTCAGCTTACCTCTCCAGGAACTTATTGCTCTCTTATATGAGCTTGGTTCCATCTGCACAGAGAAGAGCCGGCACTAGTGGGACCATAGACCTTTCTCAGACTGCTGTAAAAGTTTTTCATGGCATTCTTGTCTGTGTAACCTTGAATGTCATCAGCTCTAGCACTCAGCCATGAATCTTGCATTTCATGCAGCTTGAGCTGAACGGTGCTGCGAATGCTCCTGAGAGCATATTTCTTGGTAGTACACTGAGGATCATGGAAGTGAGCCTGGTGGGCAGCGTGCTTTTTCCCTATGAGGTCCATGATCTTGACATGGTTCTCATCAAACCAGTTTTTGTATCTTCTGGTAGATGGTCCTAAACACTCCATAGCTATGGTGTCTTGGAGAGTGATCCACACTGCTTGCACATCTTAGGTCTCAACAAACAATTGCTTGATTGGAACATCTTTTAGCTTTGCAATGTTCAGTTGCTTTAGTGCTTTTTTGCCCTGTGGTCTTGTTTTAGGCTGGACTCTGATGCTTAGTTTAGAAATGATTAGGTGATGATCTGTCCACCATTCTGCACCACACGCAGCCCTTGTGACTCTCATATCCCACTTATCTCTCCATCTCACAATGACATTGTCGATCAGATGTCAGTGCTTAGTATGGGGGTGCCTCTTGTTGCGAGTTGGGAGGTAGAATATAGTGTTGATGATTAGAAGATTATGTTTGGCGCAAATCTGAAGAAGCAGTAGGCCATTGCTGTTGCATTTTCCGGTCCCGTGTTTACCCAGTACTCCTTCCCAGGAGGCACTGTCTTGTCTAACTCTTGCATTAAGTCACCAAGAATGATGAGCTTGTCTGCAGTAAGAACAGCGGAGATAATATATTCAAATTCTTCATAGAACTTGTTTTTTGTTTCATCTGTGTTAGTCATGGTAAGTGCATAGGTGCTGATGGTGGTAGCGAATTTTTTCCTGTGATGAAGTGGAAGTCTCATAGTCATGAGGCAGTCATTCACCTTTATGGTTTTATATCTGGTAGAGAAGTGACTAACAGACACAGGAGTAACATTTTGAGCAATGGATCTCTCCGTATTGGGTTTTAGTTGATTTGACAAAAGCGTTTGATATAGTTAACAGGGATTCACTTAGGAAGATACTTTGAAAAATAGAGCGCCCACCAATATTTGTGAATATTCTCAAGCAGTTGTACAGAAGTATGAAGACTAGAGTTGTCATGAGTGCTAGGTTGTCAGATGAGATTCCAGTAGATAATGGGGTTAAGCAGGGACATGTTTTGGCCTCAACACTATTCTTGATATTCTTTTCTGTGATGCTGATTCACATATTTCAGCATTGTGAGTGGAATGTTCTTTTGGAATTCAGAACTACAGGAAGGATTTTTGATTTGCAAAAATTCAACTTCAAGTCAAAGACTTTTCACACTCTGATTAGAGAGTTCTTTTATGCTGATTACATTGACTTTCTGGCTCATTTTGTGAATGAAATACTACATATGGTGGATCTATTTGCAGCCTCATCTTCTGCATTTGGTTTTAAAAATTAGCTTGACAAAAACAAAAGTAATTTTTATCCCCATAACAGGTGTGCTGTATAGGCTGTTGTTAAATCTTTTACATATTAGGCATGTACATTGCCTAGTGATGGCTCTTTGGATGCTGAAATTTACCTTTGCATTAAAAGGGCATCTGTTGTTGATAGGATACTTGAAAAGTTATGAAATATACCCACACATCGGATTGGTTGGCTGTTGATCTATCCATCTTCTTACACCTGGCCGAGTGGGCTTTTCACAAGTTGAACAAAAAATAAAAACCAACAAAAAACTGAGGGAGGAAGGAAGAAAAGACAAAGCATGGATTAGAGAACAGCAAAATGTATGAAGGCGAGGTCTGTGACATTCTTGGCACTCTGTGTATGTGTGGCTGTTGCAAGAACTTAGCAAAAATCCTAAACAGCTACCAAGAATAACTTGTCATCGCTTTTGATTTCTCTGGCTGTGTCTCTGTCCTAGCTGCAAGACCTTTCTCTCTCAGAGTCTCAGGCTTAACTGCTAGACTCTCTTGCTGCTTCTCTTTGGCACCATATCTTGGACTTCACTCCCTCGTGTCTTTGACTTGATTGCTCTGTATCTTTTTCTTAACTGCTAGGCTTCTCTTCAGTACTGTATGTTAGACTTTACTGCTAGGCTTAGTACCCTAGCCTTGACTGCCCAGCCCCACATCTTTGATTTGACTGTCCCATGTCTTTGACTTCACTGTTCCATGTCTTTTTCTTGAATCACCAATGTCCTTGGTCCTTGCTACCCCATACTTCTGGTCTCACTGGTTCACGTGGACCTTTATGACAGTCTGATGTTGTCCAAGGACGCTGAAGATAAAAATCTCTCCAATTCTGATGGCTACCCACAACATATCCATCCATCCATATATATATATATATATATATATATATACACACACACATAAATGCACATTATTGTGCCACAAAGTGGGTATGTTACCCATAAGATTAAGATGGTTTCTAGGTCCTGCATATTGAGTGTTCTTTCAGACACATCTAAAACATGGATATTGCTTCATAGGCATCTGAAAATACTTGAACACTTTCATCAGAAGAGTTTGAGACACATTCTAAACATCAAGTGGAACACCAAAACACTTAACACATAAGTTCTTATTAGGGCAAGATACACAAGGATTTATTCTCATTATAATGACCCAAATGCTGTGGGCAGGTCATGTTATGTATATGAGTGATGATAGAAACTCTTTTATGGTAGAGTTGCATGCTGGCAAACCTCTGCAATATAAGCCTTAGAAGATTCATGAGGATTGCCTAAAAAGCAACCTTGGGAATATAAAAATAGATCCTGACAACTGGAAAAAGCTGACATTAAGGAGGATTGAATGGAGAATCTATGTGGATGATGTCTGTTTTGAGAGGGAACGCATTGAGCATGTAAACCTCATGTCAACTTTCAAGGGAAACACCTGTAATGTTGGTGAGAACATGAATGGCTGGAGATGTGGTTGGATTTTTCTCTTTAAGGCTTGATATTTCAATAATTGTAAGTCTCATGAGAGACAATCCATGTGCACATGTTTCTCTCTGTGAACAATGTGACTTGCACGTGTAATAAAGTTTATAAGTCAGTTTCTGGTCATCAGAGATATAAGGTGGTACACAAGCATCAAATTATACAAACTGATCAGATTAATATAGTGGGGAGGGCATCCTTTCTGTGTCACATTTGCTTCAGACTTTGTGGATCTGTAGCAGAATTGATGGATCACTTGAGGGGACACAAGCGGAGTTATACTGATGGTGGTGGTGTGAGATTATAAAGGACAGCAGTGATCTATAAGAGATTATGCCTGTGTGTGTATATATATATATGATCCTCATGCACCATATTTCAGTTATTTTTGCCTTCCAACTCAGCAAGCAAAAATTTAAGGAAGTCATTGTAAATACATCTTATGTCTAAATGAACATATTTTTTTATTACAGGGAATTCATTTTGAAATCGGAGCAGTCACAGTGGATCCCCAAACTCCAGCTTATGATCCAAGTCCTCTAAAGAAATATTTAGCTACTTTAAATGTACCATATTTTTTTGAATCTCAAGGTTGGTTGACTTGTTTTTAATTTCATGAACTGATCTCATCTGCAATAAATGTAATAGCAGTAATAACAGTGTAGAAATATTTGAAAATTTTGACCTTCTTGAAAACTGTGTCTTGCAATTGAATAAATGTTGCTATTTCAAACATATTGCTAGAATATCTCATAAAAGATCTGGAATATGTTGGAATTTAGCTAGCTGCACAAATGTATCAGAAGAAATTTATATTTTTTTTATTTCGATATAGTAAGGACCATGTAAGATACACTTTTTGAAAAAAAAGTGCATATATTACATAGTGTTTATTGTGCTAATATTATAACTAGAAGTTGGTCTACTGAAGTTCTGAATGTATGGTTATGGATCTTAGAAGAAAATAATAACCATTTACAGAATGATATAATCAAGACTCAATCTTTAGATTTGTTTTTATTTGAAATTCAAATGAAGATTTTGCCCATCTTATATAATAAAGTAATGATGTCAGCACCAATTTTTAAAGAACTAAGAAGCCATTCTCAAAAATCTTTGAACAGCAGTTTTTAATAAAACAGTATTGTGCAGGTACAGCACTCTTCCTCCTCACAAACCTACTTCCATGTGACTTTTTCTTGTTTTCTAAATGAAAATTCATTTCAAAGATTTAAAGACACAGATGACATTAAAAGAAATACAACAGCACAGCTTCACACTATCAAAAGAGCAGTTCTTCAACCAATTGAAAACTTACATGACTAAATGTATTGGATGCACAGAGATGATTTTGAAGAAAATTAACATTTCCTTCATTGTTTATTTCTGTTTTAAAAATCCAGCTTCAGTCTTGATACTTTATGAACACACTTCATACATTGAATTTAGTGCATTAAATTACAAATCTTCAATAAATTGAAGACCTTTTACTTTTTTATATTTAATAATGAACCTTTATCATTTTAGTCAGACGTTGCCTATCTTAATATCACAACTTTGAAGGCAATTAAAGTATCTGTTGGTGTTGGAATTTGCTCTTTAAAAATATTTAAATAGAAAGAATTCAAATTTAAAATCTTTGCTTTATAAAAAGTAGATAAATTTGATTTATTGATTTTTTTTTTTCTATTTCAGGCATTTTAGAAACTGCTGCAAACCTCCCCTATAAATGTGAATCTATCTGTAGTTTCTGCAGTCGTATGAAGCGAGGCCGTATCTATGCCTGTGCTCGTCGTGAAAAATACAATGTTATTGCTCTAGGGCAACACTTAGATGACTTAGCTGAAAGGTAAACTTTTTTTGTATTTGAAATTTATCAAGCTGCTTTTATTTATTTTCAGCCTACCAACTAATCAATGGTAAATCAAGTCATCATCTGTTATTATGGGCACCCAAGTAAAAATCTAAACAGTATCAATAACACATAACTTGATTTTTTATTCATGAAAGATAATCAGGCAGTTCTATTTAAAAAAAGTTTGTCTTTTAATCTTTAAGAACGGGTGTAGTCATTTTGTCATGTTACGGCACCCTTTAAGAAGTTGAAATGATACCCCTTAAACTATCAGCGTGTCCATAGTAACTTGATCATCAAAAAGAAATTAAACACAAAACACTTCCATTTGTTTTTTTAGATATGAAATTTATTGGTAGCCGAAATCCATCAGGCAATCAGTTCAAAATAGAGATTGAGAGGAAGAAGCTTGAGCCAGCAAAGAAAGACTGATAGTGTACAGGGAGAGACAAAAGAGAGAGGAAGGCAACTTTTGTTGTTTTTCTCTTTGCCGGCTTTTCAGCTTTTCACATGTGTGATTGTTTCTGTGATTGCTGCCTTCATCGGCTTCCTTCATGTCTCCTTCCAATTGTTTATCTTAGAATATTTTTTATTTCAAGTATTTCCCTAACATTCCAAATTCACAAACAAATATTTATTACTATATATTTTACATTTCTAAGTATTAACTTATAAACAAATGCCTAAATGAAATTTTGCAATTTGGTTTTAAATACAAAGTTTGAATAAATAATTAATTTAAATCTTGAATTATTTTACAATTTTAAGGTATTTTTTAAGATAGTTCAATGGAACCATCTTAAAGAATACTTTCAAATGACTATACAAATGAATATGTTTTCTTATTTCAATAGTTTTAAAGATAAATTATTTACATTATTAACATGTTTTTAAATTTAATGCTGTTTTCTTCTTTAAATGTTAATTTTCTGCTACTATTCATTATGTTTTTCTCTGACTAAAACTCTTAAGAATTAACAATCATGTTAAAGGAAGTAGGTTTCATTGACAAACTTTTTTTGGTGCTTTCCACATGTCATATTTAAACCATTTATATATGAAGCATATGTGAAACCAGGGGGTGTCCTCCTGGTGTAATGGTTAAAGTGTTGGACTGCAGAATTGTTGTAAGCACGTTTGAACTCTAGTTGTATTATTACGTTCACTTCCAGACAAATACCTTGGAAAAGGTATGAACCCCCTTATCCTCCCAGCTATGAATTAAATAGTACCACTGCTGTTCTTGAAGGATAGCTTTGGAATTAAATAATCTACGAAGGTTGATATGCCATCAAACAAAGAATATGTGGAACCATAAATATATATATATATATATATATATATATATATATATATATATATATATACATTTGTGTACATTTTATGTATGCAAGTGTGGATCATGAATGGTTGGTTGATCCCATACCCCCAGGAACAACTAGGACCCCCTAAGGGTTTGATTACTCTAATGGACGTCATACAACTTACCAAAGACAAGGTGCACCCTGTGATGGACTACAGAGAGCTCAACGAGCATGTAGATGCCTTCACTGTGGATGCAGACGTTTGTACAGCCAAATTGAGGGAGTGGCATCAGCAAGTAGTGAACGTGGCACTGCTTGATCTACAGAGGGTCCATTTACAAGTATGAGTCCACAAGTCTCTCTGGGCATATCAGACAGTACTGATCAAGGGAGAGAGATATTGCCTCCCGGGGTTGGGCTTCGGGTTAAATGTGGTGCCGATGATCATGAAGGCTATCAGCAGTACAGTGTTAGCACAAGAGGAACAGATGATGAAGGTGATGTCATCCTACAACGATGACATATATGTGAATGAGGAAGTAATATTTACAGATGAGGTCAAGGCAAAGTTGGAATCTTTTGGTCTGACTTGTAAAGACCCTGAGCGCTTAAAGCACAGAACTAAAGTGCTGGGCCTTAACATTTGGTGGGAGTGCCATATCTTACGTTGGAAACGAGGAACTGCAATTCCAGAATCCTTTGCTGAGATTACACGACGCACCATGTTTTCCATGTGTGGGAAGTTGGTGGGCCACTTCCTTGTTTGTGGCTGGCTACACATGATAGCCTGAGTCCTAAAAAGACACATGACTGCAGTGACCAAGTGATGGGATGACCTGGTTGACAATGCCTTCTTCGGGCGAGTTGTGGAAGAAGTGGTGGTGACGGTGACCCATGATGACCTTGTCCGAGGTAACTGGAGCATATCCAGAAAAGAGTTAAACGCCTGGGTTGATGCAAGCTTGTTGGCAACCAGCATGGTGTTGGAGAGACACGGTGACATCCTGGAGCATGCATGCTGGCTTCACCCGAAAAAACAACACCCAGCATATAAATTTAGCAGAGCTTGACGCCATGGTGAAAGGTCTCGCCCTTGTGTTACAATGGTAAGCTAGAACTATTCATCTGCACACAGACTCCATGTGCGTCTACCATTGGGGTGTCCTCGTGGTGTAATGGTTAAAGCGATGAACTGCGGAATCGTAGTACGCGAGTTCGTGCTATTACGTTCACTTTCGGGCAAATACCCTTGGGAAAGGTATGAACCCCCTTATTCTCCCTCCAGCTATGGGTAAATAGTAGGACGGACTAGGTTCTTCAGCCTTGGTGAGGCAACTAGTCTAGGAGAAGGAAAACTCTGAATTCAAACCTGTTAAACTCCGCTTAAAAATTGACCTTGTGTCATATCCTGCCCGAGCGGAGGGGTTGGTAAATAGTACCATTGGCTAACTGACGTACTGACGGGAAGAGCCCGAGTAAGAATCAAAGCCGCAAGCAAGATGCTGGTTCGAAGGAGGTTGACAATCCTACAGCAACTGATTTGTGAATACGGCTTCCAAGTCAATGTTACTTTTATTGTGTCGGAGGAGAACTTGGCAGATGAGCTAACTTGAGTGCTAAAGAAATGGTTCGGATTGATAAGGCACAAGTCCGATTCCTCACAACTGATGTGCACTGCCTTGACAGTTCAGTTAACACCTGAACGAATCCAAACCATACATCGACAATGTGGACATCCTGGTATCAGACATACAACTTATTTCTGCTGTAGAATATGCCTCTCTACTAGGAAAGCAATAGTCAGATCGATAATACAAACTTGCGAAGACTGCCAATTGATTGACCCAGCTCCGGCCCGGTGGAAAAAAGGAAGAATAGAGGTGGGAAGCAACTGGTATCGGTTTGGTATGGACATAATTCATTACAGTGGCAATGGATTCTTGACACTGGCCGATTGTGAGCTGACACATTTCACTGTGTGGCGCCAGCTGGCACATCAGGATGCATCGGCCATTATGTGAAAACTGAAGTCCATCTTCTTTGAATGCAGCACGCCTGCTCAAATACTGATGGATAATTCCCCGGCTTTTTGTAGCTAAACTTTCCTCGCTTTAAGACAAATGGAGTATACGAATGCGATACCAGAGTGCTTATGTCCCAGAAGGTAATGGCATCGTGGACCGGTGTCACCACGCTGTCAAGTGAATAACCACGAGATTGCGTTGCTTGATAGCGGAAGCCGTGTACTGGTATAATGCGACACCCAAAGATAAATAAACAACATCTAGCATGCCAGCAATTGGCATATACCAGTATGAGCAGCACGTGAAGGGCATAGACCCTAAACCGTCTCCACCTGAAGTCAGAAGTAATGCATACCAAGTTGGGGAACCTGTCTGTGTCAAACCATTGGACTGCCAATGCACCACTAGATTTTGTAAAGGACTGGTTAATAATGTGATCAATCCTCAGACAGTACTGGTCAATGGCACACCCCACCATGTGAAAGACCTTCGCAGACATGATGAATTAGCCATTATAGAGGAAGACGAAAGTGACACGTCATCCGGCAGCGAGATGGGGGGGGTCATGGTGACTTATGAATCAGAAGACCAACATTCATCTGCACAGTTAACGACTGAGGAAGATACCAAAGATGAAGATGACCAAACTAGTGGAGATAGAAGGAAGCTGACAGAAGAGCACCCTACACTTCCACAAAGAAGCACCTGGCAGAAACAGGCATCGTCCCCATGCCATATTTGTAATCATGAGATCAGGGGGAGTGTAGTGAAAATTGGGGTGAAAATTGCCACTCATCTCAGCACAAATGTCAGGGCATATGCTCCGTGTACAAGATATAGCTTATATTGCAAATGGTCCCATATTTTCACACCAGCAGTCACATAAAACCAGACAGTCTTTTTTTTGTCGTTGAGAAACATGACAACAACTCTACCAGGGACATATCTATTTGGGATTTTTCTTTTTTTACCACCCTGTTAGCCTGTTTTAAGCATCCAACATTTTCCTGCTTTAACATCGAACTTAACTCACTAATGTCATAACTAAGATCAGATCTGGTTTGGGTGGCTAGCCAACTTAATTAGCTTGCTACCCAAAGTTGGCCAATCGTCTGGTTTCGGTTACTTCTGTTGCAGATATTCTATCTTTCAGATTTCTGCCTCCTTCTACTGGGATACATTTTAATTTTTTTTTTTTATATTCATTCTGTCCAAGTTTAACATTATCTCTGTTCTTCTTTATGTTCAATCCTATATATTGGAACTCTGCAACTTCAGATTTAATTTTAAACAAGCGAAGAAGCCTGTCTATGTCTCTAGTCTGAAAGATCTCTGACCCTGCAAAGCAAAAATCATCGACATGAGTAGCGATTATACCATGCAATTTGTTTCCAAAATACCATGTAAATATGGCTTGATCATGTTTTGAAACTACTGCTCCAGACTTTAGTATTTCCTCCCTGGGTGTCAGGTACCAGGATCTTGATGCATCAGTTAAGCCATATACAAACTTGGAGAGCTTCCAAATATATCCTGGAGGCACAGTGGCTTCTTTAGGAGGATCCAAATAGACTAATTGGTCTAACGCTTTGCTCTGCAGGAATGTTTTTATGTCCAATGGTTAGATGCCATTATGGCCAAGGCTATACATAGACCTTCTTAAGAGCATGTGGAAGAATCATTTCTTATATTGCCTACATCTCTGTCCTTAAAGCTTCTTGCCACAAGTCTGGCTTTACAGACTTGTTTGTTATTGAGATTGTTATAAGTATAAACCCATCTTGTAGATATCCTGAGTTGGCCTTGGTCAGGTACTTGGGTGTAAGCTTTATTTTTGACCCAACTTTGGAGTTCTTTTTTTTGCTGTTTCCAAGTTCCCAAAGGTGTATTCATCATCACTTGTTGGTCTGATTTCACTTGCTTTCCATTCTAATACTCCATGCTCAAAGTCTAGCCAGAATGGTTCGCCTTATTCCAAAGCCACATTTATAAAATGTTTGTTTTTGCCTGTGGCTTTGCCTGCCCTACTTATGACATTCAATTTTCTCCATTCTGAATCATCATCATTAGCAAGCTTATATTCAATAGTTTGTCCTGGTTTAGGAAGCTCAATTGTCTTTTGAATGGGGTTTTGTTTAGTTGGTCCATCTCCCACAGTTTGATGTTGTTCAACATGATCACTTAGGGTCCCTAATTCTTCTTCCAAATTCTTCTCTTCAGAAATTGATGTGTTTGAAGTTTCTTTAGGCCCACTTGGTGAAGTGTTGAATTCAATTATTGATTTGCCCAGTTGGCTGGGGCTGTAGAATACACTGACTGCACCTCTGCAGAGGGGTAAGACCCCCCAACAAGTGTCCTGCATATAACACTAAACAATCTGATGATGAGTTTCCAGCAATGCTGGAGCTTTGGGGAATGCGGAGTACCCCTTTCTTGCCATCGCTCGCAGGTCCACTCTGACCCGGAGTGGTAGCACCTAATAAGGGTCCTATCTATGAGTTAAATAGAAGTAAACAGTGGTTGGCGTTTACTGTTTTTATACATTTAAATTGTGTATTCATGCTGAACTGAATTGTTTAAAATAGAACTGTTTTGACAGTAAAACTGCGTACTAATGCTACACTGAATTGCTTGAAATAGAACTGTTTTGACATCTAAACTGTATACTTATGCTGAGCTGAATTATCTGAAATAAAACTGTTTGACATATAACTCTGTGTATTGCCCAGTTGGCAAGGGCTGTAGAATACACTGACTGCAGAGGGGTAAGACCCCGCCCCCCAACGAGTGTCCCAGATTTGACACTAAACAGTCTGATGGTGAGGTCCCAGTAATGCTGGGGCTTTGGGGAATAAGGAGCACACTTTCATTGCCATTGTTCCCAGGTCCACTCTGGCCTGGAGTGGTAGCACCTGATGGGGCCCTATCTATGGGTTAAATAGAACTAGCTGCATACTTATGCTAAACTGAATTGTTTGATTAAACTGAATGGCTTGAAATAGAAATGTTTTTGACTTACATTTAAACTGTGTGCTTATGCTAAACTGAGTTATTTGAAACAGAACTGTTTTTGACATTGAAACTGTATTTACACTAAACTGAATTGTTTAACATAGAACTGTTTTGACATTTAATTGTGTGTAAACAAAATCTGTACTTATACTAAACTGAATTAGCTGCATTAGAACTGCTTGACTAAACTGAATAGCTCAAAATAAAAATGTTTTTCACAATTAAACTGTACTTACATTTAAACTGCAGGCTTATGCTAAACTGAATCATTTGAAATTGAACTGTTTTTGATATTGAAACTGTACTTACGCTAAACTGAATTGTCATATATAACCACTTGAATAAACTGAATAGTTTGAAATAGAAATGTTTTTGACAAACTCTGTACTCATGCTAAACTGAATTGTTTAAAATAGAACTGATTATTTACGTAAAAATGGATTTGGCGTTAAATAACCTACAAAGGTTGATATGCCATGAAACCAAACCAAACCAATTATTGATTCACTTTCAGACGAACTTTGATATTTTTCTGGGTGAGGCACTAGACAACAGTGGTGCACTCTTACATATGTGCCTCTATGTTTAACAAGAACCTGTTTATGCTCCCACCCTATGTCAGTTCCTGGACCAAGCTATCTATCACAAAGATTTCTTTTATAAAAGACAACTTCACCATTTTTTTATTGATTGTGTTATACCAATTCTAACTTGATGACGAGGTGCATGTCTTAATTTTTCCAAAGACTTGCACTTTATAAATTATTTTCTATCTGCATGCATGGCATTGAGGTTACTGGCAACAACTTCACTGGTGGAGACACCTTCTAATACAGGGAGTTTGTCATATAGAAAGCAGTGCAGGTTGAGATTCCTATTGAAAACAAGTTGCTTGGGACTAAATCCATGAGCACTGACACTTTTGACTCTTATAGCCCATGCTATTGCTATTTCAAAACTACAATGTTCGTCATCTAGGGTCTTCTTTATCATTTCTCCCAATATCCCATTATGTTGGTCATTTAACCCATTACTACATGGACTTTCAGGAGTTGTATGCACAATGATATTCAAATTCTGTGCCATATCCCAAAATGAGTGGTTATTGAATTCCCTGCCATTATCAGGTAGGATAGATCCTGGAGTCTCAAAATATGTTATCCAGTGTTTACATATAGCATTGATGATGTCAGAACTTTCTTTACTAGGAATCCTGACTCTGACACGGTATCTAGTAGCATGGTTAATCAGGTGAAGTACTTGGTTGCCATTGATTTCTTTGATATCCATGGTAATATTTTAATTAAAATATGATCCTAATGTGAATCCAACAATAGGCCTAAGTTCAGTCTTTTTGTACTGAATGCATTCTTCACAGGAATTTGAAAGTACTTGCAAAATTTTGATAAATTCAGGATCTCTTATTCCTGCATTTTTAACTAAACATAATTTCTTACTACAAGGATGAGTAAATTGTCTATATAACTTTGTTGCAATTTTAATTTTTTCTGACTTGTTCTTAGAGATTTCTTGAATGAAAAGTATGTGTTTGAACTTACTTTTGTCCGGTAAAGGTTTGGTGATAAGGATGTGGTAATGTTCAGACAATGTGCATCTCAATGAAATTTTCTTTTTAAACATTGTAATGCTGTCATTCTCAAAGTCGAGACAAGTCCTAGCTCTTTTCATGGAGTCTTTGCTTAAGAGAAGTGGAATATCAGAGTCTACAACATCAGTGACAATACTGACTTTGATGTCTGCAATGACGCATGGTAGAGTAACCTTATAGAGTTTCTTATTTCCATTGCCGAATTTAAAAGTTCTCACTCCTTCTTTAACAATTTTTTTTCTTTGTGCGTTGGTTAAAGTTTCAAAAAACATTCGTACCATTTTGTTCTGCAAACAGTACCAGATGCACCACTATTAGAACAGCAGAACCAAGTGTGTCACCCAAAAATGTGTTGCCGTTTTCCTCCTGTTTTGTGAGCTGACTCATCATTACGATGTTAGACAGGGAAAGATAACTCCCATTTTTGCCGTCTTCGTGTTTATCTTTGGTATCGTTTATGTAAGGGCATTCGTAAAACCAATGGAATTTGCAGCCACACTTAAAACTAACTGTGGGGTTGCCTTCAGGTCCTAGTGGGTTTATTTTTGTTTTTTTGTCAGTGGAGTATGTTTTGTTATTGTTGTGTTGTGTTGTCTTCCACCATGGTTTATTTTCCCTTGCCAACCATTAAAATGGGAATCACATCGGTCCGAAGAGCGACCATGATATACCTCATTGGGGTCTGTCTGATTATTTTTCGCTTAGGCAATAATATCTACTTCATTCTTCACCATGATGGGAGGAGTGTTGGGAAATGAAGCGTCAGAAGACTGTGAATAATCTTGCATAATTGTCCTGACATGGAAGGTAGTGTCAACTCGCTGATAGTAGCCTTGACTAACCTTTTATTTTCCAGGGTGAGATTAGTACTCTTTAATGCTCTGAAGGCATGTACAGATTCCAGTAAAAGAATATTAAAGTCTTTTAATTTGACGACATGTCTGCCGAAGTTGATAAGAAAGTCCTCTATTGATGTCAGGTTGTCTTCAGTATCCTTTGAAAGTTTTGTAGGCCTAAAAAGTGGACTGGTTTATGTCTTCTAAAAAGAGTGTGTCAAATTTCTCATACACCTTTTCTATCCCATCTTTGGAATTAAGGGCTGCAATATCTAACTCTAAAACAGTTTCTCTGGCCTTCCCTTCCAAGGAAAGAAACACTATGGGAGCGCGTTTCACCTTCCCGATACACATTGCCATGTCCCAAATTTGCATTTCCTTCTTCCATGTACTGTATTTGTCTATAAGTAAGACTGGTGGAGAAATGTATTTCAAAGCCATAGTAACATTTAACTCTGTTACCAATGTTAATTTAAAAACAATGGAACACAATATTAATTATGACACCACAACAGATATGCGGAGAGAGAATATTCATTTGTCCTCCTCCAACGACTATGATATTTACAATAATTACGGTCTCACAACTTCCGGTTAGAAGCCACCTCACCACTGGGAGAGTATTCAAGAGGGAATACTCCTTTGGATTAACATGAAGAATTCATTTTGAAGGCATGCAAATTGTTTCAAAGGAATGTTGATACAATAATTAAAAAAAAAAAGGGTAGCCATATTGAGTGAATTTACTGTTTTGTGTCTATCTTCATATTTTGTTGTTTCTTTTTTAAAATTAAAATCAATCTTGTTTTATGATAGTCATTGATTATTATACTAGAACATTCCTAATTTTGCTCTGCACCCTCTATATGTGTGTATATATATATATATATATGCTTTCACTTGGTGCATATTAATGTCAATTATAGAAGATAAGACATTGTTATCAAGGTACATGAACTTGTCCACCAATTTCATAGACCCACCATTTAGAGTGGAGATGTCTCCTTTTTGATTAAAGCACATGTACTCTGTTTTGTATGCATTCAGATGGAGGTCAATTCCTCCTCCTCCTGACTATGCAGCAGAGATTTTGCTTGTTTAGGGGTATTTGCAAGAAAAGCTATGTTATCTGTGTAGTCTACATTCATAATAATTTGCTATCGATATGGGTGTCCAACCTATCTGAAAATTTCTTCCAAGCAGTGGTGGTGTTTCTTCTATTATATGGATGTATCACATGGATATTGACTAAGCATATAGAGAAAAAGCTAGAAGAGAACCAACAAGAACTTATCTACAACAACTCTTTAGGGACACTGGATGTAGTCTAGAAGACCTGCTGGAAGCAATGGATAATAGAGAGAAATGGCAAGAGAGTGTCAGGGAAATCCATGCTAACAGTGTAACATGATGATGATGATGATATATATATATGTGTGTGTGTATAATCCAAGGAAAATATTCTCAGGGTTCGTCTGTTAAGTAGTAATCCAAGGTGAATAGGAAACTCCAGTTGAGTGCTCATTGTCAATGGCTATAGAATATATAACTAATTTCAGATCAAAACATATCAAAACTCATATGCAGAGTGAAAACATAAATTTAACAAAAAAAATTCAGTTCAGCATTTCCATTATAAATATATTTCAGGTCTAGAAAAGTGACCTTCATCAGATGGAATTTAATACATTTATATATTTATATATTTAATACATTTATGCTTTGAATACAATGTAGACATCCCTACCTTGTTTACGGTGAGAAGAGAAAAAAATATAATTTTGTTTGTTGGAAATATCATATGTTAATAAATATACTGTTTATGTATTCCTCTTTTTTATTTGAAAGAACCTGTTACTTATAATTTAAATAAGAAAGCTTGGCATGATTTTGATGGAGATGTGTGTGATATCATCCAAGTTATGTCTGCAGACAACATAGATCAATGACTTCAAACCATGAGTAAACTCATTGTCGGCTATGCATCAGAGCAATTTGGCCATATTGAGAAAACAGGAAGTAAAGTGTACACTTGGAACAGGCGTGAAGAAAGGATAAAAAAGTAAGGCAGGAATTAAGATCCCTCAAGAAACAATTTAAGACCGCTAGCAAAGAGGATCGACCAGCCATTTCGGAACTGCAAGATATTTTAAGTCAGAAACTGAAAAACGTGTGAAGGACATTGTCGCCAGAGGAAAGAGCATGCAACAAAGAGGACATCATTTATTTTCAACCCGTTAGGTTTCATCAAAAGACTTCTGGGAGATGAGAGGAGAGGCAGATTAGAGTGCTCAAAAGACCGGTAGATTTCTTTTTACAGAACTCTTTCAAGGATCCAAGAAGGGATGAGGAGTTAGGATTCAATGATTGCCTCATTAAACCCAATCCCCAAAATGTTGGGTTTAACATGAGGACGCCAATTTTGAGTGAAATCAAACAGATAGTAATGGTGGCTAGATCTGCTTCATCACCAGGACCGAGTGGTGTACCTTACTCCATATACAAGCATTGCCCAGGCCTTCTGAAATTATGTAAAATCATTAAGATCATTTGGCAGTAAGGTAAAGTCATAGAACAAGGGAGGTAAGCAGAAAGAGTTTGGATCTCAAAGGAAGAGAACACAAGAAATTATTCAAAAACTGATTCCCAGTAATCAGTTTAAGTCAGAAAACTGTGTCACTTAGCAAAATGTTCTCCACTTAATCACTGCTTTGTTCACTGATAATGTCGGATTTCAACAAGAAAACTTCTCTCCCAACTGGCAAAAGGCACCTCCTCACACGAATGTGACAGCAAAAAGAATCCTTGTCTCGACTGGTTACTAGCATGGTTTTTTATATCATTCATTCACCCTCCTATGTAAATGAACTTATTGTATATTGTTATGAATTTGAACCCTGGTGATAAACATAAATATAGACTCTCTCTCTCTCTCTCCTCCCCTCTCCCCTTTTTGTTTCCTTTGCAAACTAGCAGAAGTAGACAAGAAGTCTGAAGAGTTGAATTCGGGTCAAGGTCGCATGCTAACCGATTGATAGTCTTGTCCCTACTTCTCCAGCAGTGTCCTGCATGTCTGGTTCGTTTAACTTGGATAGTTTTCATGATGTGTGGTAGGTCACCGTATATATGCTGTTTTATTGGGTGTTGCCTCCAGGACCTGTTCAATATTGCTCACAGCATTCTTGTGTAGTTGCCGTCAAACTTTTTCTCCAGCCGTTTAGTTAGCATCCATGTAGTGCATCCATATAGTAGTATTGACACAATCGCTGTTTGGAAGGAACTGCATTTCATTTTATCAGTCAGGTCTGACTTCTCTATGACCGATAGCCTGTTGATAGCTGTCCATGCCTTTGTTAGTCGTGTGTTGATGTCTGTCTTGGTCGATGAGACACTGCTTCCTAGGTAGGTGAACTTGTCAACTAGTTTCCGAGAGCTACCGTTTAGTGTGGAAATGTCACCTGTTTGATTAAAACACATATATTCCGCTTTGTGTGCATTGACATGGACTTCAATGCCTGCGGCAGCTCGTTCCACACTATGCAGTAGGATTTGGCTTGGGCGGGTTCATTTGCCAGAAGTGCTATTTTATCAGCGTACCTTCTGCTTCTTTCTTTTGTTAGCTTGAAGCTGTTTTCTTTGATTTTATCAACAGATGTTCTAAGCATGTAGTCTAGACATATGATAAAGAGGTATGGAGCTAATGTATCTCCTTGCAGTACACCTGCTACAATATTGAAGTACTCTGTGTCTCCATTCGGAGTACAGACTTTTACCTTGGTATTTCTATAGAGCATCCTTGTGGCAGTGACTGTTTCTTCTGGCAGGCTGTATACAAGAAGGTTTTGCTCCAACTTTCCTCTGTGAATGGAGTCAAAAGCCTAAGTAAAGTCGACACATAATATTGTTGCTTTTTGGTTTTTTGCAAGTACACCTTCAAGAATTTGACAGATAGAATTTGTGAGGTTGTGGATCTATTTCTCCGGTAGCCATTTTGGTTCTCCTAAGTATGTTGTCAATTTTGGGTTCTATGCGGTTGTGTAGTAGGGCATTGTATATCTTGGCCGCTATGGATGTAAGAGTTATACCTCAGTAGTTCTTGGCTAATCTGAGATCACCCTTTTTAGGGAAGGGGAGGATGCATCCCTTCATCCATCTGTCTATAGAATTTTGATTATATACGACATTACAGTGTCTGAACTGTATGCTGTTGAATTTTCTGGTCTTCCACACTTCTGGGGGTATTTCATCAAGCCCTGCTGCCTTTCTATTTTTAATTTTTCTCAGTACCGAGTCGAGTTCTTCACGAGTAAACTGTCCTAGTTTGATGTCTAATTGCTTACTTATAATTCTCGTGATTGGTTCTTGAGTAACTTCCGGAGGGTTTCCAAGTAAATTCTCAAAATGTTGTTTCCACAGGTGTATTCGATCTTGTTGGCTGGTAGCTTTCAGTTTAGCTTTGGCAGTGCTCTTCCTTCTGCTCACTTCATTTATAGGGGTTGTCCTCGTGGTGTAATGGTTAAAGCGATGGACTGCGGAATCGTAGTACGCGAGTTTGTACTCCAGTCGCGCTATTACGTTTACTTTCGGGCAAATACCCTTGGGAAAGGTATGAACCCTCTTATCCTCCCTGCTATGGGTTAAATAGTACCACTACTGTTCTTCTAGGAGAATGGCTTTGGCATTAAATAACCTACAAAGGTTGATATGCCATTAAACAAAGAAACCAAACCAAACACTTCGTTTATCATTTGCCATGCTATCCTAGATTGTCTATCTTCAACCGAGTCTCTAATCTTATCGATCTGACCTTGTATGTATTCTTTCTGTTCTTTTAGGTACATATTAGCTAATTCATTTTTTGCCTTTTTAAGTTTCTGGGAATTGGTGTTGGTTGGGTTCTTTCTGTTGCATTTGGAGGTAGCTTTCACGTCTACATGCTTTTCTCTAACCGCTAATGTCTCCCATGTGACTCTATATTTTATTCTTTGTTTAGTTGGAATGAATTCCACTGCCGCTTCTAAGTGGGTGTTGACGAAATTCTCATATTCTTCATACAGAGTAGGTGTTTTTGTATGTTCTTGAAGAGCATCGTATTTGTTTCCTAGTGCTAACGTATATTTATCTCTCATATCTTTGTTATTAAGCAAGATCCAGTCATAGTGTTTGGTGGTCGTTGTTCGGGTGTCATTCTTTCGTAGGCTCAGTCGTATTTTTGCCGTGACAATTCGGTGATTGGTGGACACACCCTTGAATGAGGAGTAAGTTTTGCAATTTAATGTGCTATTTTTCCATTTCTTGTTTATTAATACATAGTCTATCTGTGCTTTGGTATTGTTTGGGTATGTGTAGGTCCAAAGTTTTCCCTCCTTTTTTTGAAAGCTTGTATTGAGGCATGTTAATCTATTTTCTATCATGAAATCTGTTAGATGTTGTCCATTTCTGTTTGAAGGGTTGTGTAGGCTGAATTTGTGGTTTTGGTTTTTCCCAATTTGGGCATTCATGTCTCCGCCAATGACAAGAACGTTGTGTTTCGGGATGCTGCGAACAAGAGAGGATAACTCATCATAGAAGGCGATGAGTTATGTTTGTTTATATATATATATATATATATTCATATCTATACATATTCTTATATACATATTTAATGAACATTCATAATGGTTGATAACTTATTTCAATTTTTGAAATGAAAAGGGTACAATTTTTTCCTTGATATTCAGTGGCTTTATTTATTTCAACTCAAGCATTTCTGTAGTTGATATCAACATTTTTTTCCCTTCAATTTTGTCAGAAACATCATATTTCTCTGATAACTGCCCTGACTTTTTTTTTTTATACATATTTTCAACCTTTAGAAATTTACCAAAATCTGAAAAATATTATCAAATTATAAATTTAATCAAGAGTTGGAATTTTATTTTCCCATTCCTGTATAACATATTCTAATGGTACCATTTCACTAATATTTGTAAAAATGACAAACTTATTCATGCGAACTTTAATAGAGTTTCTTGATAAACAATGTTCCTTGTCATTCCTTTTCGAGTATACATGTAATGATTATTCACTCTTTTATCTCATAATGTATCCACATGAAATTAGCAATAGGCAAAGTAGGGAACCATATGTCACAATCCACCTTTTCCTCTGAGATTTCTTGAGTGACATCGTAGAATATACCCTGCTTCTTTTTTATTAAGCTTTTTACCTTATCTTTCAGTTTCTTGATGTCGTTTTTCCACAATGGTATTTTACGAACAATGAAGGCTCACTATACAGTAAAGTAAGTTTCAATTTCTATTTTGGTCTCAATGCTATCTTAAAAATATAGCAACTAATAATTAGATATATGATACTTCTTTCTTATTTAGTTACCTGGTCTAATAAATTACATAAACTATCAGAACTTCTCCATATCAAATACAGCTTGTAAGAGGGTAATTATTTAAAAAAATGTTGTCATTAAAGTTTAGACTAATTATTTGTATTTAAGACTTTTTTAAATTGTTTGTTTTTTAGTATTGGTTATTGCCTTGTTTACAGTGAGTATGGTATACAGAAGATGGCTTGGCTTTTTTGATGTTCTCAGATACCCTTGAAAGCCCCATAAAATGAATAAATATTTGTTTAAATTATTTTTCAGCATTGGTGGGGTAGTATCAGTATAACTCATTAATAAATACATCCCAACCTGTTTTTAATAAAAAGTTAATTTTCTTCTAAACCAAATATACTAAGATTTTATTATTTCTAGTAGAAATTCAAATATTAGGTATCAGTTATTACTAAACTCTGCAGCATGCCTCTCTAAAAGTATGGAGTCTTTCATATTTGTCTTATTGGCTGATTATCATTCTTCTACTTTCTGTTGAATTATATTCTACTAGTGTTTGGACAGCTCATCATCATCATCATCATGTCATGCTGCCAGCATGTATCTCCCTGACCCTCTCTTGCCACCCACCTCTATCATCCATTGCTTCCAGGAGGTCTTCAAGGCTATATCCTGTATCAGCACAGAGCTGTTGTATATAGGTTCTAGCTGGTCATCCTGCCTTTGCTCATCTATGTGAAGGGGTCCACAGGAGTATGTTGCTTATGAGTTCATCCTTACTTCTCCATCAGTGTCCCACATGTCTGGTTCGTCTAATATTTTTCATGATGAGTGGTAGGTGGCCGTATAGCTACTGTTTCGTGGGGTTTTGCTTCCAGGACTTGTTCAATATTGCTTGCAGCATTCTTGTGTAATTGCCATCAAGCTTTTTCTCCATACGTTTAGTTATGGTCCATGTAGTGCATCCATATAGCAGTTTTGACACAGCCACTGCTTGGAAGAAAGTGCATTTTATTTATCAGTCAGGTCTGACTTCCATTAGACTGATAGCCTATTGATAGCTATCCATGCCTTTGCTAGTCGTTTGTTGATGTCTGTCTCAGTTGATGAGACACTGCTTCCAAAGTAGGTGAATTAGTTTCAGAGAAATACCATTTAGTGTGGAGATGACGCCTCTTTGATTAAAGCACATGTATTCCGTCTTGTCTGCATTGACATGTAGGCCTATGTCAGCAGCTGTTTGTTCCAGACTATGTAGTAGGGTTTTGGTTTGGGCAGGTGTATTTGCCAGAAGCACTATGTCATTGGTGTAGTCCACGTCCGCAATAGTTTGTGTGGGGTATCTTCTGCTTCTTTCTTTTGCCAGCTTGAAACTGTTATCTTTCATTATATCAATAGATGTTCTAAGCATGTAGTCTAAGCAGATGATAAACAGGTATGGAGCTAATGTGTCTCCCTGCAGCATACCTGCTACAATGTCGAAATAGTCTGTGTCTCCATCCAGTGAGTGGACTTTAACTTTCATGTTTTTATATAGCCTCATTATGGCTGCGACAGTTTCTTTGGGGAGACCATAGGCAAGTAGTATTTGTTCCATCTTCCCTCTGTGTATAGAGTCAAAGGCCTCAAAGAAGTCAACAAATGATATTGTTGTGTCATGGCTTTTTGTGTATACACCTTCTAGAATCGACAGATAGTCAAAATTTGCGATGTTGTAAATTGATTTCTCCGAAAGCCATTTTGGTTCTTTGTAAGTATCTTTTCAATTTTGGGTTCTATGCAGTTGCATAGTAGAGCATTGTAGATCTTGGCTGCTGTGGATATAAGGATTATACCTCGGTAGTTCTTGGCTATTCCAAGGTCACCCTTCTTAGGGAAGGGGAGGATGCATCCCTTTGTCCATCTGTCTATTGTGTTTTGGTTATATATGTTGGACCAGTATGTCATCGAATTCCCTGGTCTTCCTTACTTCTGGAGCTATTTCATGAAGCCCTGCTGCTTTCCTATTTTTAATTTTTCTTAGTACTGAGTCAAGTTCTTCTTGTGTAAACTGACCTAGTTTGATGTCTAATTGATTACTAATAATTTTTGTGATTGGTTCATGTGTAACTTTTGAAGGTTTTCTGAGTAAATTCTCAAAATGTTGTTTCCAGTGGTGTATTCATTCTTCTTGTCTGTTAGCTTTCAGATTAGCCTTCGCAGTACTCTTCCTTCTGCTCACTTCATTTACTGTCTGCCATGCTATTCTAGATTGTCTATCTTCAACTGAGTCTCTAATCTTATTGATCTGAATCAGACCAATAAGATTGGACAGCTACGTATTCATATTTTTGGTTACAAAATTTCAATCTTGTTGATTTTTGGTAAGGAAGTTAATTCATATTTTATAAAAAAAATTCTTTGGCTTGTACTCATTTATACATGATATTGTACATTAAGTTGTTTAAAACTTTAAATAGATTTGACTTAATTTAATTTAAAAGTAATAATAACATTTTTGTAATCCAATAAATTTTTCAAAATAAATTAAGATTAAGTTTTAAAAATCTGATTATATTAAACTGTCTCTTTGTTTAGTGATAAATTGATTTTTTTGTTTCATTTTATTTTTTTATTTTTTAAGTAGAGAATTTTTTGTGGCAAACATTGAAGTAAAATTTTGTCAGAAATTTTGAGTCCATACTCTGATTGTACCTAGGGTAGTAACACAACTATCCATCTACACAGTCCATTTGAGTATTAGCCCATAAATCAGTGGTGTAGGGTCTTGTATACCAGTGATTATCTGTGAGTGTTTTTGATTATAAAGTTAGACCCTTCATATTCCTTATAATACTGAATAATTTTTCTTTTTTGTTCCAGAGATGGTGATCTGCATGTCATTCGGCCTTTGGTTCATGTCAGAGAAAAAGATTTACGATTGTTTGCAGAAAAGGTAATTTTTTATATCAACTCTAATAAAAAACTGGTTTGCCCTTTCATAATCCCCTAATTGCCTATATATACAGTTCAACCAGGAGTGATTATACTGGTCAATACAATTTTTGGTGCCAAGAAACAACACACATTTTTTAGCTAATTTGATGGTGCTGATTCTGAAAATAACCAAAGTTTTTCATGGTTTTTACTGCACTGTAATTACTCATTTTTGGAAAAAAGGTCAATTTGTGATCTTGGCTGATCACAAAATTTAGTTATTAGGACCTTGAATAAGCTCTTGCTGGTTTTTCATGAAAAGTAATGTTTTATTTTCAAAAATTAGTAAGAAATATCTTTGAAAGTATTGTCCATTGCTCGACCGTCTGGCAACATTTTAATTCCATGTTGGATAAACAACACATCTTTTGAGGCTAACTACGAGTCAACACATTTTTTTAGCATCTTCATAAGAATGAAAGTGCTGCTCAGCCAGGCCTTGTGCCATTGGTTGGAACATATGATAATCAGATGGGACAATGTCTGCTGAATATGGTGGGTGGGGTAGGACTTCTCATTTAAGCCTTTCCAAGTAGCTTTTTACCCATTTGGCAACGTGGCCAAATATTGTTATGTTGCAAAATCACTGCTCATATAGCAGCTGTTTTTTTTTTTTTAGTGGTTGGTTCAAACACATAAATTGTAGTTGATAGTGATCTCCTGTGGTGGTTTTGGTCTGTTTGAGCAGCTCATGAGAAACTACACCCTGCTGCTCCCACCAAATACAGAGCAGAAGCTTTGAACCATGGATATTCGACTTAGCCACCAATGTTAATGCATGGCCGGGCTTACTTCATGATCTATGCTTAGGGTTATCATAGTATATCCACTTTTCATTGCCAGTCACTATACAATGCAAAAAATCTTTCCTTTTTTTGCCATTGAAGCTGCTGTTCACACGTGACAAGAAGACATTTGACATCTCTCAGCTTTAACTCATATGGCACCCAATGTCCTTGCTTCTGAACCATTCTGAATGCTTTCAAATGTTTCAAAACTGTTGTGTGATCAACTCCTAATGATTCTGCAAATTCAGCTTGCACCTGACATGAGTTGTCATGAAGTTATGTCTCCAATTCTTTGTCTTCAAACTTTTTCTGTGCACCAGAGCATTCTTTATCTTCAACATCAAAATCATTATTTTTGAAGCATCTAAACCAATCTCTGCAAGTTGTTTCCAACAGAGCATGGTCGCTATAAATCTCAACAAGAATTCCGTATGCTTCAGCTGAAGATTTCTTCTCCTACAAATACACTTTCTTTGGCACAAAATACGACATGTTTAACGCTATGAAAAACAAAGTTGTTTACACTTTAGCGAAATGACATTCACTGAATTTCAAGCTTGCTTATAGTACTTCCTTATAGATGTGCTACCATCTGAAACAACACATATGCAGTCTTGGAAACGCCATCTGTTGAAAACAGCAAGAACTTATTCAAGGTCTTAATAATATATATGAAGAAAATAGAAAAACAAATTAATCCAAAACTGATGAATTTATTATAATGGAAAGTCAACATTAAAGCATTTCAGTTTTAATAAACCTACACCATCTTAAAGTCCTGATGAAGATTTATTAAAACCAAAATATTTTATCATTGACTTTCCATCATAATAAATTCATCGCTTTTGGTTTGATTTGTTTTTCTATTTTCTTCATACTGTCGGATTTATTTCCATTATTTACTTCCATATATATATATATATAAAACATATGCTATTTCAAAAAAAAGTAAAATAACAGCTGTGCCACCCACAAAGCCTTAATCAGATGATGATAATAACTGTATGGTCTGGCATGGTTTCTGGGCAAAAGCATCTTTACCCCAGCTATATTTTGTGATACCAGATTTTGTTGGTTTTACCTCGCATTGTTGGATTACCAGATGAAAAGGCAGCCTACTGATGTACATAAGCCCAGCAACAGATCCTTAATTTAATGATAATGAGATGATTCAAAGCATTGAACTGGGTGTGAAATTCTACTGAAAATTCAATGTAAAAAGACCCCAATAAGGAAGTGTTAATAATGTCAAGACATTGAATATGAATTTCAACTGAAAATTAAAATATATAGTGTATTAAAACTGAAGCTGTATTTATCAAAACAAATGGATGAAATATTAATTCCTTTTAAAATAATCCCCTTGACATTAAATACACTTGTTCCAGCAGATTTTCCATTAGTCAGACGACTTTTGCAGCTCCTTTGATCTTGTGTGAAACTGTGCAATTGCATTTATTTCACTGCATTTAATGTCCTCTGCTATTTCAAAATCTTACTTTAGATGAATTAGTAAACATATAGATATGTTAATATTGTGTTACTACTGGCTACAATGTATATCACAAGTAGTATGGTATAAGATACAATTCGAGAAGAACTATCAACCACAATTGTCAAGCTTTTGGAACACCAAAAATACCAGCAGAAAATCAATGAGAAGTCAAGTATTGTATTAACAACTTTACTATTGTAATTCATTTAATTTTTCTTTTTATTAGCCTGACTATTTTCCTCGTCTATATCATTCTTAGTTCACAACATTTTATCTGTGTACCCTTCTGGTATATTTACTGTCAGTATCAACCACGCATTGTGGAATTATATATAAATTTGAAGAATTTTTTCTATTATTGATTAGTCATGTTACTTCTTGTTCTGGAGAAAATGCATAGCCAATGGTAGTGACTATGTGGAAAGTGTTTTGTAGCTGAAAACTTTCTCTATCTAATTGTTATTTTGCTCTCTGTATCTGTTGTAGTTTCTATGGAAATGAATAAGGGGCTTTACTCTCAAAGAGTTCCTCATAGTTTTGTGGATACCTTTCAACTGTTCACAAAGTCAAGTGTTTGTGAACACAGAACTGTGCCATGGAATGTTTCTTGAAGTTTACTGTACTATTAAGCTTCAAAATATAAGGGAAAGAATATGTTGTATGATGAGAAATTACAGTACATTTACACAAATACCTTTTTGTTTTCAGTGTCAACTTCCTGTGATCAATGAAAACTGCCCTGCCTGTTTTGAAGCCCCTAAGGTAAATGAAATTTTTATGTATATCTAGATTGCTTATTTCTTCCATATACTTTCAGTATTTGCTGTGTCTTTGTATGTATAATCATTTAAAAGAATGAAACTTTTGATGGAATTGTTTTAAAATTCCTTATGAAGATATTTAGAAAATTTATTAAGAGTCTTAGATTCTGTATAAAAGGATTTTGATAATACTAAATTGATCATTTTTCTATTTTAAAAGTCTTACAACTAATAATGATAAAATAATAATAATAAAATGGGAATCTTAATCCTTTCAACTCACATACCTTAATGATCGAGTCGAAAAATACATTCAAACTTCATTCTAAAATGCAGATACCTTATTTAAAACTTCTACTTGAAAGTTATGAATAATTCGGTTTATTGGTTGAATTAGCATGTGGGAAAATAGCCCAACTTTAAAAATTTGATCTTCTGAGTTTATTTTATGCAGTATAACACTTTTTGTTTAGAAAACCAAGACATTTTTTCTGTAATATTACTTATCACTCATTCTTGACAATCATAATCTGCTGTCTTATTTTAAGAACCCATAATGGATGAAATCCACTATATTCCACTAAACCCTTACAAGAATAGAGCTTTATCTTTTCACATGGGTTTTTCATTGAAAACAAGGAATTGTGGGGTTTTGTTACACCCTTGACAAATTAAATGCTATTTATCTGGTATTTCATTATTATTAATAATTTTGGCTAGTATTATTCTTCATTTTGAGTTGCTTTTTATAGCAACTTGCACCATCTCTTCTACAACAGCAAAAAACAGCATACATCGGAACGAAGGATAAGTTCCCAGTGTGATTCAAACTCAGTTCTTGCTTAGGGAAGCCTGATTCCATGCAGCAACCACAGTAACAATATCACAGAAGTTTGACCCATGACAGGAACATTGAGTAGCTTCATAGGTGCTGTTTGTACTTCTGTGATACCATCTTTGCTTTCATAGCTGAGTTGATAAATCAGCTGGTCCAAGAAACTAAGCTTCTCCAATGCAGAGCTTATTCTTTATTCATTTTTCCAATGCTTGCTGTGATAAGTGATGACCTGAGTGGGTTGTGATGAAAGAGAAACTAGAATTGGGGACATGAAGAATAGTGCAAACCAAAATTATTAATGATTGGCACTTTCATCTAAAAATAAATAGTGTATACTCTTGACGCTATAAAACTGTAAAAGATTTTTTTATTATCTCCAAAAAATGCAATATCATTTTCTGAAAAATTTAGTATGTATTGTGTTTTTTTTTATTTTGTTTTGTTTTTTCTTTCCCTCAAAAGGATTTAGATCATTTTTTATATTATACACATTGTAAAAACAAAATTCACTGATCTTCAGTGGATATATTTCTTTTGGTCAACTATCAAATTGAAAAAAGATTAAAATTATCTAGAGACTGCACAAATAACTGATGCTTTTAACCTTGAGAACTATAATTCATCTTCAAATTTTTTACTTAGAAAAACATTGGCAATGCATGGGTTCTATTCAAAATTGGATTGAAATTATCCAAAGTAATATCAGAATATATACTGGTTGAGCAAGATACTTACCTAGGTCAAGGCAAAAAGTCTTTATTTCACTCTTCTATCCATCATTGCCATCTTCAGTCTCCTACTTAAGATTATCAATACCACACATTCCCACTGTCTTGTTATTGATCCCAAAGAACCAACTTTAACATTTCTTCTTCAGGATATTGTGCACAGTGTCCTGATAGATTGAGTCAACATTCTCTGGGAGCCTTCCATACAAACATTTATTTGTCATCTGCTATTGTCATTTCACATCAGGGGCCACATGTAGCGGTCTTGTATAGCAATCATTGAAATTTTCATCTGTTTTTGTGTATGTTCATGTCTCATTGTCATATAAGAGCACTAATTCAACAATGGCTAGGAAATACTATCTTTTAAAACTGCCAAGAGTAACAAAGATAAAGCACATAGATAGAAAATAAAATTACAACCACCTCAAGAAGTGTTTTCATTTACTAAAGATTAAATGTTCAGGTAATATAGCTGGATATCAGTACACACACAGGTTCAAAAATATGGGGTATATCAACATTACTCAGACCCCTTATTGAGCCATATATCTTCCTTGGACATTAACACAAGTTTGTACTCTCACATACATACACTTGTATAGATAAATTTCATCCTGCAAATACATTATTCCACAACAAAGACTGAACATTATATCAGCGTCCACATGAACCCATGTTAAAATTGACATTGTTCCTCAATTATTGCAATTTTATTTTCTTTCAGTATAATTAAATTAAAAAAATATATTAAATGTTAAATAATATTTGTCTTTCTTTTTGTGAACTTATACATGCATGTACATAGATATATTTGTGGAATGTTTCATAAAGAATGCAACTCCTCTCAAGAGAGTGAAATTTATACCCACATAAATTTTATGCTTTATTAGTCACATGGTAACACAAAGACTGTTAGACTTATTTGAACGTCTATTCCTTTGTCTTGTGTTAGCTGTATCATTTTTCAAGTATCAATGTATTACAAATTTGTGAGAAATGAATATGATATGAATTTTCCAATCAACAGTATTGCATTTCATTCATATATTTCATAAAACTGGGAATTTATACGATTAAAGGAATATCTTTGTAAACTTTCCAAATTATTGATTGTGTCAGGGCATTTAACTCACCCAGAAAATTTCTTAGCTGTCTTCACAGATTAACCTACAACTAGTTTTCAGAGTTACAAAGTAGTGAAACCATCTAACGGTTACATTATTTATGGGTAACTAGATCGTCGGAATATATAAGATATGCATCATATAAATATTTCACCTTGAATTCATCTCTCACAAATTAGTAAGATTAATATGCAAAATATATTTGTTCTTGAAAAACAATACAAAAAAATGGATATTCAAATTAACCGACACATGATGCAATCATTTCATCTTTCTATCCAAATAAAGGCTGTGGATGATCACAATATTTATGTTTGTTTTTGTTTTAGGAACGTCATCGAATGAAGCAGTTGTTGGCTACGCAGGAGCTTCTTTTTCCTCAAATCTACAACAGTATGTCATCAGCCATGGCTCCCATTATGAGTATCAACAAAGCAGAAGTCAATGTTCATGAATTATTGGCTAATTTTGCAACTCATCATGATGATGAATAAATATTGCATGCACCAAAAATTTCTCACTTCATTCAGAATTATATTTGAATATTTGTACAGAAGAAATTAATTTTCAAATTAAAAATACTAAAACTTTCAAATTTTCTCTTGCATTTTAAATAGATTAACTCTTTCCTTTCCTCTGTTCATATTCATTTATAAAATTGATCAATTGTCAGTGTTATTCAACCCTTGAATTCTTATCTGAGCTCACAAAAAGTATAAAACACATGCAAATTTTGCTTCAGGGTGATGACATTATTGTTTAAAACTATCCCATTAAAATAAATGAAAACTATTCTATTAAATAAAGGCTGTAGGCGGGTTGCCTTTAGTCTGACATGATCTCCCTGACCCAATGTGTACAGTAGAGTTGTGCCTGAAATATCAGCTTAGAAATACTAACCAAAAATATGAATATGCAGCAGTACAAAAATAAGTAGACTCTTTATATGTATTTATCCCATTACATTGTTGATTAGAGAGATATTAATTCCAGTTGGACTATTACATTCATGTTCAGATTTGTTCATACTTTGAAACAAATTGTTGAACCCCAAGCTGGGTTAAATAGTACCCCTACTGTTCTTCTAGAAGGATGGCTTTGACATTAAATAACCTATGATGAAGTTTGATATGCTATACCTTAGAGAAATCTACAAACAAGAGTGTTACCTCAAGATTATTTGCATGTACTCCTTTGATGATTTGAAGGATAGTCAGAATTTGTGAAGTTGTGGATCGATTTCTTGTAAAACCATTCAGATTTTTCCTGAGAATTTTCCCAATATCAGGTTTGATATGATTGAGATGTAGAGCATTATAAACCTGTGGCAGCTACAGTGGTAAGAGTTATGCCTCTATAGTTATTAGCAATTCTACTTTCACTTTTCTTGGGGAAATGGAGGATGCAACCTTTTGTCCATTTCTCTGTTGTATTTTGTTTATAGACAATGTTGCATAATTGGAGAAGTGTCATCAAATTTTCTTGTTTTCCATACTTCTGTAGGTATTTTGTTAAGGCCTGCAGCTTTTCTACTTCTAATTTTTTTCAGTTTGACAATTGGTAATAGAAAATACCTAATAATATTCAAATAGAAATAATAAAAATCTTTGATTTAGAAGAAAATTAAGATTTTATTAAAAAAATTGTTAGTGGTGTACTTATTTATGAGTGATAATACATGTTTCAGAAAAAAGTGTAATAAGTCTTGAAAGCACAGTTTCACTAAACTAGAATGGTTCCTAATTTTTCAAATCCTAGTCTTTATTATTCATAGTATATAGTAGACACATTTTTACAGGACATACTGAGACTTTAAGAGTAACATTATACAATGTATATTAAGAATTTTTTTCATTGAATGGTATTTTTTCTAATTTCTTTTCAGAATACTGTTATTTTAGGTTGTATTAATTTTTTCTGGAAAAGTTCTTTCTATTTGAAGACTAAGTAACAAAGATGTTTTTAAAAAAATTCTCTTGGCAATGAAATGTTAAAAGCTGGTATCAATGCTAAATCAATCAATAAAAGATCCGAAAAAAAAAACTAAAATTTTTTATCTTTTAAGTCATTTAGGTCATTTCAAGGTCTACAAAATTTCACATTTCTAAATCAACCTGTTAATTTTGATAAAATTTACACAGGTTATTCAGTAATAGATGGAAATATTTTTTAAAGGCTTTTGTGGAAATTATTTTTTTCTTTTAAGTTTTTTATTAAAAAGGGAGAGGTGAACTCTCACTCTCTCTCTCTCTCTCTCTTAATTAAACAAAGGAAATTTTAGAATGGAAAATATATTTCTTAAGACATTGAAGAATTCTAATGATTAAATATTAAACACAGACACTGACATAAATTTTGCTGAAAATCTGCCCTAAATTTTAAAGCAAAAACTTTAATAAAACTAAGTCATTTTTTTTTGTTTAGACTGCATTTAATCACTTTTTTAAATAAATATATCATGAAAAATTTTTTTCTTACAAAAAATTAATTTTTAAAAGATTCATTAAATTTTCTTATTTTGATTTGAATAATTTATATGTTTTAAAAATCTTCATGGTGCTTTGATTGCAAAGCAGGCATTATTATTAAGTAAAATGATTTTTACTTATCATAAGTGGAAAGTTTAACATTCTAATAAACATATTTTTAAATGAATTTTTATTTATTGATTTTTTTTTTTTTTTTACATATTGATTTTTTGAAAGTATGTAGTCCAATAGTGGATTCCTTTTATGTTAAGTTACAAAAACCTCATAGCATTGACACATAACAATAAAAATATCTTGCATGTTACTCATACTCTCATAACTTTCCCCTATTGTAGAGATTAATTATACTGATCTTCCCAAAAATTGAACTCACTATCCTTGACTAGCAAATGTTGTTGAATCACTTTGTCCCACCTGCTGATGAGAAGTGAACTCACCTTTTTCCATAAAAGCTTCTGGTGGTTTGTTCATAAAAGAGCTGACCCACTGGCCTCTAGTCAGGCAGGTATCAATGACAAGCTGAGATTCACATTGCACTTGGCCTTTTTGACCTGATGAATTGATGATAAGCATAGATTCACATTGCACTTAGTGAATCAATGATAAGCAATGACCCACTTGCACCTGGCCTCAGAAGTTTCAGCTTGTGGATGATCACCCTCACCCCTGATCCCAACTTTAAAAAAGATCTTACCTGGTGAGTATATCACCTGGCGTTCATGCAAGGTGGCTGAAATCATTGACAAGCATAGATTTACATTGCACCTGGCCTTTTGACCAGGTTAATTGATGACAAGCAAAGACCCACTTGCACTGGTCCTTCTGGTCTGGTGAGCTCCTGGTCCCAGGGGTCCATCCACAAGCAATGCCTGCTTTGTGGAGTGAAGTTTATCACTTGGTGCCTTAGGGACAAAGCATTTTTTGCATCAACTGTGCATGAGTCTTGATTTGTGTGCAGTTCCCACATCGAAATGACCTTGTGTCAAATCCTAGCTGGTGGAAGGTACAAATAAATATCACCTCTGAGCAGGCCACCTGGCATTCATGCCAGATGGTTAGTTGGCTATTGAACACTTGGTCTCAGAGAGCTGTCCCTGTAGGGTTGTGTTTACTGCTTGGCATCTAAAGGACCCCAATTATTTTTTGGACCTGCAGTACAGGAGTCCTGATTCATACCTGGCTCCATTTTTAAATTAGTTTTGTGCCACATTCTGGCTTGGTAGGAAGTTGGATACATATCAGCCAACCTACTTGCCTCAGGGCAGGCCACCTGAAATTCGTGCCAGGTGAGTAGTTGACTATTGAACACTTGGTCTCCAGGCTGTATCCCTAGACTTTACCTGCTTTGCAGGGTTTTGTTTATTGCTTGGCATGGTATCTAAGGCATCCCAAGAGGGGAATGCCAACAGGGTCAAGCTTGCGGGGGAGGGATCAACCATGCGTGAGTTTTGATTTGTGTATGGCTCTCTACTATAAAATGGCCTTGTGCTGCATTCTGGCTTGTTGTGAAGTCGGTTAAATACTGACAATTCACTTTATTGAATCCATATGGGACAACTTTACAACTTGAACAATGTGTATATAAACAATTTTCTTTCGCAGTTTCATTCATTTCAGGCCTTTTCACACAAGATATAAAAGTTTTATTCAACTTGGAAGATGACAAGGAAGAAGCTTTTACACATTCTCAGAGCCTTCCGAGCCGAGTGATATGTGACATTGAAGATGTGAGAAAATTGGTGTTACATCTCACAAGATTAGATGCTTTTAGACTTCACACAACATCTGAAAATAAACGATTTAATTGTTCTGATCAGTATTTTGATGAGTGAAATCAAAACTGTGGTTGAAATCCAGAGTCTGACAAAGACTTGTTTTCTCATTGATGTTCATGATCTAAGCTATGATTATCAAACATTTGGAGACTATGCTATTGTTTTTATTCACTCAGTGACACATGATTTTAGAGATAACAGAACATGAATTAATATTGTGTTTCCAGAGCAAAATGACTGAAGAAACCTATTTGAAAGTTAGTAGATAAACTAATTTGTATGAATGAAACTGTATCACAAAACTGGCAAATTTCCACTGAAATGATCATCCAGAAAACTACAGATCTAGAATATGAGATGGTAACTGGAGGTGTATTCATAGATCACACTGGGACAAAATCAACTAGGATATCCAAAGATGACTTTTGACTCGCAAAATTCCACTTTTCCAAGAAACTATAAAGAAATGAATAATGGGAATTCATGTTTAAAAAATTAATTGCTTCACAACTGGAGAATCACTGCTCACCATTCCTACATGATAATCAGTCTCCTAATTGGTTGGCATGTTTCATATAAAACATTCATTCTAGTGTCATGAAATCGTGTAATCTGTTGTGGGATACAAAACAATACAAAATTTTCTTTAAATTAGTTCAGGCATCATGGACAAAACAAAAACTGACTGTTAGACTTGTATGTTTGTATCATGCTATACAAAATAGTATTCTCTTTTTACTGCCTGGTTAGCAAACAAAACTTTTCCTTATGTACTTACTTTAAAATCTGTAAACAAACTGAAGGTTCTATTGTGGCTTTCATCGTCACAATAACTTAAAAGATATAGTAAATATAAAATAATTCAGTTTGTAACATTTCCATACTGACCAGTAAAATTGTGACAAGTTGCAAATTAGTGTTTTATTCAAATATACTTTTTAAAAAAAAGTTATTTTTGATAAAAAAAGAAAACAACCTCAAAAATAATTTTCTCAGGTATTTCCACATACAAACATTTTATATATTTATTTCCCTTAAGGGAGCCTTCAAGTCACCCTCAACTATGGTCGTGAACTTTACTTACTATTTTCCTTTCAGAAAAGAAAATTTTAGTTTAAAAGAAAAAAAAGTCACAAAATGTCCTTGAAAGAAAATTCTTCACATAAGATCTTTTTTTTTTTTTTTAGAAAAATCTATTTTTGAGTCTTGCAAATATCAATTTAAAAGTTTTAAAAGCCTAATTAATTATTCAATACCTTCATAAAAAATACTTTTTTAAAATAAAGATCAAATATTTTATTTAATCAACAGCCACTTAACATGCCTAAAAAAAAAAAAATAGAATTTATTGGCAGTATTTTTTTTTTTTCATTAACTTTTTTCTTTGTTCTATTTTCCATAGAACACTATTTCATTATGATGTGCATGCACAAAAAATAAACCAAAGAATATTTCAGTTTGTAGTCAAGTTCACAAGAGAAAATAAGGTTTAGAGTTTGATCCTGGAGGCTGGCATAGGAGTAAGCTTATCTCTTTGGTAAGTAATATTTCCTTGTAGTTCATTTAAAACAAGACAATAGATTGAGAACATTTGGTCAAAAGGATATCCAATGCATGCTTATTAATATCGAAAGAAGTATCCCAAACCTAAATGAAATAAGATCCTGCTTTTGAATATACTCAATAAATCTTAAGCTTATAGCAATGAACATAGATCTGTTATGCATATGAGCTTTTAAAAATACAAATCTTTCATTGTTGTCCTTTATTAAATTTAGCACAGAGCCAATAAAAATATAACTCACTAACAATGGTCTACAAAGTTTTCATTGTTGAAAGGTTTTTTTTTAATTTAATTTCTTGATTAAAATTTTTATAATTTCTGCCAGTTATATATCATCTAAATATGATAATGATGATTTAACACTTTGATTTATGGAAAAAATACAGAACATAACTGCAATGGTGTCTGTTAAATGTCTAAAGACCATAATAGATTTTTGGTTGAAATTTAAAATATTTTGGAAAAAACACAAAAAACTGGTCAAGTGTAAACAGAAACTTAGTAATGAATGTGTTATACACAAAATTTGACCTTGTAACCTATTTAAAATTCATCTTAAATCACTAATCTAATACTAATCTAAATAAAACTTTCAGATTAGAGAGAATTCATAAATATGAAACAAGAAAGGCCTACATCCTATCTCAGCAATAAGTCATCCCATTCAACACTGAGTGTAAAATTGTTTCTTTAAAATATTTCATTAACCCTTTACATACGATTTTTGCACAAACAACTTTTTATATAGTTTTTGAATTTTTTCTTTTAATGAGTTTAAGAGACCTGTAAAGAATACTACTCTTTACATCTGTGTTTTTTTTTTATATACAAAGTTTTTAGAGGTGAGCCAATGTTACATAACCTGTGTGCAACTGTAACACTGTACCTGGAAGGTGGCTGACCTTGAGCACAAGGGTACAAATTCAAAGTATGTGGATAGAAAGGTCACTGGCATGCAAATTTGAAGCAAACAGTTAAAAATGATTCATACAGTGACATACACATGACACTAAGTAACCTCAAGATGATGTAAGATCACAAACAAAAATGTTTTCTTACTCCCCAACCCCATTAAAGTAAAACTTAATCCTTTGTGTCCTGGTTTTCCCACAAAGCTCTATGTCGGAAGATAATCTGAAAGGATTTTCCTAATAGAGTATCAAGCTCTCTCTTTTGACCAAACTGAGGCAAATTGCCAACTGACAATAAAGCAAAAAATCTCAACGGTAAAATACCATTAAGATTCAATTTAGATTAAAAGTCAAAAAACCCACTTGTAGGCAGAAATGTAAAAGGCTTTTAAAAACTTTGTAAAGCTGGAATCTTATAGCACTATAAGTTGGTAGTAACAGAATATTGAAATAGCCTTGAACAAGGGAAGTGATTAGAATTACTCTAAAAAAAAAAAAAAACTGATTAGGGAGGATAAGTTAAATTAACACCATGACACATCTGGGAACTACTAACTTCAGTTCAAGACACAAAAACGGCCAAGGTCCAAGAATCAGGAGTTGAAAATGCAAATAGTGATCATAACTTATGATAAGATTTATGTCACTACTGACTGAGACCAGTTAAGTGTTTTATGATGTATGATAAAATTCAGGTGTCATTTTGGGTTTTCAAAGGCCCAGCCTTTGATTTTAGATCCAACACTTAGAACAAAAACATTGTTAAGTACTTAAGAATGAGTGATAAGTATTGGTAGTTCTAAAAACAGTGGGAATTTGAAATTATCAAAAATTTCATTATTCCTTTCATCTCAGTAAACATAAATCATGTCACATGTTTAGGTCACACACACTGCAAGCTGAGTTTTATTTGAAAGCTCCATGAAAGGAAATATATGTTGAAAGGATTTTAACAGTGGTTAGCTTCAGTAATCCATATTAAAATATTGAAAAGATAAACTCTTAGCATACTCTGTTCTTGAAAGTTGTGACTTTAAACCAGTTTTAGACCCTTGCAAGTCGTATCTAAAAGCTTTATTTCCCTACCATATACCTTGTGTTAGTCGAATGGCAAATAATATAATTGGGTTTGCAATGCTTGACAGTGTTTATTCTTATTGACTATGCCTTAAGTTGGCCAACCAATTAAGAAAGTAATAGTTGATTCATTGCATAGAGAAGAATATCAGTCCATGTAACTACTCTGATATGATGATCACTGAATAAGAAGACTAAAGACATCTTGGAAGGGAGGTTAAAAACTAAAAAAACAAAAACCAAACAAAGCATACAAAAAAGAAAGAACACTCACAGAGCACACAGAGAAACACACAAAAAGCACAAACAATAAGAAAAGAAAGAACTCTTCAATGATGGGAAAAGAGGTCAAGACATCCCAAAACTGGAACATATCACGTCTGCAAGAGTTCAAGGAAATAAAGCTAAGAGTTAGGGAATAGCATATATTTTGTTTATATTTACATTTTTTTTGTATTTTTAAAAATCATTTATACATGGTTATATGATATCTAGTATTCCTATATAATACCAATAATTTGGTAACATCTATTTGATCTATAGATAGGACCTTAACAGGTATGACGATTCCAGGTCAGAGTGGACCAGGGAGTAATGGCAATGAAGGAGTACTTCACACTCCCTAGAGCTGAAGTAGTTTAGCGTTATATATCAGGACACTCCTTTTTTGGGGAGGGGTCTCAGTCAGCATATTTTCAAACGAACGCCAGAGCCAAGTAGTAATTGTGTCTATTGGTTTTAGTTAGTAGGCATGTTTATGAAGAACATTGTCCCAGACAGAAATTCCTGACTCTGAAGAACTCTCTTGGTAGAGTGAAACTGAGGTTGTAATATGCTTAAAATTACACTGAATTACAGAGTTAGGTGAAGATGTTTAACAGAAGTAGTGTGTTTTTAATTTTTGTGGAAGATAAAAAAATAAATAAATAAAATAGCCTGTGAAATTTCTTTAATCAATGAAATGACCAAATCTGCACCTACTAAATGGAGAGAGAAAATCTCAGACTTGAAATTAAGTTGTGCTAATATAAATCAAGAATGTAAACAAGGACACTTTAAATAGCTGAGGGGGGGAAAAACAAAGTAAAACAAAAAAAATAACACATCCAACAGGGTTCATAGAATTGGAATTCTAATAGCAAATTCTTTTTGAGATAATTATGTAGTTTGGAAGCAGAATAGAGATTTGTTAGTGGAGGATAGGAAATAAGGTGCACCCTGAATGACAAAGGCAATTTGGTACAAAAATTCAGGTTTTGAGAGGGAGCCCATGAGTATGAGGATGGGTATTGGTGATGTTAGGTAGAAACTAAAAAGGATAAGAATGGTTCCTCTAAATGGGAGCAGAGCTGTTTAATCATGCATGAATGATCAAACCTCTGCTCCAAAGCAACAACCCAGAATGGTGAAATGGCTTGGATTTATTGTGTTTGCAAATATTTGACAACATTCCTTCTTTGTAAGGAATTGTTGAAATTCAAATTGTTCATCAAATTGTCAAAACATAATGTAACTGCTTCAGTTTGTGGAGAAGAATAACCCGATTAAGACTGACATGGCCAAGACAAAGGGAAGGTTGAAATATTACACAGTAGTAATAAGTTACTACTTACCATTTTAAAAAGAAATTAAATTGTAACTGATACACATTATCTCGTCTTCTTTCCTCCTCCCATATATGAAAACGCAAATCTATTTAGATAATGGCTTCCAAATTAGAAATATTTTCTTGTGTGCAGAGAGAGAGAGAGAAAACATCAAAATTAAATGAAAATAGTCATTAAAATGAAAATAGTCATTAAAAAATAAAAAATGTGGCAGAAGTAATACTTTTGTAATGGAAGAATACTGAGTAGTCTTATTTACTTCCACCTAGATTTAGATTTTACATGAAATGCAGAAGATCCAAAATTTCCCCATGTTTCAAGCAGTCTATATTTTGTATTTCTACTCTAGAGTGGAATTCTGTCACCAGTTACATAATATTTATTTTTGGAGCTAGCCATGACTGAATTAACCCTTAGCTACACAAGCAGGATGTGACACAAGGTCAATTTTTTAAGCAGAGTTTAACAGGTTTGAATTCTCTTATACCAGTTGCCATATCCAGGGTTAGAATACTTTTTTTTGTTTAATATTCCCAGTATATTTTTCTGATGTAAGCTTCTATTAATATTTTCTAGAACTTTTCACAATTTTTACTTCAAATATGGGATTGTCTCGACAAGAAAGATACATGCAATTTGTACATTCTTAAAGTAGCAAATTAAAAGACCATTCCATCAAAATTTAGCATGTATCAATGATTATCATATTGATTCACAGCTTAACTTTGTTGTACATGTTAATCAACTGAAAATAAAAATCTTATCTTTACAAAATTACTATGTGCAAAGTAAAAAAACTTTAGTGGAATTGCAAATATGAGATAATCTGCATTTTGTAAACATACATGATTTGACATATTTTGTAACAAAGTTTTTATTGAAACAAATTCAAGTTAAAAAATATTTTATTCATTAGTTTTATACAATATAAGAATGATTTGATACCTGGAAAATCCAAAATTAAATGAGATTTAAAGCCACTTGAAATGAATTAATTATGTCCAGTCAGAAGTACCATGAATTTAAACTTCAGTAATTTTTTATAGAAAAATTATTCATTTAAAATTTCATTTAAGAAATTTTAAACTATGAAAATTTTCATAAATATTCAATGTTACCTTACTCAAAGTATATTTTCATCATCTTTTCTTTTGACAAAATATTGTTTTCATTCATTTAGAAAAGAAAATTTTATCAAAAAATTATATCTTTCAGAAACATGAGAATTATCACACACATCAAAGCACAAACTGTGCTATAATTATCATATATACTTTTAATCAATAAATCACATCATTATTAGTACATAAATCAGTGTTTGACAATGAAATTATGCCCAGAGGTATCTCCCAGGTTTTAACTTACCTAAGCTACCTAAACCAATATCCTCAATAAATCATTTCATATATCCCAAAATAAATGTTTGCATTAGATATTCAAAACTATGTATGGACCAGGCTTAAGTTGATCATGTTAAGAAAGGTATTTGTGGGGGTGGTTGAATTAGCTATAAGATAAAATTTTATAGATTGTCACAATGTTACTTTGTTGTTCTTTAATTTTGAAAAATGGGCACTCCTGTTAAAACGTATACAAAAAGATTCATCTGTTGATTTCAATAGAAAAAAAATCTCAAATTTTGATTCACCCACAACTAGAAGGGAAAAAAAACACAAGAGAAATAGTAAAAACAATTTGAAGGCAATAAGGTGAACATTTCATCAATTCAGAATCTCTGTTACAAATTAAAAAAGTTTGGATACAGAAATCCATTCTTATAGATCATTACTAATAGGAATTTAAATCTAAGAAGAAAATAATACAATGGCAGAAATTACATGATAAAAATGTTTAAGAAATGTTTCATTACTAAAGATTTACTATATTCCCTAGTAATTCAAAGATATCCAATTAACGAAAATAAAAGCAATAATTAATTCTAATTTAAATCAGTGTATTTAAATCAATGACTTAAAATAATAAGAATAATTTTCAAACACTTTAGCCAATGACCAAACAAAATTTTATAATTCAGTCTTCTTAGTCATAAGAGTAAAAGTTTTGTACTATCTATAAATATCACTTAACTTTATATGAGTAATTTATTATTGCTTAAAACAATTTCGAGTTGAAACAAAAAAGACTAAATATGCCATCAATTAAAACCAAAAAATGATGCAATAACATTAAATTATCATATTTCATCAGATCAAGATAAAACTTAATACTTAAGTACACAAATTTAAAAAAATATATTTGTTATATTACAACAACATTTAAATGTTCTAAACATTTAAACATTTAGTTTTAAAAATGATTATTTGCATTTATTAAATGATCCCATTGAAGTTAGATAAAATAATTTATAAAAGGTTCCAAGAATATTCATGCTAATTTTTGTCATGATTAAGCTTTGATTAAGAAAAATGACATTATTCTAAACATTAAAATTGAATATGAATTAAGCCAATCAGAAAAGCAAATTTAAAGTTCAAGCTAAAATAGGAAACAAAATTAAATAAACACTGATTTAATTTATAATAACTGAATGCATCAAGAGTTGATTATTTTAAGAAGTGAACTCAGTAGTAATATTTACAGATGGATCATTTGATTCAGTCATATCTTGTTAATCAAACATCTTAAATTGATTATATATCTTGTTAATTCAATAATAGAATTCAGGTAATTTCAGACTTTTGACATTAGATGAAGTACAACTAATAAAAGTAAAAGTGTCATCAAACTTTTGTTGAGATGATTTCTACTTTGAACCATACATGAGTTTCTCAAATAAAAATTTTCCTGACCAATGTTGGACATTAAATAAGAATAAATCATTTTTTATTTTGCTAAAATCATTGTATTAACAAGATTGCTTCAATGTTACATCAAAATCCCCATACAGTTGAAGAATAAATGTCTAAAAATTTTACTAAAAGTATTATTATATTAACAAGTTGATATAACAAATTCACAAATTTTTATAAGGAAGAAATATAAATAATCAGAAGTAACAAAAGATGAGCTAACCAAATTCAGTTTCTTTCATGATAAACAAAAAGATTAACAAAAACGAAAATTGGTTTAAAAAGAAAAAAATAAAGGATCAGATCAGCGGTATTTAAAAAAAACAAAACCCCAAAACTTTTTAAAATTTTAACACATTTTTTATAAATTATTTGTGTAGCAGAAAAAAATGATAGGACTAAGCATTTCCTCGATAAAACCTTCAATTGTGAACATTTTGAAATTTTCAGAAAATACTTGAAAATTATTTCAATAAAAAAAAATATAAATAAATAAATATATATATATATATATATAAGAAATGTAAATTTAAAAAAAAATAAATTACCTAGAGAAAATGTTATAAATATTCATTCCTTGCCATTTGATACAAATCCAAATTGTACAGGAACATTCCCAGGATTTCAAAAACCTTAACATGTAAATTAATAAAAGAGACCCACAAGCAAAGCATTTGAGTTTTTTAGTATCAATGGGATGAAAATAAAATAAGGAAGGAAAAAGAAGAGGGGAATGTATCAATCTTGAACTTGATATTTGTATAACAGAAAAATTACAAAAGCCTCCCATCCTTTTCTCTTCAACTTCTCTAGTAAAAAATAAAATCAGTGCTTGCTTTTATAGATTCAAAATAAAAACTCATTTGAACATCAGTAGCAATTTCTAGTTTATATCTAACAATAGAGAATTTTTTTCTGAAATGAAGAGTTATTGATGTTCTGATGCTAGTTTTGTCGTTTTGGTTGTTATTATAGTGACAATGTTTCCGCTATTGTACCCATCAACCTTTCAATTGGATAAAGGACTCGATTTGAAATTTCCAGATGATTACCATGACAGACAAATACAGAATACAATGGCTAAAATGTTGTGACTAAAACAACCAAAATGAGGATATCAAGTACATTAGTGTATAATGATAATACTGGATTTTTACCAAGGTTCAGACTAAAAATTCTAACAGTGAATCTATACTTTATTAATAACTGTTCTAACATGTCTACCATGTTTGCCTGATCATGTAACGTGACTGAAACTTCCTCCGAATACAGGTGAAATAAGTTTCTAAGAACTAGAAATGTAAAAATACAAAGTATTAATGCATATATGTCATCAGCTAGAATAGTTTCAATGAAAACCTCTCAGTGGCAGCAATGATGGTAGCCATATTAAAATACATGTTTTAGTGGAAATGTCACAAGGTGACTCTGAAGGAACCAACCATAATTAATTAAGATAAGAGGCTATATTCAATAATCTTTGAAAAGTTTTTAAATACTTAATCTGAGAGAAACAAACGTAGATATTGTCCATGCAGAGGAAGTTCAAACTTAAAATGTATCAAAAAAATTCCAAAGATAAACAATCCCAACTTTGTATTTCATGATTTCTCTAAATTTGTTAATGGATTATCAATATTAAATCTACTTAATTACTTTATCGATTTTTTTTTTCAAAGCCCTTACAATTTAAATAAAACACCAAAGAAATCTTGTTATATTTCTAAGAAAACAAGAAACTCGGCATTTGAAGAGGATGGAGAGGAAAAGAAAATGACATTGTCATTAATACAGACATTCAAACAAATACATACACACAGTAAAAACTGTTGTTGATTAAAGTAAAAGAAAAATATCTCAAAATGAAAACAATGAGTAATTTGAACCATTAGCAACATAAAAAATCTGTAAAAGAAAATGTGCATATGCAGCAGTAAAAATAAAATATTTTCATAGCAGCAGCAAATATAATAATACTTATATTACATTAAAAATCTGATAACACAGAAAAAAATAAACTAGAAGGACCTTTGTAATGATTTCAAAAATTAATGTTAATTAGGCTAAGATGGAATTCTTGCTGCAGCAGTGGAGTTTCTCTTTGTATATTGCCCCGCATTGCATCCATGTTTATATGCTTTACATGATAATCTGTGGTTCAGGCACAGAAACAGATATGGCTTTATGGGGAAGGATACGACCTCCATTGATGTATAACTCATCTTTTACAATTACATCTTCACCAAGCACAGACACATTCTCCATGCGCACCTGAAACAAGGCAAAATCATTTTTATATTTAAAATCAAAGTGTCAGCTGATACCAAGAATATAAATAGTTATGATACATTGTTAAGAAAATTCATATTACTTTTAACAAGATATGAAAGTCTAAAATTTAACTGGAAAACTATTAAAACATTTTTGTGGCATTATCAGTTGGCAGTAATAATAATCTCATCACTTTCATATATACAATGCCAATCATCTTCTACTTAATAGAAATCAACAAAGTTGTTTGTTTTTTTTATATATATCATTTATAAAAGGTTCAGACAATATCCATAACTAAATGTTTATGCTATGATATGACAGGAATGAATATACCATAACATTCATTCATTCTAGTGCTCACATATATAATGACATACTAAAAGCATATACAGAAATAAACTGGAAATTATTTACTAGCTGTTGATGTTGCAGTATTATTGATAGATGATAGTTTTGTTTAGCTTTGAACTAGGGAAGTTATTAGAAAAACTAATCAAGGAAGATAAGTTACATTAGCACCTGGACACATCCAAGAATCACTAGAATGCAAACCTGAAATTAACTTGGATTTAGCTTATAGAATAGAATTAACAAGCCCCAACAATCAGGTGGGGAGTTAATAAAATTTTTGGTTTCTGAGTGATGGTTTTGGCTTTTAATTTTAGCCCCAACATTTTGATAGGATGAGACAGTTAATAGGCATTTAAGGATGAGTGATAAGTATTTGTAATTGTTTAGTAGGTGTAAAAATGGACAGAGCAATGAGTATTTGAAATTATTAAAAGATTCATTGTTCTTTTAATATCAGTGATCATGAAAGAGGGCCACATGTTTAAGCCTACACATACACTGCAAATTGAAGTTGGATTCAAATCTTGGGTCAGTTGGCTCAATACTCCATCTCAGTATATTAAGACATTAAAGTTATTGTTAAAGTGAATTCTTGGTGAACTTGTGTTATTCATTCTATGCTGATTATTTGTGAGCCTTGATAGCTCAAGTCAACCAACTAATCCTCAAGAAAGAAACTGATGTGATCACTTCACAACTTGAGAAGGATATTAGTCTGTGTAACCCCATCAAGATGGTTGATGACTTGGGAGGTTTGAAGGTTTACATATTTTGTGAAATTTTACAAGCAAAACAGCCTAAACATTAAAAAAAGAGTTTTTTTGTAGTTACTTCTTTGCTGAGTGTTCCTAGTGAATCATCATCTACTGATAAGTATTTGAACTATTAAGTTGCTCAGTGTTGCAGGCAGCAGATGCTCTATTTCTGAATAATGTTAATTTATGGAATGCAGATGTTAGGAATCTATGCTGTGTACAAATTATCAACACATCTGAGTGGCAAGCTTGCTAAACACTAGCCTATGATGAGATGACATATTTAGTTTATTTTTGGCCACTGTTGTTACTTTGGGGGTCAGGACTTGGTCAAGACTATTAAGAGTCCTTGATTATCTCTAAAAAATGAGTTAAGTCCTTCACACAGCAAAGAAATTTACCTGATATTATTCTGACCACATCTACTTAATAGGGTGAAATGCTGAATAAAGAGTAGGTTCTGGTGGAATATTTTTGCAAAAGAATTTTGGGAAGGCTACTTTACAGAGTAGCTTACTCCAGATGCCTATGCTTATTACTGTAAAATGATTCTTACTTTTCAACAAGATCTTCAACAGTTTCTTCTGTTTTGGAGGTTAGAGTGTTCTCAGTTCCTACTATCTTGTAAACTCCATCTCCATCACATCTAATTTATTTTCGTGTTTGTGCCTAATCTCTTATGTTCATTCATACTTGATAGTCTTAAGATATTTATAGCTTATCAATGTGTTTCTTATATTTAAAACAAGGGTTTTTAATCAGACACAAAAAGTCACATAATTTCTAGATATGCATTAATAAACATTACAGATAATATAGTTAGAAAATTAATTTTATTGGGACTGAAACTGTCTTTTAATTATGCCTGTAAACAGATATAATGTACTCTACATACAATTATACATAGTAAATCTTTGATTCTTAGTAGATTATATTTCAAAACTATTGTCAAATTCCTTACCTCTTTTAACCCTATCAGCCCTGTTCTCTTGAGCATAAATTTACCCTCTGTTGTTTGAGTGTGATTTCATAGGTAAATCAATGCTACAGTGTGGAGAAAAATAAAAGTACCACCAATATACTGGTGTGACTGAATCAAAGGGTTAATGGGTTGTCTGACTGACATGCTACCAACAAGGTAGAGCAAAAGATAAAAAATTTCCACATTTTTCATTTCAGACAAAAAAGTATATATATTGATATACATAAATAGAATACAATACAACTCATAAGTATTTGAATAAGCAGAAAAAACCAAGTGATTAGAAGCGAACTGAGATTTAAAACCAGGAACGTTAAATGAGAACAAAATTTTATTGCAATTGTTATTAGGAAAAGTTGCAAAAGGATTAAATTAATCTGAACCCTCTCTCTCTCTCCACTAAAAACCCTGAATGGCCCCTGCAATCTTAAGAAAAAAAAAAACGAATTTTGTGCATGTTCAAAGACTTATGAGTAATACTTTCAATAGCCTTTCATGTGTATTATACTATCAAATTACTATAGTTTGATAAACCTTTCAAATAATAATGTGAGTGTGCTTTTTCAGTGACTGACTGATTCTGAAATATTTGAATTTTATGTCACTTGCAATAAAATTTGTTTGCTTTTTAAATCTTAAAAGCAAGCAAATTATCTGTTTGTTCAAATACTTGAGCAGTACTGAAAAACATTTTTTTAAACTAAGTAGAAAAATTCATAGACAGGATTCTGTGGAAGAAACAAAAACTAGTGCCTTAATAAATCAAAGTTCCACCTCAGTCATCAGATTTGGGAAATTCATTAGTATATATTAAAAACCGATACATCCTTTGTAGAGATAAAGTAGTCATTTCTATTTTGTTATTATAAGAGACACACTACCTAAAGTTCATTTTCTTCTAAACCAAAGATACAAGGATCTTATTTCTTGTAGAACATTATATATTTACAACAGATATCATTAAGTATTATTTATCACCAATCTCTAAAGTATTGAAACTATAATCAAAATTAAATTACGACATCTGTCACCAAAAATAAAATTGTATAAATATATATAAAGTACTGTAATGAGGAGTAACCTCATAGATCAAAAAGAGTCAGGGTGGCATGCATTTTTTTTTTGTAAAAGACAAAATTGATGTTCTTTGGACCAGAAGTGACAGCGTGTCATGTGAAAAGGAAGAGATGGTTGTTTTAGGCTCAACTTTCTTATCTCTGGCCACTACTGATTGACAATCAGCACATGGAACCTACCGATATAAACTTTTGAGAGTCCAAGCTTGGCAAGTTCAATCATATGATCTTCACATCATGATTTGCATACAGAACAGACTTTTGCGAGATTTAGAAAATGAATATTGTCTGAGAAGGAATCAAATTTCGTCAACCATTGTTGTCTAGAAGTTACAAGAAACAAGTCCCTCATTATTAGTTGGCTTGGTAACTAACAAATCACCGATGTTCAGCAGTGTTTGCAACACCAATGTAATTATAAAATTAGACTAAGAAAACTAAGATCGTTTTTTTTTTTTTTTTGCCACAGATATAATTGTAGAGATACCTATATTTGAGTGTGACATTTTTATTTTTGGCTGGAGAGTTTGATAATGAATAATACCAAATTATATACATTTTGATTGTATAATGTTGCACCAGAAATAAAATCTAGTTTTCTTTGGTTTAAAAATTTGATTTTTTATAAAAAAAAATTGTTTGTGGTGTATTTATTTATAGGCAACAGAAATAATTTTATTTGAAGAACTTACTTTTTACTTCTTCAAAAATTTTTATCTTTTTATATATTTCAGTGATGGTGATATGTCTTTTCAACTACTTATTAAGAATATTATATTTTCAAAATTACACAAAATGAATTTATAAAATTTAGTCTTAATATTCAACTGAATATTATATGTACTTACCCACTGACCAACAACACACTTCCATCCTATGATACAGGACTCTAACCAGGAATGAGATTTTATGTGAGCATCTTTTAAGATGGTGCATCGCTTAATACAGACACCATCTTCAATAACAACACCAGGACCAATTGTAACATTTGGTCCTATCCGACAATTGTTCCCAATATGAGCAGTAGAATCCTGTAAAGAAGGAAAAAACTTTTCAGCAGACAAAAAGTAAATGTACTGTTGGCAGAGTTAACAACTGAAGAATAAAGGGAATCAAAACAGCTATTATATATATTAAAAATGTTGATTAATAAAAATGATTTTTTTCAAAAAATTTCATTTCATGTAATTTTCTTCATTGAGTGATATTGTAAAGTAATGAAATGGAAATGCTTTTACCACATTCATTCATCTCTCAGAATTAGATATATTTATGAAATTGGTTGGTTAGGCTAGTGAATGGTGAAGTCAGTCTTTTTTTTAAACCGATGATTTCAACTAACTCTTCTAATTTGAAAATAATCATTTCTTTGCACATAGTTATGTGGTTTTAAGTATTCCTATCTAATACAAATAATTTACACACAGGTCTATTTGACTCATAGCGAGGACCATAACAGGTACTATCATTTCAAGACATTTGACATCTTAGAAACTTACATACCAAATCCTCTATCTTTGTATTTATGTAACCTATTCTAATGCTGGTTGTTGCTGTAGGTTTATTAAATATAAGTATGTATGTGTTTGTGTCTGATTCTTGTTTCTTTGCGTATGGAGATTCTCCTCAAATCTGTTATGCCTTGTGGTTTAAGATGTCTTATTTCTTCAAGGGAACACGATGCAAAGTCTGGGGATTTTATAACTCCTTTCAAGAAGTTTAGGATAGGGTGAGGGTATGTTTTTATGTTTAGTTTTCGAAATTGTTTCCATTTTAGTATCTTTTCTGATTAATTTTGATTTGTTGTTTGTATAATAATGGTGCTGTTCATAGGTTTTTTGATATTGATTGGTTTGCAGTGTGTTTCTATAGTTTTTTGAATCAGGAATGGGGATAGTTTGATGACTGGGGTTTCTTCTATTGATTCAAGTACAATGAATTGATAGAAGTTGTCATTAGTTTGGTGTTCACTTTCTGAAGAGGATTCTGAAAGGGGCCTTTTTATTTTTTTGGCTTTTGCTTGGGTTATATTTTCATAAGCCATAAAGAAAGTCTGAGTTTCATTGACTATGCTTCCCACTCACAATGGAATCCCACATGGAGATGTGTCAAGGGGGAAACCCATTTGCCTTGTAACATCAAGGCTACATAGTCAATATACTCATGCTGAGTTGGTTCAGGAATTCGCCACTTAAAGAACCAAATCCGTTGCCATTGCATTCGCCATTTTGACGCTGCCTAATTGCAGTTAAAACTCCAGTCAACTACTTTCACCCCAAGTTCGCGGTGTTTGATGAAAAATTATTTAAACAACTGTATAAATAAACGTTTGTTACTGTTTATAACAAACGCCTTTTTTCGTCATTTTTCTAAATTTGCTTGGCAACTTTTCTTCTCTCCAACACGAATTCCAACCTTCATCGACTGGACCACATCCATCTTCTCTTTCCTTGGATCTGAAAGCAACATGGGTGTGGAAAGAAACAGAGAAAGACCAGTCGACACATGTGGTAATCACGAGACCAGCGGCCAACTAGGTTTTGTGAAGCTATAGTACCACATTTGGTGCAGTGACCAGGATTGACCCTATTTAATTACCACGGCAGATCTCGTTGCATCTGTGCCTCAGAATCCAGAATTGACCCTGACTACGTTTGATGTTTCAAAACACAGGATCGACACTCAAATAATTCACCGGCACAATGAAACCTCATACCAGAAAACAGCCCAGGAAGACATCAGCTCAATTACAGTCACACAGCCACTCAAGGAAAAGTATCACCGGAAAAATCCACAGAGTCGGGGTAAGTGACTATTTTCCTTTGCTTCTCTACATTCATTGTGCAGATTTGATTCATTTCTAAATAGCTACTAAGTGTTTGTTTTTTTAATACAATGGCTACTTCCTGTTCAAGCATTTCCCTATGTTGGTAACAGCTGGATTGAAGGTCCCAATTTTTACTGGAAGGCCGACTGACCTGAAACCATGGCTAATGGCGTTAAAGAAAAAACAAAGGGTCCATGATCTAACGGACGCCGAATTAATTAACTTAGCCTATGACTATTCAGATGGGATCATATCCGAATGGATTGGAAGCTATCTTGACGACCATCCAGACACTTCCAGTAAAACCTTATTCGATGAAATCACAGCACAGTATGGAGAATTTATAAACCCTGCTGATGCTGCTCGAGCATTGATTAAGGTGACGCAAGGAAAAAATGAATCGCTTGCGGAGTTAGCAAGTCGAATGTCAAGTCTTGCGAGGATGGCTTATAGGGACTCTGAGCTGAGAGAAGGGTCAGCTGTACAAGTACAACTGGCCGAATTCTTCATTGATGGGATAAACAATTCCTTCATTAAAGAAGATGTGGCAAGAGCTAACCCGAAGACACTGTCGGAAGCCTTGTTATCAGCCAGAGAGAGCGAGAGGCTCAATGAACGACTTCGGGGCTGCTGTGAAAAAGAAAACTAATAATAAATTTTCAGGTAGGAATTATTGGCGACAGGAGGGAATAGGCTCTCATACGGTACTAAGGGAACCAAAGGCGGAGGGTTACCATAGAAAATGGGCTGGAGAGAGTCATGGTTGTTACAGCTGTAGACAACCAGTACATTAAAAAAAAAAAAAAAAAAGGGAATGCTCTAAATCAGCAAGAACGCTGGAATTGTGACAAACAAAAGTGCCCGAGGTCCGAAGGCGGGAATATAACTTACTCGACTTCAGAAAAACGATAAACCAAGACACCGGCACAAACTAAAAGTCACAAAACTAACCATATTCACTCATTAAAGAAAGAAAAGAATAAGGTTACTTTAGCTCCTAAAATAAAAACGAGTTCAAAGGATTCCTGCTCGACACGGGAAATGGTTAATAGTCCCAATAAAAAAAGAGCAGAAGAATATGAATTATTCACACAAGGCTCAGACATGATGTGTAGGGTAGATATCATGGGCAAGCAGGTAAAAGCATTGATAGACTCCGGATCTGAAGCCTCGCTTCTAAAGTCCTCAATTTTTGAAGGCCTAAAAAAATAGCAAAATGAAATTGAAAGGTTCAGACTTAACAGTAACTCAAGCAAACGGACAAAAAATGAGACTAAATGGTATGATCCATCTACATATTAAAATCGGAAAGATTGAGACAGGTTCAACACTATACATTGCACCTGACCTAGACCAAACCATGATTTTAGGGGAAGATTGGTTAAAAATAAATAAAGCTCAGTTATGTTTTAATCCGAATCGACTAACGATAAAGGGGGTAGAAATTCCCTTGGGTAGTAAAACTAGTGGGGAAACTAAAATCTACACTGTGGATAGTGTAAAGTTACCCCCATGAACTGCTATTTCCTGCGCAGCCAAACTAATCCCTTCAGAGCCAAATGAAGAAAACCTATACCAGGTGATTTCAACGGAGGAGGTAATTCCAGAGGAGGAAGAAATAGTGTTAGTTGAATCGATAATAAAAGAAAATGAGAAGGGGAAAATTCCAGTTATGTTGGCAAATTTGGGTAATAGAACAATAAGTGTCCCCAAGGGTGAAAGATTGGGAAGGGTAGCACCAATAAGAATTCGTAAGCAAGTGAAGTATATTGAGAAACGCCCAATTAAGAGAAGCGAAACTACAATCAATCCTAGGGACATCAACGTACCCAATGAGCATAGACAAAAGATAGAGGATTTAATTCAGGAAAATATAGATGTTGTCGCTAACTCAGATAAGGAATTGGGACGAACCCAGTCGGTTCAAATGAAAATAGATACTGGAAATAACCCACCTATAAAAATAAAACCTTACAGAACACCAATACATAAAAGAAAGTTAGAAGAGGCTGTCAAAGAAATGTTGGAAGCTAAGGTGATTGAACAATCCCGATCTCCTTGGACCTTCCCAATCGTAGTGGTTGACAAAAAGGATGGAGGACACCGCTTTTGTGTAGATTTTAGAGCCCTTAACAACATAACTAAGCCCCTTGCTTACCCACTACCATTAATCGACGACATATTGGCCCTGTTAGGCAAAGCAACTTGTTTTTCCACCCTTGATTTGAGATCAGGGTATTGGCAAGTAGCTCTTGATCAAGCGGATCGAGAAAAGGCTGCATTTGTGTGCCACTCTGGGCTTTTCCAATTCAGAGTTATGACCTTTGGGTTGGCTAATGCTCCAGGTGTTTTTCAACAACTCATGTCCATAGTACTTGGAGGGCTGGAAGGCTTTTCTATGGCCTACATAGATGACATACTAGTTTTCTCGAGCAGCATTAATGAACATTTCCAACAGCTTCAGGCAGTGTTTAACCAGCTAAGAAGACATGGGTTAAAGATAAAATTGGCAAAGTGCCAATTCATGATGGCAGAAACCAAGTATTTGGGATTTGTCATAAATAAACAAGGAATCAAGCCAGATGATGATAAAGTCAAAGTAATTCGCTCGATGCCAGAACCTAAGACTGTTAGACAGGTCAGGGGTTTTATAGGCGCTATCGGGTATTACCGAAGATTCATACCTACATTTTCAAGAATAGCTACCCCTCTTATAGCTCTCACAAAAAAAATGCTCGTTTCAAGTGGACAAATGATTGTAAGATTTCATTTGATACGCTAAAAGATCAACTCTTAACCATTCCACTATTGGCCTACCCAGACATGAATAAACCAATGACACTGTATACAGATGCAAGTGATCTGTGTATTGGGGCATGTCTAACCCAACTATGTCCTGAGAAGGACGGCCCTGTCCCAGGTATACCGGAGGAAGTACCAATTTACTTCCTTTCTCACAAACATCTACGCAACAGAAGTGGCCTGTCATAGAAAAGGAAGCTTTTGCTATTGTATATGCTCTCCAAAAACTCGATTATTATTTAAACAGGGCACAATTTATTATAAAAACAGATCATAAGCCTTTGAAATATCTATTTAACGCAGATTGGGCAAACAAAAAGATACAACAGTGGGCTTTAAAAATAAGTGGATACAACTGTACCATAGAATATCTATTGGGCAAGGAAAATACTTGTGCGGATTTATTTTCGTGTATCCCTAATCAGCTAGAACAAGAATCGATGCCTCAGGAACTAGAGATTGATGATAAGTTCTATCAAATAAACATGATAAACTCAAATCGGTTAGATTACAGGCATAGGATAGATGAAGCTATAGTACCACATTTTAAGTCCTACTAATAAGGTAATATTCATGAAGACATAAGATAAATAGATACTACATTAATGAAATTGGAATTAGGATTAGAAGCCAGACACATTAAAGTGACTCTTCATGTAGTTCAAAATTTTAAGTTCTAAACAATACAAAAGGGTGTGTGTGTGAGGTAGCTTTAATTTTTTTCTTGCTAAATTGTATAAGTACACCATTGATATAACAAAATCATATATTAGATTCTTTTTCCTAGTTTACATGAGTTTCCAAAAAAGTTACTTACGATGAGCACATTTCCCACAATTCCCTCTCCATCAAAAAGTTTCTCTGGTGCTTTCTGTTTCAAAGAGCTTAGATAGAGGCACATACCAGTGAGAAAATCTTTGGGTTGACCAACATCCATCCAAAACCCTATAAAAGAAATAAAGTATTTAATTTGTACAATAAATTAATGGAAAACATTACTTCTAGATTTACATGAGCCAAAAATTTAAATATTTTATTGTAAGTAAGTAAAGATTTTTTTTTTCAATTCCTACAATTCAAATTATCAGTACTCATGAAAGGAGCAGTAATGAAGAAAAATATTTGTTAAACTATGACTTCACCTACCTTGTAATTCCATTGCATAAAGATCACCATCTTTAGCCATGAAAGGAAATATCTCTTTTTCTATAGATGTAGGTTTTAGCTAGAAAAACAAAAATGTTGTACAATTAGATATAAACTGCAAGAAGTTCCAGTGATAAAATAATGGCTATTATAAATAATAATGCTCTTGAGAGGATAAACCATTACAATGAATCAATAAAAACATCATGTTTATAATCCTTTGTTAAAATCAGGTCATAAAAGACTTGATCTAATGCATAGATTTTTAGAATAGGATCTATTCAAAATTTTGATTTTCTAAAAATGTTTTAGCTAAATGTCTACTTTATATGGATAAAGATTTTGGTCTAACTAACCTGAAGACACAAATTAGCATTAAACTTACTTTGTAAATTAAGCTCCTTACTAAAAACTTTAAATGTTTTATAGTTTTCAAAACTGATATGCTAAAATATTCTTCAAGGCCTTATTAGGAACAACAGAAAAATTTGTGGTCACAGCTCTTTGACTGATTGGTTTTACAGCATATTAACCCCATGTAGGTCATTTAATGCCGAAACGTAAGTATAGTTGATGTGTTATAGTCAGTGAAAGTTATAGATAAAATGCTATATATATATATATATATATATATATATATATATATATATAGAATATAAATAAAATAAAGAAGACATATATATAATTAATTGGTTTTGAGCAGTTAAAAATATGTGGGAGTATTATCCCTCCAATTAGGAATTTGTATGTATTTATATGCTATAAATGTTTTGGAGGAGTTTTTCCGATTATATCTTATTGTATAATTACGTTGCCTTTAGGTACTCAAAAATGTTATCTGGGTTAACTTTGTCAAAGATCTTCTTCAAATTACTCTTCAGTTTAAGGTCTATACAGCTTGTCAGTATATGATTCACTGCGTAAGGCTCTTGGCATTGTATACAGATTGGTGCTTCTTCACCTTTCAGAAGGTATGAATGAGTAGCAAAAGTTTGTTCTATTCAGAGTCTAGCCATTACCACTTCTTCTCTTCTTGACATTTTTTTTATTAGGACTTTTTACCACGATAGTTCGTGTCACCTGGTGTAATTTGTTGCCACTCCTGCCACTTACTGAGGGTATATGTATTTATTTTTGGTTTTTAGGTCTGTGTAAGGAATCTTTCAGTTGAAGGATTTAGTTGTAACAATTCCTTTGCTGCTTTATCGGCTCTGTTATTTCCATGGATACCAATATGGCCTTGGATCCAGCAGATTATGTCCTTATTCATTATTAGGCTGCTTATCCTATTTAGCAGTTTTGTAGTCAGGGGTCTATCATTTTTTTTCCTTTAGTGATGTGAGTACTGACAAAGAGTTTGTGAGGATGAGGTATTTTTGGTACACATTGGATGTTATGATATCTAGGGCAAAGTCAATGGCAAATAATTCTGTGCAGTACACAGAGGCCCAATCTGGGAGTTGTTTCTTTAATTTAATTTTTTTATAGATGGCCGCGCATCCTACCTTGTCACCGTCTTCAAATCCATCAGTGTAAATTTGTAAATGTTCAGGATATGTATTTTGGTTGATAAGCAGTTTTTCATTGAAAGTTGGAGGGTGAGTTTTTATTTTGGAGTATCTATTTAGTTTTAATAATATGGATGGTTGCTTAATCATCCAGGGGGAGGTTTTAGATTTGATGGTTTTGACAGACATAAGAGTTTTAGGCAGTATTGTAGTGCCAGTTTATTTTTTGTCTTATTTCCAATGGGGGTTCATTAGTCTCTGTATACAGGCTTTCCACCGGGGAGGTCTTGAAGGTTCCCAAGGTTAATCTCAGTCTTTGATGGTATACAGTGTTTAGTTCCTTTATATATGATTTTCTGGCTGCTCCATAAATAAAGCATCTGTAGTTGAGCTTGGATCTAATAAAGGATCGGTAGAGCTTGAGTAATGTGGCTTTATCAGGGCCCCAGTCAGTGTGCGCTAGAACTCTGAATAGTTGCATGGCTTTGTGACATTTTGATTTTAGGTATTTTACATGGGTATAAATGTCAGTTTTCTGTCAAATATGATACATAAGTATTTGTGTTGGTCAACAATCGAGATATTATTGTTGTCAAGTTTCAAATTAGGATGATGGTGCATCTTTCAAAGTTGGCAGAAGTGCATGCATTTTGTTTTATCTTTCAAGAATTTAAAGCCATTTTCTATGGCCCATTGGTTTATTTTATTGAGGCAGAGTTGGAGTTTGCATTCAATCATGTGTAAGTATTTTGATTGGTAGCAAATAAGTAAATCATCCACATATAGAGCACAATCAGTCTCAGTATTTATATTTTTTTACAATATTATCTATTTTTATATTAAAAATTTTAACAGACAAAATACTTTCTTGGGGTACACCCATTTCTTGTTCTTTTTTAGCTGAAAGTTTGTCACCCATCTGTACTTGGAAATGTCTATCATTTAAAAAATTACAGATGAAATGTGGCATTCTAACTCTAAGTCCAAGATCACATAGACTTCTCTTTATCCCATACTTCCAGATAGTATCATATGCTTTTTCAAGGTCAAAAAAGATTGCTGTTAGGTGTTCTTTCTTGACAAATGCCTCTCTTATATATGTTTTGAGTCTAATTAGGTGATCAATAGGGCTTCTTTTATTTCTGAAACCTGACTGATGTTCTTTAATCAGGTTTTTGGTTTCCACATACCATATCAGTCTATTATTAACCATCCTTTCAAAGGTCTTACACAAGCAACTAGTGAGGGCAATGAGTCGATAGTTTATTGGATTTGTATGGTTTTTTTGGTTAGGTATGGGATAACTATAGTTTGCTTCCAATTTTTTGGAATGTTGTTACTCATCCATATTTCATTATATATTTGTAGAAGGTAATTAAGAGATGGTTTTGATAATTTTGTTTAGAAACTGGCAATGTATTATTTCGTCAGGGCCAACAGTTGTATCATGAGATTTATTTATTGCTTCTTTCAATTCTGTTCTGTTCTGTTGAATGGTTGGTTGTATTTTTCTTTGTTTTTTGACAAAGTTAATTTTTTTCTTTTCTTCATTCTACTTTGGGATTTGAAATTTTTGATTTTGATTTTGATTTTTTGAAGAGTTTTTTTAGAATTGCTCAGCCAGTTTGTTTTCAATGTTTTCTGTATTGGTGATCTTTATATTATTGCAATTGAGGTGTTTGATGGGGTCCTTGTTTTTCCTGATATTTTCCTGACCATGTCCCATACTTTTTTTCCTTTAGGTATTCACATTTTTTTTTTATACATAGTTTTCCCACGTTTTCCATTTTGATTCATTGATCATTTTTCATGCTTTTGCTGTAATATTTTTGTACAGATCCAAATTTTGTTTTGTTGGATCGTTCTTAAATTTTCTTAGGTTAGCATGGTGTGTTCTCACCAATTTTTGGCATTCTTTGTCAAACCAAGTTTTGTTGAATTTTGAGGTGGTGTAACTTTTTGTAATGTTCTCCTTTGCAATTGAGAGGAGAGTATTGCTGAAATATGATATGTTCTTCAGTGTAAATGTTAGCTTCTGGTATTAATCTGGATAGGCAGGAGTTTGGGAATTTTTCCCCGTGTGCTTTTTGTAAATTCCAGCAAAGCATTTTACTGTCTAATATGATAGAGAAGCAGTCACTTCCGCATGTATCATTGTGAACTCTCCAGTTGTAATCAATGTATACGGCACATAGTCGCACATAGTTAAATCAATCACCAAAAAAATACCCCTTGCTGGATGTAAGTATGTGTTTTCTTTGTTATTGAACATGTTAATTGTCTTTGGTTTAATATTGTTTTGATAATTCTGCCTCTTTTGTTAGTTTCTTTGCTACCCCATAACTCACTATGACTGGTAAAGTCTCCCAGTAGTATGAAAGGCTTTGGTAGTTGCTGCATTAAGTCATTTAGCTCAGTTTCATCCATTATTTCACTTGGTGATATGTCTAGTGAATGTTTGTTTTTAGGGTTAATTTGCTGTGCAGAATATTTTTATTGATGAGCAAAGATGATCCACCAGTAGCTATATTTGATTGTTTATGTAGTTGTATGATTAGTAGTGTTTTATATTAAGTGTATCGTTCTCTTTTAGGTGAGTTTCTTGCAGACAAATTATGGCAAGGCAGAGGATTTCGATGAGGAGTGATATTTCATTGAAATTAATTTTACACCTCCTATATTCCGTTGTAATATTTTGTTTGCAATGGTTTATTTTTCTTTTCCAGTTTTGGATTGTTGATATTTCTGTCAATCTCCATTGGTTCAGTATCTTCTTGTGTATTTTTTGTTTGATCTATTCTAAACTTTATTGTGAGTGTGAGGTTGTGGTGGAGCGTTTGGTTCTTGTTTTGTAAGGATCGTTTCATTATCTTTTTTGTTTGTTTTTCCTTGAGCCGATAATTGTCTGGTTTCAGTCATGCCAGAAATTTGAAGTTCAATTTTTTCCATTTTTGTTTTGTCTAGTGCTTTGTTTTTTACTTTGGCTTATTTCGATTTATCTCAGGGTAAGTCTTTGTATTTGTGACATTCATAATTGTGGGTTTTATTTCGCTTATGAATTTGAACCAATCATTTGGTCCCAGTTTCAGTAGCTTTTCAATGAGTATCTCATATTCGCTTTCTTTAGCAGTTTCTTCTTTTTTTTGGACAACTTGTGCATGACTCTTTTATCTCATGTATGTGTCTACAATTCTCCTTGCTTCAGGAAAGGAGATGTTTTGCTTTTTCCTTCTCCTTCCATACATCGCAGATCTTTGCATAGGCTGTGTGGTCTCTTGCACAATTGCAGATGTTCGTACATTCATTTGAAGTGTGGTCAGGGTATTTCTGACCACATCTACTGCATACTGGCCAGCTATAGCATGCATCTTTGTGATGCCCAAATTTTTGGCATTTATAACACCGAAGGGGATTTGGTATGAATAATTCCACTTTTTCTATGGAATATTTGATTTTGATTTCTTTTGGAATCTTTGGTGTGTTGAAAGTCATAATGTATGTGTTGGTTTGTATGGTATGCCCATTCTTTTTTTATGGACACCCTTTTAACATCTGTTAGTCCCTGGGACCTCAGTTCCATTTTGATTTCATCTATTGTGCAGATAAAGAGTTCTCAGCTTCGAACTACATGTGTTCATTTTTTATGGGGATACGTTTTTATTTCCTTCTTGTGGAACTTTTACATTTTTAATAAAGAGTCAGCATATCTTTTCTCTTCCACCTCTACTTGTATTGTTCTGTTACATAGGCTTTTTTTTACTGTTTTGGGTGTTACATTTCCTGAGATTAGTCTTTGAATCAAAAAAAGAGATAGTCTTTTATTCTTTTTGTTTGGAATCTGAGTTAGATTCAGAGAGGTTTCTTTTTATTTTTTTTGTTTTGAGAAAAGCCATATTTAAGGTTTATCATTCATTGGTTCCATGCTCCACCACAGAGTCCAACTTGAGTTGGGAATAAGCCAAGAGGAAAATCCATTTGCCCTGGTTAAGATGGGGGATACAATGCCAGTATACTCATATTAAGAGTGAAATTCTGAGCCTCTGCAAATTTTAGGTTTTAATGCTCTGAAATTTAACAGTGTTTAAAATTCCTTTGCTCTCAACACAATTGACCCTCAGCTCCCGCCTCTAGATAAAGGGTTGAAAATAGTTCTGCAAGAGCAGATTGTATAATAGGAAAGAGATATACATGAATTAGGGCATGTCAGGATCAGTCAACTGATCAGATCGGGCCTATACAACCACCTGTCAAATGAAGCAAGGGCCAAAGTGGTGTGTTGCAGATCATTGACCACTCTGTTGTCGAGTCAATGACTGCTCAACCACTAGGGTTCCGTCCTAGTGCCTTACAAGTCACCACCCTTGGCCAATAGGTGGCCCCATGGGAGCGGGGTACCCCTCTGCAGAGGTCCAGTTGGTGTATTCTACAGCTCAGAGCGATAGCAGTGAGTTATGTGATAAGAAAGAGATATACAAAAAAGATATTTGGTGAATGAGTTTACCTAAAGAGAAGCAAAAAAACAATCTTCAAAATGTATTAAACATGGCCAAAGATAAATAGATTCTAAAAATTCTTGGCTATAAATTATATCTTTTTTCCATGATAATTGTTTTATTTAATTATATATATATATATATATATATATATATATATATATACACATATACATACATACATACACAAATATAAAAACTCTTGTAGAACAGTAGTAATTTTTTTACAGATAAAATATCCAAAATATTGGCCTGGAAAATAAACTTATCGGTCTGCTCAAGAAAAACATTTTTTTAATCATATTATACCATTCAGTTTATCACATAAAAATTAAAACCTCATCATAAATAAAAATAATGAAACTAAAATTAATCAATAACTATCCCACTTACCTGGATTCTGTTTAGTATGGACGTGCTGAAGATGTACATACCAGCATTAATTTTATTAGACACAAATTCTTGTGGTTTTTCAACAAAATCATGGATCTTTCCAGTTGTTCCATCATAAATTACAACACCATATTTAGAAGGCTCATCAACTTTAGTCACCTAAAATAAAATAAAACTTACACTGATTTTGAAAACTCAAATATATTTTAAGGACCAAAATTTTAATAGGTGTAGATTCAAAAATCTGATTCAATGATATTCCTAGTTTTGAATTTAATCGTGATCCACATGCTATGACAGATGTGATTTTATTATCTTTATTTAATTGAATATTTTAGGATAAACTTACAGAGTCAAATCAGAAAAGATCAATTCTTGTGATATTTTTATTGTAAGTTTTTGAGTATCAGTAAAACATTTTCAATTTTGTGCAAAAAATTGACATTAATAAATGAGCCTTCTGTCTTTTCCACTTTCATATCAAAACAAGGTCTGTTGACATAATTTTTGATATGAAAATTCACAAGAACTTCAGCTGTGATATGGGCTCTATTGTAATGCTATGGGGCAACACCAAATCAAATAAAAAGCGTGTAATATTACCCTTTAAACAACACGAAACAGCTCTGTAGGTTTATTGATACAAAGATTTATTGATCCTACTGTTTTTATAGTTGTCACCATGAAACGAGAGGGATAAGCAAAGGAATTACTTGTGTCCATTGGATGAACAGAAACTTTAACCTGTGGAAGATGAAATAGACAACCCCAGACTTCAATTCTTCTCCACCAACCAAACCCTACCTCAATGGTGCTGCTCGTTGTTCATCATCTCCAACTTCAACTGACCCTGTCTCTGACTGGAACTCTCTCAAACTCCAACTTATCGACTGACTTCCTGCGTCTTAGTACTTTTCTTATATATATATATTTAGCTAATTATTCTTGGTAACTAATCTGATAACATGCAATCATTAAAATTTTCTAGTGCCACGTCATTCTAAATATCATCTGACATGTATCCAAAAGTTTATTTTAATATCTCGCCCACAGTCGTTTTCAAAACAAACCTTTATGATGGTTGAGGCTGACATGCGGATGCAATCAAGGTTCATCTGCCTGACCTTTACAACTTAGACTTGTAACTATCAAGCCAAACTCAAATTTTTTAGCTAGCACACAATTTATCACTAAAATAATTGATTATATTATAATATAAGGTTAATGTCAGGTTATAAGATAAAAATCCATGGTTTTAAACACTGGAAATAAATAAATCTATAATATTTTCTCCATTCTTCTAAAAGAAGATGCAATGATTTATTACAATATAAAAGTTTTCAGCATCTTTTCTTCACATAGGATTTATGTGAACTTCTTTCATAGTCAGCACTATTGCTTATTCTAGAATTGGAACCATGAACAACCTTTAATATTGGTATTCAGTGAGAGAAGCATTAATACAATGAATCCAGAAGCTCTACCTTACATGTGGCTTGTACATAACAGCTACTTTTTTTATGTGTAACTCTTTTTTCCTTTGCAGTGTTAAATTAAATTATTTTGAAGTACATATTTTAAATGTACATTTTCTTTTTTTAAATAGAGGAATTATATTATGAAAATCCGGTGAACACCTGCACCTGACATACAGAAACACGGGACAGCTGTTTCAACCTTATTAGGTCTCATCAGCAGCGCATACCGTGATCTCCAGTGGGGGAGATCACGGTATGTGCTGCTGAGGAGTGTTTCCATATGTCATACGCAGGTGTTTGCTGGACTTTCTGGTCATGGTGATTCATTTCCCAATATAATTCGTCAACTAAAAAAAAAAAAAAAACGTACATCTATATCCTTGCACTTGACGTTATAATAATTACGCAGATGCGTATTTCCAAACCACCTGTGAAAACATGGCCCTGGAGGTGACCATGTCTTCTGTAAAAAATATGGATGTAACTTGCAAGATATATTCAGGTTAATTGGCTGCGCAATTACCATGACTAGTTGATTTGGCATCACTTGTGTGCAATGTGAATTGGTGGCTCAGTAATAGAGTTTTGGTTCTGCATTCTGTGGTTGCTGGTTCGATCTCCAGTGAGGGAAATCATGGTATGCACTGCTGATAAGACCTAATAAAGTCGAAACAGCTGTCCAGCGTTTCTGTATGTCGTGCGCAGATGTTTGCCAGATTTTCTGATTGTGGTAAATCAATTCACAATACAAGTTATTTTTCCTTGAACAACACCTGGTAACTCAGATCGTATTGAATAATTACTATAATAAACACTGAAAATTTTTTCATAGATAAAATAATATAAAATAAACAAATAAAACTTACAGCAATTGTCCCTTCTTGTCCATGTTGTTGATGGAATTTGATCATTTCTTTAAAGGGAAAATCACAGATAATATCACTATTGAGCACAAAGAATGGTTCATCATCTTCCAACAAATGATTCCTGGCCAATGCAAGTGGTCCAGCTAAAAAACAAATTATATATATATATATATATATATATATATATATATATATATATATATATATACACACACACATGTGTGCAACTATAATGCCCTGGCTTATTTTTTTATTAGGATTTAAAACCTTTAACTCATCATTCACTGACAATTAGAATCAGTACACATATTTGTAAAATCAAGAGATATATATATATTGTGACATGATATAAGTATTTTAAACTCCAGCTTCAGATTTCATAAGCATGTAAGAGAAAAAAAAAGAAAAGTACCAGCAAGCAAAAATGCATTTTTTAAAGATTCTCATTTTCAGTTTATAAGTAAAAAGAAAAAGTCTTTACTAATATCTATCAGCGAGCTAAGATATAATTTTCTTCTCCCTAATTTCCAACTCCTGCCAAAAGTGCATTGTGTAGCAAATATTGTCTGAAGTAATTCTAGTTTGCTTTTCCTCAAGGTCAACAAACATCACATCATTATTCAAAGAACATGTTACCTATGACATCAGTAGCATACCTCTACGTAAATCAAACATATATGCTTATGAAAATCAAACACGTGACCAACAAAAGATTCCCAGAAATTTTAAGTCTACGACACAAAATACCAGAGACGGGCAGCTGGATAAGTCATGCCAATTTTGTCTACAAGAAGTAGTAGAAAATGCCCTTTTTGTGTTAATAAAAAAAAAAAAAAAAAAAAAAAAGGAATCCTGTCAACTTGTCAAATAACTGGCACACACAAAAAAAAAATATCAAATTCAGGTATTCTGCTGAATTTATCAATTGTTATCACCCCATATCAAGAATCATCACCTGATGTCTGTGCCTGAGAAAAAGCCATACGGATACCCAAGCTCCATTTATCCCAAAAGAAAGTTCTTTAGTATCCACCCTGAATGAAAGCTTAGAACACTTTTATTGAGTACCCATTTGAACATTGAATGCATTTGAAAATAACTTTCTTATATTGAACTCTGTCCGACCAAATTTAGGGTTACATTTCAAATTCATTCTTCGCTCATTAATTAGATATACATATATATTCGCAAGCGTGTTTGGTTGTCTTCTCTCATTTTCAATGGCATCTTGAGGAGTTCCCTTCCATTGCTTTCTTTTTGTTAATTTTTTTTACTTAAATCCAGGACTAAAATTTTTTTACTATTCTTGTTATGTAACAGTTTTTGTCATCCCAATGAGCACGCACGCATATACATATATATAGGCCTACAAATTTGCTTAAACACATTTGATAATTTTTGAAAAGTTGGTTTTAAGAAAAGTACATACCTGTACCCAAAGGCAACTTCTCATGGGATATAGTTATTCGAATTCCTAACTGTAAAAGAAAAATTTACATTAGAAGAAAAAAAATTTAATCCTAAAACTTTCTCTGCTTTATTAAGTCTTCTGCAATTAGTTACTCATTGGAAAATCTGGAGCATCTAAGACTTTGGTTCTTCTTTCCAAGTTCTTTTTTGCAGTCACTTGGCATATAACAAATGCAAAATAATACTGTCAGAAGAGTGATGTCTAAGAAAAGGATAGAAAAGTACATATGCTGGCTTTAACATCAGATTTTATTAATACATATACCTGATACATGGGTTACTTAAGGAGCAGAAATTTGGCAAATGTAACACTTAACTACTATTTTATATGGAATTATGTCATAGTTTTCAGATTTTAAGATTGCTATTGAAAAGACAATCTGACAGTAAATTACTTAAATGATAAAACAGGTCAAAGATGGAAGCAGACAAAAGAATAATGATAAATAAAAGTAAATGATTTATATTCCCTCTATTAACAATAGATTCAATATTTTACCATTTATCAACAGAAAGTATTCTTTAATCTAGGTTAATTTCTTGCAGGTTTCAAAATGCAGTATTAAATTTACCAAGGTACTTTTCAGTTGCATCATTATAACTAGTTTTGTTTGGTCATATTTTTGTCATAGCAAAAAATCCACTCTACAGCTGGAGTTTTAAGTTACATAAATTTATGTTCCACTTTTTATTGCAGCAATAAACACAGGCATTTCACATTATGTTGTATGAATACTTAATTTGATAAACATTATTGAGAAGCTATTGTTAATACAGGTCATTGTAAAAACAAAATTTATTATAAGTCTTGGTTTTCTAGTGATCAGTTCACAACTTTGATTTCTAGCAAAGGAATTTCCAATTAGATGTATACTTTATATAGTTTAACAAAAAAATAAATATTCAAGTGAGCTAATCTGATGAACACAAAATAAGAGTCCAGTTTACCATTATACTTATGATATAAAAACCTGAATTTGGACATTTTCTGATAATATCACTCTTAAAAACATATTCCAGTCTCATTAGTAACCACAGAATATTTAGTGAATATAACTATAGTCATCCTTATATTTTATGATGATAAATAGATAAAAAAAATAAATAAATAAAAATAAAAAAGACATTTGATGAATTATAGTAAGCTATGGAAACATTTTTATGGTAAAAATTTCATTATTAAAAGTAATACAAATATCATAAATTGATGATAGTTAATAAGAGGTGAAGACAAAATTTCAATAAATACTTACAGTTTTTTCTAAATGCTTTAGCTCATCTTCCATCTGCTCTGCTCGATAACTTACAGCAAGAATTATATGTCGTACTCCAGCCTGTAAGAATAAATAATAACTACAAAAGATTTACAAAACATCTTTACTGACCCTCTTTAAGTTTTGAAGGTTACTTCCCTCCTTTGAAAGCTTTCAAATGCTGGAATTAGTCTTTACATTTAACTTTTTTAAATGAGGAGAAAAATCTCAGGTGATTTAATTTATTTACCTCTACAAGAGCTTCAATTTGATGCAGTAACATTGGTTTGTTTCCAAATTCTACCAATGGCTTAGGATGGCTCAAAGTGAGGGGCCGTAACCTGGTTCCATAACCACCAACCAATATCAGAGCCTTCATGTTTAGAGAGAAGCTAAAACATAAAATTGAAAATTAAACATTACCTTTATAACAAAATATACTATCAATAATAGAATGCTGTAGCTGAGGTTCATGAAACACTGAGCACAGGGGAAGACATCTGAATTCAATGCAGTGGAGTGAAAAAAGCACAAAAATATTCATTCAGGGCCAATGTTCACTATAATTCTTTTAGTTTGTGTGTGCATGTGCGCAATATAAAATTGTGACACAAACATTTTCCTATGATATAAGTTTGTGTTCACATGTTCCCAACCTAGAGGTTGCAGACACCTAGAAATCCATGATGCTATTACTGGGTGCCCATGAACTAGACAAATTAGGGTCTGTGGAGAAAAAAAAAATTAAGTTTTAACAAAGTTTTAGTACAAAAATTGTTTTTTTAATTGTTAAATTTGTATTGCTCAAAAGGTATAGAAGCCTACACAGACTTTCAAAAAAAATTATTTCTCCTTAAAAAAAAAAAAAAAAAAAAGTTGATAAAAATGTCTTAAATTGTAAAAATTTTAATTTTACTGTATTAAAATTTGTCATTTGTAAGAAAATATTGTCTGTTAATACAAACACACACACATACACAAAAATAGAGAATTTAATACCTGAAAATCATGTTTACATGGAATAATTTGCATGAAGACAAATCTGAGTGAATTACACCTAGATTTGAAAAATCCACCAAAAATCAGCTATTAATTTCAATATAATTTAGAGTACTTATTCATATTTTATATTGCAGTTCTTGCAAATACTTTCAACATTGAGGTTTCAACTGATTTAATTTCACTTGAGACTTATCATTAAAGAAATGTAAGTATTCTTAATGTCAAAATGTGACACTAGAACCTGAAAAGAGGGTTAATCAATAGAAAATAAGTGTATCAATGAAAGGGGTATGGTTATATGCTTGTCAAAATCTAAGGTACTAGAGAAAGAAAACATTGGAAACCTAAAAGATAGAATGACTGAGACAAACAACTGGGTTTGGGCAAAAGGGAGTGTTTGGATTGTTTCTGAGATTTTCAGAAAAGAAATGGGTTTTTTTTTTCGCACTGGAAGGGGGGAAAAAAAAGAAAAAAAACAGGAAGGTCTGACAAGATAATCTTAATTGCTTAATACTATTTTGACAACTAAAATTTGGAGATCAAAAAATTTTGTGTTTATGAAATTATCAGAAAAAGCAAATTGCTGATTGGGTTTTATGGCATATCAACCCTTGTAGGTTATCTAATGCCAAATCCTGTTTATACATCTATTTGAATATGTAAGATTTGTATTCTTGTGGTTCTGATTTTTAAAAAAATTACTTCACATTTCTCTTGGGGTGTGATGCTTTCATTGCAACAACTTTGATGTTGAGTAATCAACTTTAACCATTTGTCATTTCCTTGTGTCATTTGAGTATAAATTGGAAGTGTTCTGCGAAGAATTTTTTCCTCTTTTTTTTTTTGTCTTTGTCAATCCAATGTTTAGACATGTCTTTTTCAATTTCATCATAAAAAGATTACCAAAAAATGTTTAAGCAAAAAAGTCATTTAAATTTGCGCTAAATGCAATACAAAGAAAAAACAAAAATTCAATTTAATCAATGACCCCCCAAAAAAAAATTGGATCATGTGACAGCAAATTTCGTGTCTGCTTACTCACACTGAAGTAACATTTTTTTTTTTAATTGAAATTATTTCAAATTAGTTAATGCATGACAGCTCAATTACTATAAAATAAAACATTAATCTTAGGACCATCCCTCTTTAAAAGTACTTCCTTTTCTTCAGAAAATGAAAAGAAAAAAAAAAAACTTAAGGCAATTTTTTCAAAATCGAAAAATTACTCGTGTAATGCGGAACTAGATTCTTTATCCTATTTTTATATAAAAAAAAAACATTTAGTCGAGGAGTCTGCAGGTAGAATATACTGTTTCTGATTAATTTTTTTTCCAAAGTTTTAGGTACTCTCACAAGGTGAGCACTCCTGCAGATATCAATTTTATTTGCTTTCTGGGCGAAATAGAGTTTCCTTGTCAATTATAAGATCGGGTACATCGGTAACAAACATAAAAGCAAACAACGAATTATGAAGAAAAAGCTCAGTAGAATTGAGTGCTTTTTTTTTCCAAATAGCATCAACTTATTTTAAAGAGTACTATTTCTATTTCATCATGGTTCTTCCGATAGAACTTTGTTCAAATAAATTGGTTTTAATCTGAATACTAACGTTATACTAGTAATTATAAAATCAAAATTTACCCTACCTTTTTTTTCCCCTATTTTTTCTCAAATTCGTTTAGAATTAAAGATCTGGTTTCAGGTCCTAAGCCAGTTTTAAGTTTAATTATTTTGAAAGAAAAATTGTATACAACTAAACCGAAAGTTCCTGATTTTTTCTACCCTACTACGGGGAGTGTTTTCAATTAACTACAGTAACACCCACCTATCAACCCAGTGCAATAAACAATAATACCTTTAAACAAAAACTTATTTCAGATATGAAAGGTTATGTTACACATTTAAGTACAACAATTAGTGTAATAATTTATCTTTTGATTTCTTTTTAACAAATCTTTAAAAAAATGAATAGAACATGATATACTAGTATCATGCTTATCTACTTAAAAGATTGTATTTATAATACAATTTCACGCTTACTAAAATTCAATTATTAAATGGCTTGTTTTACGCACTAAAGTAAAAATGATACATATTTGTAGATTCTTATGTTCATATACAATTGATATATGCATGGATTTTTTTTTAAAAAAGGTTATTTTGGGAGAATGACAGATCGTTTAACAATAACATTACAGTACAAAGCTTGACAGTTGTCACTTATATCAAGTTACCTCGGAGATCAGAAGGGTTTTAAGAGACTGTACCTACTGCTAATTAGTTACTAACAACAATAACAGCCATATCACTTTTCTTTAATGAGAAAAATGTATAAGTCCTGCTAGTCAACTGAAGTCAAGCAGTACTTTAAAATTTAGAGAGAGATAAAGAAGCATCATAACTTATCAGAATTGAATAAACAGGACATAAACATGAAATTTTCTTTAAAAATTATAAGCCTGCCACATTGATATTTCTCCAAAGCCGGCGCCTAAAACTTAATAATATTCGAAAGAAAAGAAGCAAAATAATCGCTTTACCAAGGTATAAATGTGTTCTAAATTTGTTTTTTTTTATATAAAATCCTTTTTAAGGCAAACTTACCCGTAATTGTGTATTATCTTTTATGAGAGAAAAAAAAAGAAGGCGGTTACGACGATCCACTACACACTAGAGTCGATTCAAGATTGCCACGAGTACCAAACTAGAATCAAATCGAGGCTTGACGTTAGTTGTCTTGTTTATGTGTAGAGGGCGACACGAGTACAAATCTGTCTGCTTATTTACTTGGTTGACTGGCTTGAACTTTAGGAATTACACTTATAAAATTCATTTTTTTCATCATATTTCTATTTATTCGTAAAAATTGAAAAAAAAATTTGATGGTTTATTTAATTCGTAGCTCGAATTTTTATTTGAAGGTTTGCCCCCATCTCTAAAAATTTTGTAATGGATATTTCCGCAAATTTTTCTTCGGAATTACATCGATGTAGAACCGAACTTCCAGATTATGAAATAAATAAATAAATGAATAAAAACAAAATAGATTAAAAAATTAAAATAAATAAAATAAAATTCGGAAAAGTTTCTCGTTTGATTTTTAAAGGGAAGATCTGTGGGGATTTAGGAATTAACAGTAAAAACTCCCAACCGGATATTGACTCGTCGGCTGCCAGATACAAAATGTATAAACGCGTCGCCACGCATAAGGCTCCACGCATCCACCCGGTTAAAATCAGAAAAAAGAAAAATAATAAAATGTAAAGTAGCCAATGGGAAGCGGTCGCGCCAAAATTAGAATGATTTTGGAGTGGCGAATTTGGAGCCGGTGAAGAGAGATAAATACTCAGGTTTTCGGTGAACCGACCTCTTTTTTCGGGTAGTGACGTCGAACCGACAACACCGATTTTACTGTCGGGTGTTTTGGACACCACGCTATGTTTTGGGACGTAGCGTTGGTTAGTCCATTCACCAAGTAAATAAAGGAAAGTATGAAAGAAATGTTTTCGTCTCCTATCTGTTCCTATCTTTTCCTTTTGTATATTTCTTATGGACCTTCTTTGGGCAAGGCATTGCACCGGCCAGTCAACGTGGGGTAAAATAATATAACCAAAATATGGAGTCAGATATCTTACGGCAACACAGCCTTGCCCTTAGCGCCTGACTACCTAAATACCTTCGAACCCCACATTGGTAACCTCGACGCTATATACCTTTAAACCCCACAGATCACTTTGCTACGTTACTTTTACGTCAGTAGACTTCACGACTATTTTGTCGACAGTGTTTACCAGCTCGGGCGGTTGAATACGCCAACTGCATCTCTGCAGATGGGTAAGCCCCCCCCCCCAGCAAATATCCTGGATATGACACGAGACCATTTGATGACGAGGCTCCAGTCCCCGTGCTTTGAGGAATGTGCAATACCCCTTCATTGCCATTACTCCCAAGTTAACTCTGTCCCGGAGTGGTAGAACCTTTTAGGGTTCCATCTATGGGTCAAATAGAAATATTTATTTTTTATACTTGAAATCATTTTGTTACGGAGCCGATAATTATGTCGACCCCGCAAATGAATTATGTGAACGAGGACAGCCAAAGCAATATGAAGGAACAAAGGCGAGATAACAATAATTACAAGTGACAATTTATTTTGTCGTATTTACAAGCGTATATGTAAATGTCCGTGGCGGTTGTATGTAGTCTTCAGCTAGAATGGGTTATGTCGTTAGCTGGTATAGTCGCGTTGTAGATGTTCGCAGCTGGGCGTTCGACGGGGGTCGCTGCCGTAGGTCGAGTCGTTGAGTTGAGCTAGATGTTTGATGCTGGTAAGCTGAGGTCGGTCGAGTCGTTGAGTTCAGCTGGACAGTCGTCGCGGGCAGCTGAGGTCGGTCGAGGTTGGTAGATTGATATCCCCGGTTATGACGGTATGTTGTGGTTAACCAGGGGTGTATCGATCCGGTTGCTGGCTCGTACGGCGGGTCGTACGTGAGTCAGGTGTTGCAGTGGTAGAACAGTCCGTAACAGCAAGTCGTTACGTGGACTGCGTTGTACCTTGCAAGAGCGTTGAGGTCGAGGAAAGGCTAGGGCTTTGCTGGGCCCCCTAGCTGTGCGGACGTATCGGACGGGAGCGAAAGCTTTGCCGTGTCAAAGCTGTGCGGACGAATCGGACGGGAACGAAGGCTTTGTCGGGTCAAAGCCGTGCGGACGAGAGGACAAAAGCGAAGGCCAGAGGTGATGTATCCAGTGGTGGAACACATCCGAACGGACTGTGCGGCACGCAATCACAGCCGGTCGAGAGCGCCCCACCATAGGACACAAAAGAGCGCCAAAAAGCGCGCCCGACAAGCGTTGAAAAAGGGCTTGCTGATATTACGAAGGTGCTGTGACACACAGCTCCAGCCGCGTGAATATAAAATTCTTTGATAAAAAATGAGTGTAGCCATAAAGTATTTTTCTAACCTGCTATAGGCTGGCGACGACTATTAGTTCCAGTCTTATCAGGTCATTTTTGGCCGAAGTGCTTTGTAAATGTTATTAATTTTAAATCATCCTTTTCTTTTAGCTATAACGAGATGTCAAGGTCGTTAGAAAGAAAAAGGGCTTAGTCAGTTCCGGTCGTACTCGGATATACTTGTCCTAAAGCGGGCGTGTAACTTGATATGTTTATGTTTATCGGCAGGTCGCGGCAATTTAACTGTGAACAAAGAAATGACATATATGGGGCTTAATAAAGTTTGGTTGTTTTTATGCCATTGGTTAGTAGGTTGTCGAACTGGGTTTTATGGAATGACTGTAGTTTTTGGTATTTGATTCTTTGGTTTCACTTATTGCCCAATTAACTAGTTCTGTTATGGTTAGCCGGAACTGTAAATGAACTTAAAATAGAAAAAGACAAAGACAAGGATACTTTAAACTTAACCTTCATTCTACCGGATGACATCTATTTCGTGGTAGGGAACTTTCTTCCGGAGCCAGGAAAAGCGTCTGTCAAGTTGGAAGGTGGAGAGAGAAAAAAAGTTGAATTCTTTTTTGGCGCCAGGAGGCCCGTCTTTTCTTTTCTTTTCTTTTCTTTTTTTTTTTTTTTTTGACATGCGCGAATCGCGCTTCCTGTATTTAATTCGATTTATTAATTTTATTCAATCCCACACATGTTAAATTGAATTATTATATAGCAATACTTTGAACAATTAAACAAATAAATAATGTTAATAGAATTATTAGTGTTAAATAGTAATACTTGAAACTATTTAACTGTGTGCAAAAAAATTATTTTTTTTATTATTTTAGATAGGAATATTAGATAAATTGAATTACTAATATTTGTTGCGGAGGCCAGATAAATATACCGGTTCCCGCAAACTTTTGAAATATAAGTGATTGACAACGAACTTGGCAAGAATGACAAAACAAGCAAGTTCTCTTACTACCTCTTTTCTTGATACATATGGTCTGTCAACGGCGTCTCTGGGATGTGTAGTGAATGAGTTAGTTCCTGTCCGTATACTACGGGTATTACTTTCAGGTTTACTTCTGTGTGGTATGAGACTGAAGGTCACGAGCAAAGGGCAAGGCTGTGTTGTCGTTTGATATCTGACTCCATATTTTGGTTATTTTATTTTACCCCCATGTTGGCTAGTCAGTGTAAGGCCTTGCCCAAGAAAGTCCCAAAAGAATTATACAAAAGAAAAGACAGCAACAGATAAGAAACGAAGACGTTTCTTTTATACTTTCCTTTATTTACTGGGTTCAACAACCATTTCATGGATGAGGGAGTTTTTCCTGAATACATTGAAATGGTTGAATCCCCCAGTTAAGGTATCAAAAATACGTTAATCGTTACATGCATGTGTTTGTCCTTGTTTGGTATTTCGGGCTTCCATAAGGGTTAGTTTTCTTTTGGAAGTTGGTCAAAGTCCGGTAAGGGTTAGTTTGAAGTTCATTTGTGGGTCTTTTATATTTCAGCATAATGCTGACCGAGATAGAGCTGTTACTGGGTGAAAGGGAGTAACCAACGCCACGTCCAATGACGTATGCGTGGTGCCTAAAGACCAGACAAGAAAATGGTGTTTTCAAATCGCTGGTCACCGCCTGAAAGAGAAAGAAAGCCTGTCTCTCTTTGTCAAGAGGTTGCCTTTTTTCTTAACGCATACGTCTTCCCTTTTTCCTGTCAGGGACCTCTGGGAGTTTCTGCAAATTTAAGTTTTCTTTTTTTTTTTCAATTCAATTTAAATTTTTTTTAAATTTATTTATTCGGAGCCCGTGGTGCAGCGGATAGAGGCGTTGAGTCTCTACGGTTCCAGGTGAGCATTGTCAGAAGATAGCGGTTTCAAATCCTACCCAAGCCGGCCAGAGGTTTACTTGGTCAAAAACGTGGTGCGATAGACAACAACTATGGAAGGTAGTAATTACTGGGGATACGGTTACAAGACTCAGCATTCCTATTTGGGGTCGCGGTAAAAAAAATCACCTGAAGAAGGCCAGAGGTGAAATTTGGCCGAAACGTAGTGAAAGAAGAAACAACACAAAAACTACCAAGATGAGGACAAAAAGTCCGTAATAAATAAAAATTAATTCTCAGATTAAGAAGCCTCATCTCAAAATGATTCCAATTAAAGACAATTACGATGGAGGATTCATTAGAGCCATCAGAAACGATACTGATAACACGATGGATAACAGAATAACAATAACTAGGAAACAAAAATGGGAAGGAAAACAACTCTATGGGCGTTTTAAACGACTAATAAACAGCATCTCACGCGACAAAACCTGGACATGGCTAAGAAAAGGAAACTTTAAGAGAGAAACAGAATCTCTCCTAATCGCAGCACAAAACAACGCCGTAAGAACCAGTCATATCAAAGCGGGAATAGATAAGACGCAACAAAATAGCAAATGTTGGCTATGCGCTGACAGAGATGAAACCATCAATCACATAATAAGCGAATGCAGCAAATTAGCGCTGAAGGGATTATAGGATACACATTTTTTCTAGTTTTAAAATAAGCAATAAAAACATACTTAAGAACATTCTAGAAATTTAGGATCAAACCCGCATTAGCATTTAAATTACATTTTTATATTTTTCAACCAATCAGCTAAAAACATAGAATAGAACATTCTAGAAAATTAGGATCGGAAGTGAACTAACAGAAAATATTTAGGCTCGAAAATAAAATAGTAAAATACAAATCTGATTGGTCAATAAATGTCTACGCGCCAAAATTTTAGGACGATTCTTTGATCCACCTGTAGGATATAAATAACACAGAGTTAGGAAGCCATACACACAAGACACAAGCTTACACACAAACGAAGACACAGATGAAGACAGGCCACTAAGCCAGTAAAGCAGTAGCCGATAAATTCCGACAAATTCCTTTTCTTCCTCAACTAAAGTTCATGGACTCTCTTCAAATGGCCGAGAATTATATTCAAAAGAAAACCAGACAAACTTCTTTCATCAACGCGACACGCTGTCACCACAGTCATTAAACCCGCTATAAACTTAATGTAAGTAAGAACGACTTATTTACGGACTCTGTTAATATGAACATACACACATCTTTCAACAAATTTATTCTCTTCTTGTCAAACTTTATTTTCCAAAAGGCCATTTACACGTAATTTATTTGTTTTCATATTCTGTTATATGCTTATTAAATTGTTTATTGTTTAATGTTCGTTGTGTTCTATTCCATTTCTTTTGCGCGATTGTAAAGTTTTGTGTTGTATTTGTGGTGGGAATAATTTAGAGAGCAATCTACTGAAATAACCAAATTACATACAACCCCCCACAGGATATAAGACTAGACACAACTGAGTCGGCAAGGTGATCCACTGGAAGATGTGCAAAAAATTTGAATTTGACTATACGAACAAATGGTATGTGCACAACCTTGCACCTGTCCTAGAAAATAGAACACATAAATTCCTATTTTGACATACACACGGATCACCTAATCTCGGCCAGAAGACCAAACCTTACAATAATCAACAACAACAAAAAAAGAGAGCTATTGGATACACATTTTTTCTAGTATTAAAATAAGCAAAAAAAAAAAAACACACTTAAGAACATTCTAGAAATTTAGGATCAAAACCGTATTAGCATTTAAGTTACATTTTTATATTTTTCAACCAATCAGCTAAAAACATAGAACATTCTAGAAAAATAGGATCGGAAGTCAGCTAACAGAAAATATTTAGGCTCGAAAATAAAATAGTAAAATACAAATCTGATTGGTCAATAAATGTCTACGCGCCAAAATTTTAGGGCGATTCTTTGATCCACCTGTTGGATATAAATAACACATAGTTAGGGAGCCAAAAACACACAAACTTACACACAGACTTACACGAAGACTAAGACGATACCACAAGCCACTAAGCTAGTAAAGCAGTAGCCGATACTATGTCCGGCAAATTCCTTTCCTTCCTCAACTAAAGTTCATGAACTATCTTCAGATGGCCGAGAATCACATTCAAAAGAAAAACCCTACAAACTTTCTTTCATCAACGCGACACGCTGTCGCCACAATCATAAAACCCGCTATGAACTTAATGTAAGTAAGAACGACTTATTTACGGACTCTGTTAACATGAACATACACACATCTTTAAACAAATTTATTTTCTTCTTGCCAAACTTTATTTTCCAAAAGGCCATTTACACATCATGTATTACATTTGTTTTCATATTCTGTTACATGCATATTAAATTGTTTGTTGTTTAATGTTCGTTGTGTTCTATTCCATTTCTTTTGCGCGATTGTAAAGTTTTGTGTTGTATTTATGGTGGGAATAATATAGAGAGCAATACCCGTAAATTACGGACGCACATCTACTGAAATAACCAAATTACATACAACCCCCACAGAGCTTGCAAAATTGTCGACTTTGCTGTTCCGGCTGACCAAAGAATAAAACTGAAAGAATGTGAAAAGAAGGATAAGTACCTCGACCTTGGAACATGCAGGTGACAATTATACCAATTGTAATTGGTGCATTTGGAACAGTAACTAAAGGATTACTAGAGGGATGGAGGACTTGGAAGTTAGCGGACGAGTGGTGAGCATCCAAACTATTACATTGTTGAGAACGGCCAGAATACTGAGAAGAGTCCCGGAGACTTGAGAAGACTTGCTGTCACTCAATCTCTAGTGAAAGACCATCAGCTAACGCTGATGTGAAAAACTCTAATGAGTAAATAATAATGGCTACAAAATAATAATAACAACTACTAGAGCAATAATTTTTTTAAAGATATTTACAAAAAAGAAAAAGAAAACCAAAAAATTTGCCGAAAAAAACAGTATACGTGGCTATTCACAAAAGCGTTAGCAATACCAGAGCAAAGTGTAGGTACTATTTTGAAGATCAGATTAATTGATTTCACTCAAGCAAAAATAAAGCTGGCATTTTTTTTTTTTTTTTTTTTTTTTTATGTTGGCAATTTGATTCTGATGTTGAAAAAATAGACAGACATGAAAAAAGTATCATTAGCATGCAAAATCTTTCTATATCAAATTCCATTCCTACGTCTTCACTGCCTGTATTAGAATTCCCTATTCTTTTTTTATTTTTGGCAAACAGTTTGAGGTCGTTCATGTACATTAAGTGGTTGAGTTTTTTCTTTCGATTTGTGGAGTTCCTGTCCGCTAGTGCATTTCCTAAGTATGTTACTGAGTGGCATCATTGCTATTACAAATAGTAATGGTGATAGAGCATCTCCCGAGAAGACCCCTCTCCTCAAGTAAGCTTTTTCATCCTGTTGTCAGTTCCACTCTTCAGTTTTTCATAGTATTTTCGATAAACTTTATGACTTCGCTAGGTATCTTGTAGTTGTTGTAGTAGCAAATAGGAAAAACGAAAAGGAGGCAAGAAACACTGGAACGTGTAGTGCAGCTGGAACAAAATGCTACTCTTTAATCCTCTTTATTTATCCTAAATGTTTTGCCATTGAAAATCGAGCATGAAGTCCGAAACTTTGTGGGGCGGTGTAAAGAGGAGTGGTCTTGGGAAAATATGTCTGTTTATTGGAAAATATCAAGTGGAAAATATTCACTGACCAATCCATACTATACAATGATTCTCAGTAACTTTTGTACTGCATTCACCAAAATACTGCAATCGCTGTTGTAGTGACTGAGTTTGTTGCTGTGGTTTACAGGAGTTACTTTCAGGTTTAGTTCCACTGCAAATACAACACAAATTTTACAAGCACCTAAACAAATGGAATATAACAACAACGAACATGAAGAGACTAACAATTTAATAATCATAACAAACAACAGGATAAAATAATTAGAAATACAAGGTTCATGTTATGCGCGAGCGGCCTTTGTAGAAAATACAGCTATGGCCAGTTGAATGAAAATAGGGTTGTTCTCCCATGTGACGTGATATGCTACAGAGAGAGGGAAGAGGAGGTCAATTCCCCTACCCTTCTGCGTTTGAATCAACAGGCACTAAGACTGACCGTTAAAATGATACATATATGAATGAAGGTCAGCTCCCTGCACTCTATGACTTGCAGTCTGTTGAACAAAGAAAGGAATTCAGGTCACTTGGGTATCGTGACCGGATGGAATAGTGGAAGAAGGAAAAAGTCAAAGGATTGGCCAGTAGACCCTTAGCACCAAAATGCCATTTTTCCGTAAGAGAAATTTGGAAAAGAATCTTCAGTTTGGGACAGAAGTCAGCGTTAGAAAGACGTTCTGATATCCGCCGACTCCGAGAGGTCCCTCGCCCGTAGAAGGGAAAGAAAGGAATCTGAATATTGAACCTCGTTAAAGATAAGTACAACTGTTTTCCTTCTACAAATTCCTAAATATTGGAAAGTTACATGTATTTAAAAGAGAAACTGAAAAGAGTCTGTTTCATCAGTAGTAAATTAGTGAATGAACTTTGTTACATGCTTCAGTCCGACGACTTAGACATTTTCTCAAATAAAAGAAAAAAGAAAGAAAGAAAAAAGGAGAAAGAAGAAAAGGACTGTTGAGAGACATTTATGTTTGATACTTCCTGTTGGCTTAATATTGCCGATATTTCAAAAGGAAAAGAGGAAAGAATAAGGAACTGCTTCTTAAATCTTATTATTTGTTTGGTCGTCGCCGATTAAAATTTTGTTATATTTTAAATGCACCCTCGTGTTGAAATCTTTTGGTTGTGTTAATTCTTCTATCGAGTCGTCTTCTTTTGCACATATCTGTTTCAGCTTCGTGTCGCTGTCATTAATTCTCGCTAAACGTCTTAATTCACCTTAAAACATTACAGGATAATTTTGGAAATTTGACTACAATTAATATTTTCTAACCTCGAAGTCTGTTTTTTCCGCTATCTGAGGGGGTATAAAGACAAAGGACTTGGTGGTGTATGTGAAAGTGAATTGGTACCTCTGAGATCAGTCTAGCCCCAAATTAACCTTCACATTATTTGCCGGTTTACCATATGCCCGAAATAGGAGTCTTGACTGGGACTTATTTTGCGGAGGGTCAAGTGCTAGACTGCCCTCAACATCACATGCGCATAAAATGGACTCTCGTCCTGGGATAAGTATATTTCTGCCGCGTCACACCCGTGTTTGTGTGTTTACATGTTAGTAAGTTTATTGAAATAATGCGTCCATAGTTGGTCAAAGTAAAGAGGATAAAAAGTTGACTTTACTTACATACATGTGTATGCATGTATGTATATATGTGATGGATCGTAAGTATGTGCCTTTCGTTTTCATATGTCTGCACGTGCGTTTTCTTATGATCTTTGGCAAAAACGTGTCGCATTCTAGTAGTTGGTAAAAGAAGGTTGCATGCCTTTTCCCTGTTGTAGAGGACAGATAAACATACCGGTCCCTGTAAACTTTTGAAATATAAGTGATTGACAACGAACTAGACAAGAAAGACAAAACAAGGGTGTTGCTTCGAAAGGCCAAACTTTATTATGGCGAATCGTAAATCGGAAAAGCGTACGGCGAACAATTGCCGCAGCCGGATGGTGATCGTTGGAGCAGGATCTAGTCGCTGGAGCTGGTCTGGATAGCTGGTACAAGACTGGTATTCGTTGGATAGGTGGTCGCTAGTGCATGATTGGTTTCTGCTGGTGCAAGAAAATGGTCGCTGGTTTAGGACTGGTATCTGCTGGTGCAGGAAGATGGTCGCTGGTTCAGGACTGGTAGTTGCTGGTATCTGCTGGTGCAGCGAAGTAGTCGCTGGTATAGGACTGGTGGTTGCTGATGTTTGCTGGTGCAGGAAAGTGGTCGCTGGTTCAGGACTGGTAGTCGCTGGTGCAGGAAGGTGATCGCTGGTTTCAGGACTGGTAGTTGCTGGTGCAGAACTGGTAGCTGCACAGGAAGGTGGTCACCGGTGCAAGAAGGTAGCTCCTGATGCCGTCTCAAAGGGTATTAGGTTAGACTTTCTGAATTAGACCTGAAAAGGGCTGTTAGATTAAGAGGCTAGTAGTTGTGTCTGCTGCATTGTGCCGTCTCAGGAGGTGTTTGGATAGACTGAGTAGCCCTGAAAAGGGCCTTTAAGCTGAGAGGCTGGCAATCTTCCTGCATCGTCTACGGCTGGAATCAGGACGTCGGCTTTGGGGGAAGCCTTGAACAGTCCTCGTGGGCAGCTGCTGCTGATTAGGCTTCAGTCGTAGAACGACCAGGGAAGAATCTGCTTTCTCCCACATCTTTGGCTGACGCACAGCCAAACTGATTTGACCCGGTTTGATACTGCTGTTTATATAGCTACTGTGCGCTACTACGCATTGTGGTCTACGTACACTGAGTTTGCTATTCATTACTAAATAATGGTGTGAAGCTTCATTCTATTTCGACCATGTGTTTTTTATTACAACCTATTTTGTCCATTAGTTGAGGACTGTCCTTAGAAAGACAGGTTGAATTTGATATTTTAAAAAGAACTTCTGTACAGAGCGATTTAGTCCCTTAACGACTCGTTCCTAAATACTATTGGCTGACGACAATATATATGAAAAAAAATCAACAAAAAACAATGAAACAAAAAAAAAATCAGTTGTCTAAATTTCTGGGACGAAGCTGGATGATTTTTATCATTAATGGTTTTCAGACTATTATCTTCATCTTTATTGTTATTTCCACAACGTTTCGGTCGATATGTCGTCCGGCCTTCTTCAGGTGTTTGTCGAACTCGGGAACCTTCACGGAACTTCGAACTACGTCCTTTATTGAATCCAAAGAAGTCGCCTGTTCTGATTCTGTTAGCCATAACCGGGTACAAGTGTTAAGTATTCCTGTATTGTTACTCGCCTGCAGTCAGGATTGAACCAGCAACCTTCAGATGATTGTCTCCTTATAAGCTTAGTGAACCAACGCCTATAACCGTTACGCTATATGTCCTGCTGTCCAAAAAATTCACTCTGAACTGTCCAGCAGGACACATAGCGTAACGGTTATAGGCGTTAAACACTGATCAAGTTAGACTAATTCTAACTACGAAACCCTAGTAGCCATTTGCAAGCCTCGCGCTCCTAGTTCCACCCTAGCAAAATCGGCTTCTAGATCCTCCCATCCACTATCATTTAAGGACTTCAGCCTCTCCGCCTTATTTGACAGTGAAGTCTCTAAGACTACGTTTAAAGGATCTCCACCGCCTATTCCCAGTACCCCTCTTACTAACGCCCGCTGAATTAGCTAACCCTAACCTCTGCCGGTCCCGGAAGTCCCGTATCTCCAGTAAAGCGGTATTAAACCGACCAGTCTTGGCCTATCACTCAACAATAGGCTGACCCCCACAGCTCTGTGATCAGCGAGCCCTATCCAATGCAGCTTCTCACAGCAACATCCACCACAACCAACCGATCCATTCCGCTTAAAAAAAACAATGCTAATCTCCGCCTCAAGGTTTCGTCCAATTAGCAGCGAGATTCTACTTCTGTAATAATCACCAAATGCTGAAAGAACGACAAAGTCATTAACCAACACCTGACCATCTGCCCCTCAAACATAGTCGGTTGCCTGCGTAGCGACGACATTCGCATCGAGATACAGGAGTTCATTCAGTACACGCACAGCAAAGCTGCCATCCCTCATTCCCCTCACAGTTATACTGATAAGATTGATAGAAATAAAGTGTCAACCACAGTCCTGAAATCTGTCGGGGAGATTTTCTCAGTCTATTTTATTATTTGCCACATTCCAGTGGCTCAGCCAACCACCGACCGAAAAAGGTGGTTATCATGGGTGCATATTTGAAATTTTAGGGCTCCGGGGTTGATTTTTTTTTTAGATTGGTTTCTTTGTTTAATGGCATATCAACCTTTGTTGGCTATTTAATGCCAAAGCTATTCTCCTAGAAGAACAGTAGTGGTACTATTTAATCCATAGCTGGGAGGATAAGGGGGTTCATACCTTTCCCAAGGGTATTTGCTCGAAAGTGAACGTAATAGCGCGACTGGGGTACGAACTCGCTTACTACGATTCCGCTGTCCATCGCTTTAACCATTACAACACGATTTCTTTTTAGAAGTTTTAGTACCCTCGCTTGTTAGTGTGAGAGTTTGCTGCTTGTTTTTAGGTAGTCCACTCTACAAATGCCTGTCCCTTCGTAGAAGAGATTTTTAGAGGGCACTTCTCTTTTTTGTGTCTTTTCTTCGGAGAGAAAGATGATTGATAGCACAGGAATCTCCGACTTCGCAGTGACTCTCTTTAAAGAATGAGAATGAGACGTTGTTTTTATAGTAGGTGTGTTAGATTTAGGGGATATGAAGGTTGTGTGCAGAGATGAGGTTGGGTAAAGTTCTGTAGGTGATTGGAAAGTTTTAGTTTTTAGTGTGGTGTCTGTGGTACTTTTTGTACTTTTTCTTGTGGTAGCTGGGCAGGGTTTCCACTAATTATTTTCTTGTTAACATTTTTTGGTCCTCCGTGTTCTTCAGACATCTCAAGAATAACGGAGCCGGAGTTATCGATATCCATTAGGTCATCTTTGTCCAGCTCTTGTAGTTTTTCCTTTGGAGGTTGTTCTTTTGGTTACTTTTTTTTGTTGTTGTTCTTTTGGTTCCTGCGACACGTGAGAGTCAGAAGTGAATGAAGCAAAGGGAACTTTGCGCTCCTTTTTCACTACTTTAGACTACCTCCTCCAGTGACGTTTTTTACGGTGAATTTGGTGCTACTATGCAGATGCTGTCGTTGTGGACCTTTAGTAAAACCTGAGGCTCTTTGGTGGGCAGGTTATCAGCATATATCCCTGCTGGCGACATATCCAACATGACCACCGTAAGCTGAAGTTTACGGTAGGTCTGGAATCGCGACGAATCCCTCTCTCTTCAGGCGCATACGGAAGGTGTAGTCGTCACTTTGGATGCTCATTTTCCCATACAGAGGATTCACCGCCTCAACGTCCCTTATATACTCAAGTATGCTTCCAACACCTCCCCGGGAAGATCGATGGGGACGTTGAAGATCGAAACTAGTATCCTTCTTGGTCCCATATACTCATGCTGTTGCTTGACCGTTTTGGAGCAATTGTTTTTGAGTGACTGTCTCACCGCGTCCTTTCTGTTAGGAACCAGACATCTTAGGTTGCGAAGCTCTTTCGGCACCAATGTTTACTCTCGACTCTTGCCAGCCTTATGGTGCCGACATTTGAAGCAACGAACGATGGCCCAGAAGAGCCTAGTGTTTAAGACAAGTCCAATATGGGAGAAAGAATAAAGCAAAACAAAACACTCAAATGGGTTTTTAAAATGCCCCAAAAGGGACTTAAAGATAACAAAAAGCTTATCCACCAAAAAGGACAAAAATGTTAGTAAAAAGCATAAACAGTAGTTACCTAGCTGGAATAGATATGATACTTTAATCCTCTTCAGCCATACAAGGAAGTAATCATTTATTTACCATGAATATATTCCACATTCATGAATAATTAAACGATTTCATACAAATATATATTACATTCATGATTGGGCACAAGCCTGAAAAAAATTGTGGGAGAGGAAAAAGGAGTGGTATTCGGCTATTACTATTCTATACGACATCCTACTTGGCCACATTCATTGACCCATTCACCCTTTTAAATACAATCATTCTTATCTGTCATAACACATTTACCAAAATATCACCAACACCCGATGATTTAAAAACTTAAAATATCAACACCTGAAATATGAAAAGGCTATATACAAAAGTTCGAGAGATATTTATAATAACAAGAATTCTGGAATGGGCAAAATTTGAAAAACTGCAAAAGATAAGACAACAAAATAAAAGTGGAAAAAACTTGCTTACCCACTTCTGTACTATACTATCTAGTCATGAGATCACCGACTGTTTTCCGGTTATAAGGCTGAAAATGATCCGAAAGATCTCTATGTCGAAGTGGGTTTATACTAGAAGTGGGTAAAATAATTGGGGGGAAATGGGTAGGGTAGGAAAGCCTGAAAAATCGTATATAATAACCAGGATAAAAATTAGAAAGAGATGAATAGGGGTTTGTGAAAAAGGGGTAAAAAATTGTGGTCATGGGAATCCTGGAAGATTAATCTGTATGATAGGGCTATGTTACAAACATACAGCAAAGATGTAAAAATGAGAATTAACTTATCCGAGGAGGTGTCCCATCATAGGACCCGAACCGTCGCTTCTATGAGCAGAAAGTGGAGGGAAGGATGACTCCAACGTTGCTCTATTTTCAACGACCAAGCCCGTGGCGTTCACCCACTTTTCGTCGAATGTTACGTGATCTAAAATGTTTCTATCGCAACTAAGCTTTACCGTAATGAGGACAATTGGTCGTGTATATCCAGCCTGCTTTGAAAGCCATATCGGTGAGGAGTAACTCGTTCCAAGCGCGCTGCCAGGTGAGTGAGAACTCACAATTATTAAAATATCTCGACCCTGATGGTCAATTCCATTGGGAGTGAATCACTTTCAACGAGAAACCGAGTCGTTTCTCGAGTAGATGCGATGCATCACTTGCCAATAATTTCCGATATAAGACCTTTCTCGGTCGTGAAAGGTCTCTGGACTGAGGTAGCTTACGTAGGGCCCTTCTGCATTTTTGGAGAAACAGCGCTTCTCTGCTTGGCCAACGTCGACCTTCAGCCTCGGGGTGAGATTTCAGTTTTGGAAGTCTCCCCAATCTTCTCTCTCCAAACTGCATCCCGCGTCAACGATCGACTCAGTAAATATTTTACTTTGATACACTTTTATTTTACCCAAAAGTATAAATAACGAATTTTTTTTTAGTTCAAGCAGAGAGACTGACAGATTAGCAGACTGACAAATCACGGCACGATTGATTGACGCCAGATGACCCGCTAATATACACGACGGTTAGGAGAGTTGACTGAAAAACTCATACCTACCAGGACACACAAATATACATACACATACGTACAAGCTTATCTTCTCTTTTTAGTTCGGACATACACACACACATATACACACGCTCAATTTAACTGACAATATTTGTGTTTTGCGCGCGCGCACACACTCTCACACACACACACAAACTCCTTTGGTAAAATCATTGCCATTGTCGAGTTGATAGAAAATATAAAGTTGTTTTTCTTTAAGGTTCTTATTTTTTTGTCAAATTTCTCGTGTGTATGTTGCTTGTGCAAATTTGTGTTGTATTTTTGTGGGAATAACACCCGAAGTTTTACTTTTCGCAGAACCTTGGAAAATCCTTTCCCTCCACAAACTGTTTTTTCATTTAGGAGAATATTTCTTTGTTTTTTGGGTTTTATGGCATATCAAACTTTGTAGGTTATTTAATTACAAATCCATTTTTATACAAAGAAACAGTTCTATTTCCAACAATTCAGTTTAGCGTAAGTACACAGTATAATTGTCAAAAACATTGCCATTTCAAGCTATTCAGTTTATTCAAACAGTTTTATTTCAAACAATTCAATTTAGTATAGGTATAGTTTTCTGTTTACTCACAGTTAAATGTCAAAGCCGTCCTATTTCAAACAATTCAGTTTAGCATAAGTACAGTTTAGTTCTATTTGACCCATAGATAGGACCCTATTAGGTGCTGCTACTCCGAGCCAGAGTGATTTTGGTTTGGTTTGGTTTTATGGCATATAAACCATTTTAGGTTATTTAATACCAAATTTTATATTTTTATACATATAAACAGTTCTATTTCAAACAGTACAGTTTAGCATAAGTGCAATTCTGTTTACACTTAGTAAAATGTAAAAACAGTCCAATTCAAACAACTTAGTTTAACATAAGTACGCAGTTTAAATGTCAAAACAGTTCATCGTAAGTTTGGTTTTATGTCATCTCAAACATTGCAAATTGTTCAAAGCCAAATCCTGTTTGGACTTATATATTAAATACACATGGCTTGTGAACATTTTTCTAATAACATTTTTGAACAAACCTGAGCTCATTTTTCTTCACTGTTAAATGATTTCAAGTATTTCTAATACGAATCATTTGTTTGCACACAGTTAAATGCTTTAAATGAGTTTTATGGCATATCAACCTCTGTAGGTTATTTAATGCCAAATCCATTTTTATACGAATGAAGTGCTATTTTAAACTTTTCAATTTAGTCAAACAGTTCAAAATCAAACAATTCAGTTGAGCGTGAGTACAGTTTCAATGTTAAAAACAGTTCTATTTTAGACAATTTAATTTAGCATAAAAACGCATTTTAGTTCTATTTGACCCATAGATAAGAACCTATCAGGTGCTACCACTCTGGGCTTGAGTGGACTTGGAAGCGATGGCAATGAAGGGGTACTCCGCATTCCCCTAAGCTCCAGCATTACTAGAAACTCACCATCAGATAGTTTATTGTCTTATCCCGGACACTTGTTGACAGTTGAGTCTTCCCTCTCTGCAGAGAAGCAGTCTGTGTATTCTATAGCCCCAGCCGACTGGGCAACATTTGGGAGAAGTAGGCTTTCACGTTATTCGTGCAAAGACATGTGAGGGGGCAACCAAATTCTCGGAATGGTTCATAGTTCCGTAGGTGTATCCCAAACGAGAGAGGCTATATATACACTGTTGAGTTTATCATGTCGTGAAATAAGAATGTAAATATACAAAGGAAAAATAAAACGTCGGTTACCGTGAATAGGAGAAAATAAACGGATCTATTTAACAAAACAAGTAAGACAACCACTTGAGTGGTCAAACTTGATGTAAATTTTTTAACCACCCTGCGTGTTCTCATTAATATTTTATTTATTTCCATTCAAATGAACGCACAATATAAAAAAGAGTTTAAAGACCAAGTAAAAGTCTGGAGTGGAAGGGAAATTTTGTATTTTGGTTTGGCGCGCAATTTAATTCGACACTTAATTTCACCCCATCAGGATGACCTATCCTATTCATCCCGGGCCTTCTTTTCCGGGCAGCAAATTGGGTAAGCTGCCAAACCCACTCTCTGTAGCTGGACAACGCCGCCCAGTGCAGACGTCTCACTGCGGCTCTTAAATAGCAACAGCATGGACACATGAGGGAACCTATCTAATTTATGGATTCCTTGCAAGGAATCCCAGTTGAATATAAATTAGATACATTCAGCATGCCTCGCACAGGCACAACTTTATGTCACCCCAAAATTGGCTATGTCAACGCGATGCTTTTATTCCGCTCTCGACACCTAGCTATCAATTCACCTCTGGGCCACTTTAATGGAGATAACGCATACTCTCCTCCCCCAAAATACCAGACACACGAAACTCACGGTGACATCCAAAGTTCAATTCCTCCAACTGCAACATGGCTTTCGTTAAACTACAGCGAACACAATCCCTCGTACGTCCGATGACACACACTGCCATCTCAACCTTCTCATAACTCAATTTCGTCTCCATACTCACAATCTTAGTCACCACGAGTCTTGCAGCACAAACACAAACTAAATATCCCATGCAGCAAATAAAAACTTATTTCTAAAAACATTTGGACTATCGGCATCTATCTTCCTCACCTTTCCTTTGTTACAACTCAACGTAAACACACACGTTATACCATCTTCCTCGCTAACAAGAAAAATTATGGCCCTAACAACAAATATTCTCCTCGCTAATAACCAACAAAAATTATCGCCCCAAACAATTTACGGCTAAAAGTCTTTTGAGCCTTTCTAACTTTAATTTGGTCTTGGGTTTTGTCATCATATCTGTGGTCCAGCAATTAACAATTTATTTTTTCTTATTGTGGCACCCATCTCTGATGAAATGATATCTGTATGTTTGCAACTCTGTGAATTTACAGGGTCTCAGGAGAGTGCGAATGCACCTTGGTTATCGACAAGTATTTTCATTGTTTCATCTCTGTTTTCCTTAGTAGTATAAACCCATTTTTTGGTGAAATTTGGCCGAAACCTAGTGAGAAAAAACAAAAAACTAACAAAAAAAAACTACCTAGATGAGGACAAAAAGTCCACAATAAAATTAATACTCAGATAACATTATTTTCATTTAAGGATTCCATTTCCACCGGCATTGCCTTAATCCAGCAAAGTGCCGTTGAAGCATTTATTACTTCTTTATAAGTTTATGGTATATTACATGTGGCGTTGTAACAGTAAATTAATGTTGATTAATGCCATCGTCAGCATTCATTATGCAATCATTTACGCACTGTGGAGTACTTTTCTTTCTGAAGTAATGCTGAAGTTTGCTATCTTCCTTGGTCTAGGAATCAGATATCTTAATTTATGAATTTAGAATAGTCTTCTGAATCAGATATCTTAATTTATGGGTCTGGAGTTAAAATTGATTTTTAGTTTTGTAAAGAAGTCTGTCATCATCATTTGTTGGATAAATTTGAGTCCGTTGATTTGTCATGTTACTAACAAATTTTACTTGCCTATATCCGAGAACTCTTTTCTCAGGTTAAAAGATTAAGTATGAAGGACTGTTTCTGTCATATCCAATGATGATCTCTTTTACATTTCGGATTTAGATTCCTCGTTAAGTTTTTGTTGGCATAACTTGCCGATTCAAAAAATGCTTATCTTTGAAAGGTCAGACTTCTTTCCTGTTATCATATAGTAGGGAGTTTATTACTGACGGTTGTTAAAACATGTGTTTCGGATTGCTGCATATATCATGACAACGTTGGTCTTTGAGCTCTTTGGCAAGTTATTTTTGATAATCATGCATCTAACAGGGTTCACCAATTCCTTTCTGCCGTCCCAATTCGGTGAGATAAATAGGTCGCTGAAGTATCATGCTTAATACTATTATCACAGTAATTTCTGAAAGTAATTTGACAAGAATTCTGAAGTGTTTTCAGGTCCCAGGGATCTCATTCTACCATAGGGGTAGAATCCGCAATAAATTTCTTAGTGGCAGATACAGTATCATTTTTTGACTTCAAAAGATTCACAAATATTGTACAAAAAATCATCAGTGAATGTATTGGTACACCTGTGTCCGTTTATATTTACTGGCTTTGTTGGGCCAGCTAAGTTTGTGTGCACCATTTCAAAAACTGATATTGCATTTCTGTCGGATTATCAATTTCTACTTGACTTCAACCTACCTAAATAACTCTAAAGCACAACAAGCTTATATATCTATAACAAGCGCTTTGAATTGTAAGGTATACTCCTCTTTTGAAGGAATATCATCCGATCACAGAATTGTTTTAGCAAAGATTCGCCTGAGTCTATACACAACAATAAGAAACTGTAACGATACCCCGCTCGCCCCCACACACATTCATCCTCTTCTAACCATTTCACTTCTTGGCCGGCCGGTGATCAACTAGTGGTTCCGAGGGGGGTAACGCACATTTCTTGCCACTACAAGAATACGATCGAGGGGGCCGGAGAAAATAGAAGGACAAACGAACAAACACGAACAATGCTTGGGGTTAACTCAGAGCAGAAGGAGAGTATGCAACACTACATTTCCGATAGCATATATGGACTAACGCTAGCATGGATTACTAGCGAAAATTCCACAAAGCAACTGGAATGCCGACATCTTGACTCGATCTTCTTCGCTGGACCCTATCTTCTCTGCCACTGTGTCCGGAGTCGACCGCATCTCTCCGTGTCGTCTCGCCAAATCTCGTGTCCGTGGTCCCGCCGCCAACTGCTTGTCAGCTCCTTTCTCCAACCAACTCTTTCGTGTCCCCTTACTACTTCCGGATACGGCGAAATTTCAGGTCCAAAAACCCTTTGTCTGGTTTCGCGCCAAAACAGACAAAGGAATCGTCTGCTTGGCGGGCCACCGATATAGTGTTACAAAACTAACAGGTAAAGTTTCACGATATAACTGGTCGTTTAGTGATATAAGCAATCAATATATGGTAACTGAAAGAAACAAGTTTGATACTCATCAGGAGACACGTGAAAGACATGCTCCAAATAACCAATATGAAAACTTTGTTACTGCCCATATAGAACCATCAGCCAAGTTCATACCAACCAAAACCAGAGCCGAATAAAAAGTTCCCCGGGTGTCAGTAGCAGATAGGGAAAAACGAGATCACATTAAAAAGCATCCTTACTGTATAAGCAGTAATCGGTTCATTACTGATTCTTGTTATATCTGGATATTAGAAGTTGTGTACTCTCGTTTTATTGTTCCTAATTCTTACACTTATTAGTGATCGATTAAACCCGGCAGACATGTTCCCGTGAAGTGAGAGAGAAAGCTCTTAATGAACGAACTCAATTAAAAAGATAAAACATGGTATCAAAAGAAGCTATATCAAGTTGGAGTGCTTAAAAAGAATGAATCTACAACCACCAGAAGCATTTGACTTTTTGAATCCCTCCATGTAGCCGACTAGACACAAAAGATTCGGAAGATTTAGAATTGCGTGTTAGTTGTATTTGGAAACTTGGCCATTTTAAATAGGTATCCGAATATATTGTATGTGCAAAGAGTAGAACATGTCTTACAAACAGTTTCAATTTCTAAGAAGGAAAACGAAACTGTAATGATAGAATTAGAAGTTAATTTCATGCCCAAAAAGAACACCACGTACATAAAGGCCATGTTCTATTTGAGAGCACAACACGCCGGAGAATGTCACAACATTTGCGAGAGCATTATACGAACTTGCATATGATTGTAACTTCACCAACAAGAACGAAGAAGTAAATGATAAATTCATATCGGAGTTCAAAAAGAATTATCGGAACGTCTTCAGCTGGAGTTGAAACTTGACCAAGCCCTAGAAACAACGAGAAGTTATGAACAAATCAGAACACAAATGGAGGAGAAGCAGACTAAAAATGTCGATGAGATCCGAACGAAATCGGAAAATTTTAGAAATACTCTCAGACCGAAACCAGAAAAAAAAAATACATAGAAAAAATGTAGCAGATGCAACTGGCTACATGAGTGGTGCAAGTGTATGGCAAACGGACAAACTTGTAAAAAAAAAAAAAAAAAAAAAAAAAAAAAAATGCAGCCGCCTCAATCTCTTCGCTATATGTTCCAGAACGAAAATGAGTAACGTCCGGGAAATAAAACATGACAACATGGAGGAATATATTTTAGGCTCACTCAGAGGAAAATAAACATTCGATCCATGTGTGGTCCTATGCGGTACCAAATGTGATGAATGCAAAACAATGGCACCATTTTGAATATCAATAGAAGTTACACTTCTTTAAATACAAAGCGACTCGGTTGTTCCATAATGTTCAGTAATGAACCGATTATTGCTTACACGGTAAGGATACTTTTTAATGTGATTTCGTTTTTCCCTAACTGCTATTGACACCCGGGGAACTTTGTGTTTTATTCAGACCCAACATTTTTATTGCAGTAAAACGTGGAGAGAGGAAGACTCCGTAAGATTCTATGAACAAACCCCAGCTTGGCAGAAACACCAAAGAGACATCCCGCCGACCTTGTTAACTCTGACAGACCCAACTCGAACTGCCATCTGCAACTGCCGACTCTCTTAACTTCAACGGCCGACTGCCTGAATTCAAAATTATATTTTATTTAATCTATTATCTCATTCCGTTAATCCTATAAAGACACGTCAAACTTTTCGATGTGACGTCATCTTCATAATTATTGCATCAGCCAAAACATGATCATCACATGTGTCCCTCATAATTATTGCATTAACCAAAACATGATCATCACATGTATCCCCCTAACTTTTATCTAATCTTACGTCAGTCCTGTATTTGATTTATCTATTTCCCATATCCGATAACGAAATCAGCACTACTGAGTACAAAATTTAACATACTCGAATCTCAAAACAACCTGTCAAACTAAATAATCTGCGGCCGCCATCCTGGAGCATGTTCAATATTGCACTATATGACATCGGCGATGAAATACATTTACACTAAAAGTCCCAAGCAACTTACCATTTTTGTCAGTACAACTAAAATAACTAATATTATCAATCATCACTCTAATGGTATTACACATGGCTCGCTAATTTGAAGACTTGCGGTAGCCTACTAAAGTTTAAGATAGACACAGGAGTGGACATTAGAGTAATAAGCCACAAAACAGACAGCGTTTAAGACTTATGTGGTGTCTGATAGTGGCCTGAACTACTAATCACACTTTCCCATAATGCATTAGACTTTCTTGTTAATAGTTTAACACTGAATAGTTCGGTAAGGAGAGATATGAAAAATTAAACTGCAAACATTTTAATATTTACATATATGGTACACAATAATAATTGTCCCAAACCATACGAAATAAAAGCGCAATAGTTGCTCCAAAAATAAAGTGATGAATGGCAGAAGTTACATTTATGAAGGTTTGATGCAGTGCGAGTTCTCGTAAGGTGATTTGTATGTTCGTGCTTCTCACATAGCAGAGGCTGAAGTAGACATCCAACCCCTAGGACCTTCTTGGTCAAAAAAAGGGAGAACTCGCTTCATAAGCTGTCACATGAACAACGGTCACGTGATTGTCGGAAGCTCCACTCATGAATCACAAGAAAGAGAGACAATTACGTTTTGTTCCCAACTGAAAGAAGATTTTGAAGCTCAAGCGACACATTATCGCACGAAGAACCCAACTAACATCTGGACTTCCACGACGTACAAAAGAAAAATACATAATCGATGAGTACTTTTTTGAATCCATATACTACCGTGAAACCTTTTGACTGCTTACGACCTGTCCTGTCTTTCTCACTTTCCGCGTCAATACACTGGTTCGCTCAGTCCTACTGTTAAGCCACAAATGCTGAGATTACTCCTTTTATACCAGTTCTGGTTGGCCGAAATTTGCATATGTCACAAACCCCGTCCCACCAAAGACGAGACGCGTGACCTACAAATTGTAATCCCAAGGACGCTCATGCTTCCGTTTTTGTTCAATACTTCCAGCACTCAACACGCAAGACATTCGCGCTTGTTTTGAACTTTTTGGTGGGCCATTTTACTCGTCACTTGTTGCTTCTTTCTTTCTTCCTTTTGGTGTTGCTATGAAAGGAATTCGTTCCACACAGTTTCGTTGTCACATTTCATTTCTCTCGTTCGTCTGGCTTACTACCTGTTTATATATATATATATATATATATATATATATATATATATATATATATATAATCCTGCTGAGGACGGTTGCTTGATTCACGTAAACGTCGGCTCTTCTTCCCGCCATTCGTTGTGTCATTGAACGAATAACCCCGGTTAACTCATCGGAGGCAGCAATCTGCGAGTTCTACCTTTCAGTTTCACTACATTCCGCTTGCATCTCACATTAGATATTAGCATACTTCTACGTAACCGATTGAAGCCTTTTAACTGCTAGCTACGGGTACTGATTTTTTCTCTTACTTGAAACCTTTTAACTGTTTATCACCTGTCCTGTCTCTCTCTTACCGCGTCAATACACTGGTTCGCACAATCCTACAGACAAGAAACAAATGCCGAGATTACTTCTTTTATATCAGTTCTGGCTGACCGAAATTTGCATAAGTCGCAAACCCTGTCCCACCAGAGACGAGACGCGTGACCTACAAATTGCACTCCCAAGGACGCTCATGCTTCCGTTTTTTCTATACTTTCGATACTCCACACCCAAGACACACTCGCGCTAGTTTCAAACTTTGAAGTTAGCCATTTTGCTCGTCATTTTTTCTTTCTTTCTTTTGGTGTTGCTATGAAAGGAATTCAATTCACACAGCTTCGTTGTCATATTTCATTTCTCTCGTTCGTTCGGCTCACCACCTGTATTTTATCCAGCCGTGGACGGTTGCTGGATTCACGTAAACGTCGGCTCTTCTGCCCGCATATACAGCAAACAACCCGTTGTCTAATTGAACGACGAACCAAGGATGGCTCGTCGGAGGTAGCAGTCTGCAGGTTCTGCCTTTCAATTTCACTACACTGATGTTAGAAATTTGGATGCAAATGTGACCGCTTTTCTATCTTTCTTCTCCAAGTTGCATTTACTTGTATGAATGTCGGCCAGCTCGGGTAGAAATATGTTAGAGTAGTTTCCTTGCTTGTGAGCATTGTTTGTAATAGAAGGCAGACACAGAAATAGGCACTATAGCGACTTTATAGTCAAGTCGCCATAATAGAAAGTGGTGCTTCCCAAACAAGAGAGTTACCAGATAGGGGATGCAACAAGGGGAATAGTTCAGGCGGGGTTGATTATACAAGCAACATCTCCCTTTCAGGGTGGGATTTGTTCATTCAAGCACACACACACACACACACATATAAATATAGCGGATAAATGAGTCAATAATTGAATAAAACGCCGATTTCCAAATTCAATAAATCTTATTTCTTTAACTTTGTAGTGAAAATTGGGAAGAAAATCGGCACTCACCCCAGCGCAAACGTCTGCGTATATGCTCCGCATGCAAAATCTATTTCTTTGACTAGAAAAAACATGGCTGCCTTGAGCGAGCTTATATTGCAAATGCTCACGTATTTTCATGCCGGCAGTCACGTAAAACCAGGGAGTGAAGATGTGCATGCAAATGAGGGCAGGCATAAAAGAACATAAAAACAACGGTCGTCGTCACTCGGAGTCTTTTTTTTTTTTTTTGCTTTTGCGTTGGACACGAATTGATTAGAGGAGAAGCGACGGTCAGCTTAAAGAGAGGAAAGAGACGAGAAATATCGAAAACCAAAAAGTGTTGGCTAGTGATTGCGGGTTTTTGCACTTGAGAGACGCAGTGACAACTCTACCCGGTACAAACTTGAATAAAAAGTTTATTGAAAAACAAGTTACCAAGTCTTTTCGAGTAAGAAAAGACTAGTTAGAGCTTATTCTGTACTACAAGAAATAAATTTCATGCATTCAAAGTAACAGTTTATTTACATTGTCTAAATCTAGTTGATATATTTTGAGTATGTAAAAGATCTTTATGCGAGTACGTTCCCATGTAGGAAGAAAAATAAATCTATACGCTAATATGTAAGCTGATGTAGCTGGAAAAAAAAAAAATCAGCGAGAGAAAGATGGTAAATGTTTGTAAACAAAATATTTTCGTTCAATTTAAAATAATTAAGCGATGCTGAAATTAAATGTCTTAGAAGGAACAGAATGTTAGATTTTCACTCAAAAGAAATGAAGTTGAAAATTTTAAGTAGATTTACCTATTGAATCTATAAACCGACTGAAGATTTATCTATTTCATTACTTATTTATAAGATTGTGGTAGACTCGAAATTAGATGAAAAAGGTGATGATTAATCTGATTCTAATTGGTTAAAAAAATGTATTTTTAAGAATCTAGGAAGGACAAGATTTCTTAAATCATTTTGAGTTTTGATCCTTCAAATTTTTCGTTGTAAGTGAAATATTGTTGTCTATGAATCTCAAAAAAAAATTTCAAAACGAGCGCCGGTTGGTCAATAAATGCAAAAATACAGATACAAATATCATGGCTTCCCGAGCCGATTTTTGTCACAAAACTTAAGTTTCTTTTAGTGCAACGAAATAGATGATACGGAAAGAAAAAGGGTTAATCCAAAAGTTTGTTATCAGCCATCTGGGGAGGGTTAGCAGACAAAATTAAATTCTGTACTTAAATTGTTTAGAAGAAACATTGGTCAAGTCGAAAAAGCGAAGTCTCAGATTTTGGTATGAAAGATAACCGAAATCAGACACAATGGGAATGTAGGATTTACTTAAGGGCCCAGATGTGATCGAATTGGGACAGTGGAAATGCGATTATTTATCTAAAGCTTCAGGTGTGTGGAACATACTAGCAAAATATTTTACGGTAAAATGTTGCAGAAAATAATGAAAAAAAAAATGCGATAAGAATTCGTCGTAAATAGGTAGATTGCAAATTGTGACTAACGAATATATTGCATGTTATGGCAGGATAATGTCCACCGGATAGGGGGAAATGCGTTTGAAAAATAATGGCCCAAGATAGGAACATATCGCGAATTGTTATTGCAAAGATAGAAAGACAATATTAGATGTCGTTTCGAAAAACAATGGAAAGGTGTTGATAGAAAGCGGATAATAAGTGCTAAGGTAATACAAAATCACTTAACGCATAATGATAATTATCTTAAAGTATAATTTTGTCAAAATAGGCAGAGTTATCTGGTTAAACAACAAGAAAGGAGAAACGAAGATTCTTTATTTGGAAACTCGGAGGATAGACTCTTCGTTTGATGAGTGTTGGTAGTAGTTATAATCTAAAGAAAAGAGTAACAAAGATTCCATATTTGGAAAACATTATTGAGAGAGTAGGAGGATAGATTCCTCATAGAGTCCCCTTTGGTTGAGTGATGGTAATAGGTAAAGACTAAAAGAGGTCAGAGTAAACTGGGAAGATGTTAACAGAATTTATGTAGCCCCCAAACCCATCAGACTCCTTCCGCAGTATTGCGGACGTTTATAAAAATAGCATTTCAGCACTCAAAGTCAGTCAGACATGTGAGATGAAGAACAGTCTAACAGTTTAATTCTGTTCCTTTGTTTAGGGGTTCTTCTATTCTTGTTCACTTTGATGCAAAATGGTCTTTTTCATTGCATGCAATGCACAATTTGTCATGGGCTGAACATCTGGTGAGTTTGGATGCATATAAATAGCTACAAAATAAGCATTCTTTGGGGGTGGGAGGCTGGTTTCTTAGCTCGACTGGTTTCTTACATTTTTCATTACACGAGCTACCTCTGACTCCATGTCTTGACTGGGCCGAGGCCTTTTCCACCACTCTGCAAATATCTATACTTTCCAATAGGTGAGGTTCTGTAGTTTCAGTAAATCTTCAGTGTTCTGGTTGCTTTTCACAATCTGATCCCTCAGCTGCAAATCACCACACCTTGACACAAAAATTTCAGGGGTTTTTTTTATCGGAAACTTAGATCATTATAAAAAGAGTCAAGTGAGCCGTCCCCCATGCTTTACATGTTTGCAAGACTCAGTTCATGGCTTCGTGTGTGAGGCGCCTCTATAGAGGAATGCCGATGGGACCAAGAATTTTTGTCACTGCCTTGTATATCTATTCGTGTAAGACCCCACCATAAAACGCCCTTGTGCCGCATCTTGACACGATGGAATGTTAGATAAATACCCAGAAAAGTCCACTATGGTGAAGTGTCGTATGAACTCGCTTAAGGCCATCTGACAATCCCTTGTCCCCGGGGGGCTGGCCCCACAGCTTTTACCTGCTTGCAGGACTATGTTCATTGTTTGGTATCTGAAGTGCCCCAATAGGGGAATGCCGACAAGGTCTAGAATTTTTGCTTAGCTGTGCATGAGCCTTAGCCCTCACTATATTCTGACACGGTGGGGATGTCAAATAAATGCCCACTTCTGGGCATTCACCATACATGATATGTAATCGTAATGAGTGTCTGATTTGCCTGGTCCCAGAGGGACATTCCTTCCAAGCAATACTTGCTTTGGCAGGGCCAAGTCCATAGCTTGACACCAGAGTCACTCCAATAGGGAAATGACAAGAGATCAAGCATTTTTAGCACCAACTGTGCATGAATCAATTCAGGCGTGGCCTCCACATTAAAATGACTGAGTCAAATCCTACCCAGTAGCTTTAAGGAAAAAGGAATCTGTTGCATTTCTCTGGTCATTGGACCTCAACTAAACACCTTACTCCAGCAGCTGAATTCACTAATATTTTGCCATGGCACCGAGCAGACATAGATGCCTAGGTCAAGCAGCAGCATTCCAGCCTTGCTCCAGCTTCTTTTACACCAGTCCTTTTCAGGATTAAACTATGAAAGTTTGTTACCAGTCATTTTAAGGGGTATTATGAAAATCTAATGAGACTACCTCTGATTCTCTTATAGCTCTTCTCAGAGTAGTATGATTTACCAGCACCATGATTCCTGCATCTCAGCATGCTGATGTCTCTAGATGGCAACTTAAGCAACAACCTTGGTCCACCAAACACTTGTGTATGATTTGCCAAATAAAAGCTTGGCATGTCAAATACTAATCTTCCATAGTTCAACTATGATGTTTTTTGGCCCAGAGGAGAACCCAGTCGAGTTGGCTGGGGCAATAGAATATACTAACTGCATCTCTGCAGAGGGGTAAAATCCCCCAAGTGTCCTGGACATGACACAAAACCATCTGATCGTAAGGCTCCAGTCTTAGAGCTTTAGGGAATGTGGAGTACCTCTTCATTGTCATTGCTTCCAGGTCTACTCTGATTCAGGACTGTCAGATACAACCACTCTATCTATGGGTCAAATAGAACTGCGTGCAAACGAATGACTTAAGCTAAAATGAATCGGTAGAAATAGAACTGATCATTTGGATTTTATATGAAGTGGATCATTTATTTTAAGTTTATTAATTGAAAAAGGATTTTCTTTGTAGATTTTTGTTACTTCATGCAGGGTTATCTTAAGGTTTTACTGATTTTAATAACCAGCACATTATTTTAATAATCTACTAAAGTTTAATGTACCATTGCAGTAAACTAATCTGCAACAGTATTTGTTTGAGAATATAAAAACACTGTTAGAACAAATGTTATTTCAAGAGTTTATTGTATATAGGAGTCAATATAAAAATTCTTAGATTCCTTAGATTTGGGTGCAACCATTAGGATTGCTTATTTTACTTAGTTTAATAGAGACCAATCCAAGCAAAAATCATTATTGGATTACATTGCACAAAAAGTGTGTCTTAAAAAGCATTTTCATAATCTAGGCAAGTATTTCTGAAACTGTCACTAATAATCTTTAAGTGGATCAAGAAATTAATTCAATTTTTTTTATATACATTTTCAATTCATTTGGCTTAGCTAACAAAATTAGATGTCACAAAAATCTATTTTTAAAAGCTCTATTCACAAAGAGCTGCTCTAGGCTGGTTGATCTCAAGTTTTCTACATGTATGTTGCATACAATGTGTAGAAAGCTTCTCTAGTAACTAGAAAAATCTCCAAAAACATGAATATGACTTAACAAAAATGACTGTCAGGTAAAGAAGATTCACTTACCTGATTTTTCTTGTCTTGCTGAAAACAGATTATACAGTAAATTCTTTTAATTGTATTTTTTTTCTAATTTTTAAATATCATTTGTACAATAAAGACAATTAAAATTTTCAGTAGTTTAAAATGGTGATTCAAATTCAAATCTTAGTTACATTACACACATTATGATCTTATCTTATCAATTGCTCTCATAATGCTATCTATCCCCCTCTCAAAACATCAAGTGTGATATCTAAAAAAGACAATTATCATAGATATTGTAACATTGTGGGTGTCTCAAAAGTTGGTTTTAAAAAGGTATCAAGGAGAAGGCAGTTAAAATGAAGAGGTTGTTACTTGATCTTGGTGATAAAAGGACAAACATATTACCGTTTGGTTCTCATGTGTTAATAATTCAGGCCAACCATTTGAGTTTTCAAACCATCTTTCATTGAGGTGGAAACTCTGCATCTTAAAGCTTTGTTAACTATAAGAAACAAGTTTGATACTGTTCAGGAGATATCCGAGACATACTCCAAATGATGAATATGAAAACTTTGTTTCCACCCATGTAAGAGCAGCAACAGAATGCTTACTAACCAAAGTAAGAGCCAAATGTAGACTTATATAAGAGTTAATAGTAGTTAAAAAAAAAAAAAAGGAGTGTTAAAAGAAAAAAAAAAGTATTCTTAATAAAATATAGAAACTTAAGAAAGCCCAGAGAGACCACATACTAACAAGAACAATTAGAATACATTCAAGGCCAAATCAATTAAACGAGAAATTCAGTAAAAGAGAGACACAATCACAATTAGTATGGCAAATGAAGTAAGGAAAAGCATTCTGAGAGCAAAACTGAAAGCTGTCAGGACATTTCAAGAATCAACTCAGAAACCCTACCTGAAATCACTAACAACCTATCCAAAAAATTATTAATCCTATTTACCTATTTACCAACCCCTCCGCTCGGGCAGGATATGACACAAGGTCAATTTTTAAGCGGAGTTTGACAGGTTTGAATTCAGAGTTTTCCTTCTCCTAGACTAGTTGCCTCACCAAGGCTGAAGAACGTAGTCTGTCCTACTATTTACCCATAGCTGGAGGGAGAATAATTGGATTCATACCTTTCCCAAGAGTATTAGTGCTATGTGAAATGCAATCAGTCTCATCCAGGATTTGAACTCGAGTCGCCGTGTCCAATTCCTGCGACGATAACAATTACACCACGGGCACCTCCACCAAAAAATTATTAATAGCAATTAGAAAATAACTAGGACAGTTCATAGAGGAAGAACTTAATACAGTACTGTGTCTTGGTATGCTACAGAGGGAGGGAAGGGGAGGTCAATTCCCTTACCCTCCTTTCATTTGAATCAACCGGCACTAAGACTGACCATTAAAACGGTAGGGGAAGAAGGTCAAGCTACCTGTAGTCTGTTGAACAAAGGAAGGAGTCTAGGTCACTTGAGTAACGTAATCTGATGGGGTAGTGGAAGAAGAAAAAGTCGAATGATTGGCCCACAGATTCTTTGTGCCAAAATGCCATTAAACATTAGAAAAATTTGGGGAAGAATCTTCAGTTTTGGACAGAAGTCAGTGAGAGAAACCCGCTAATCTCCGCCGACTCTAGGAAGGTCACTCATCCGTAAAAAAAAAAAAAAAAAAAAAAAAAAAAAAGAGAGAAAGAAATCTGAACATTGAAAACCCGTCAAAGATAAGTATAACAAACTATTTTCCTTCTACAATTCCTAAATATTGGAAAGTTATATGTATTCAAAAAAGAAAGAGAGAAACTGAAAAGATTCTGTTTCCTCAATAATTGAATTTATTGAATGAACACTACCACAAGCATTAGTCAGGCGACTTACACACTTTTACTCAAGCAAGAGAAAAGGAAAGAAAGAAAAAAGAGAAAGAAGAAAAGAACTGTTGAGAGACATTTATGCTTGATACTTCTGAAAAGAAAAAGGAACTGTTTCTTAAATCTAATTATTATTTGTTTGGTTGTCGCCTATTGAAATTCTGTCATATTCTAAATGCACCCTTGTGTTGAAATCTTTTGGTTGCGTTATTTCCTCTATCAATTTGTCTTTTGCACATATCTGTTTCAGTCTCGTATTGCTTTCATTAATTCTTGCTAAACGTCTTATTGCCTCCTTAAAACATTACAAGGGAATTTTGGAAATTTGACTACAGTTAATATTTTCTAACCCAGAAGCTCATTCTTCCGCTATCTGAGGGGGTAGTAAGATAAAGGACTTCGTGGTGTATGTGAAAGTGAATTAGCACCCCCTTACCAATGTCTGAGATCAGTCTAGCCCCACATTAACCTCCACATGTGCCCGAAATAGGAGTCTTGACTGGGACTTATTTTGCGGAGGGTCAAGTGCCAGACTGCCTTCGACGTCAGATGCGCATAAAATGGACTCTCGTCCTGGGATAATTATTTATGCAACGTCACAGTACTGAAAAAAAATTTAAAGCAGAAAAAATGCAGGCCTTGAAAAAATACCTCCTAAAGTATAGAAGACAAGAAAATTTGACAACATACTTTCTTGATTATGCAACGCTGTGTATAAACAAAACAATATAGAAATGGACAAAAAGCTGCATTCTCCACTTCCCAAAGAAAGGCAACCTTGGAATCACTAAGAATGAGAGAGGAATAACTTACTGATATAGCTACCAATTGCTTCTCAATTCTATCCAACCTGAAATTGAGAAAATTGATAGGAAAAATCAGAACAGCTTTCGGTGAAATCAATCCCCAGCTTCAGATTCTGACTATGCATTAAATCATTGAAGGAATAAGTGTAAACTATCTGGAGAAAACACTACTGTTGGTAGATTTCTCCAAGGCATAAGATTCCAAACACAGAAGAAAGATGGAGCAAATACTACTAGAATAGCCAAGAAACTGTTATTGCAGTAACAATGCTTTACCAAAAATACTAAAGCAATGGTTTGTTCACATCATGGCAACACAGACTTCTATGACATTGTCACTGGACTCTTACAAGTAAATACATTAGAACCATACACATAGGGAAGGTGTGGACTGTTACTGATAGGTTATTGATCATATAGAATTCTAATCTTTGATAAAATGAATTGTGATTTCTTCCAAGTTGTGGCTGTGTTAATATTATGTATGGGTTCACCTAATGTTAATGAAGTGTACAGAGAAAAAGGTAGATGGGAACCACACAAGAATGCTAAGTGCTGTTTTGAACAAATCCTGGAGACAACACTCCACCAAACAGCTGTAGGGCCAATTGTCTCTCATCTCACCAACTATCCAAGTAAAATGAACAAGACATGGGCTACTACTGGAGAAATAATGACAAACCCATAAGCTACATTCTCTGATGGCTAAGTTGGCCAACCAGCAAAGACTTACATCAGCTCTGTGCAGACACTGGATGCACTATAGAAGACCTACTAGAAGCAATGGATGATAGGGATGGATGGTAAGAGAGAGTCAGGGAACTGAGCTGTCAACATGGTTTGGTGATAAATTGTACTTATTTTTACAATTATTTTATTTTATATATTTTGAACTAATGGTTTGGCTAACAAAGCTTAAGTAATATATCCCTCCCACCAAAAATTAAATTAAAAAAATAACGTATGATTGGGTCACCTTGAGTTAGCTGGTAGTAATGTTTCAAAGCCACACCTGTTCTAAATGTTATCATCTGATGAAGGCTTTGTCAAATGCAGTGCTATTTTTTGTGTCACTCACTGTATTTATTTATTACAACTTTGTTCTATTTTGTACTTTATCTGGATTTGCAGTAATAGAAACTGTTCTATTTTGTACTTTATCTCGGGCAAAGTATTTACTGGATTTGCAGTAATAGAAAAAGAACAAATAAAAACAAGTTAAAAATGTCTCATTTTATTGATGTCTTTAAATGAAAGAATGGTGCTGAAAAATGTGGATGACATTTTATGACAATGAAAAAAGGACTTTTTTTAAAAAAAATCATTTTTTATAAGCAAAAATAGATGAATGGTGCTCATGACAACTGGTAGAAAATAACTTGAGAGAGCAAGCAATTTCCAACTTTAAAACTAAATGGGGCTACTGATCAAAGGAAAACACTTAGGTAAATTGTTGCTACAATATGTTCAAGAACAGCACATTCCTTGAATTACCAAGATAAAAGATTTACTTCTTTAGATAGAAGAAAGCATCTCATAAATCGCTAACAATATTTGAAGTGCTCCAAAGACACAGCTGATTACCACACAAAAGGTGCTCGCTCTCTTAACATGCGCACACTCCATTCTTGCCATTCTTTCTGTCGTATCCATAGTTCTTGGGTCGTGTCAAGACAAGATAAAACAGCTGCTCCTTTCCATGATGTAAGAGTTGGGTCCATATCCTGTAAAAGCAACATCTTTCTTACTTAAAAAAGGGAAAAGATAGATTACTTTCGAAAAAAATTTCAAAATCGGACTCATGCAAAAGGAAGAGTTCTCATCTCAAGCATATCCTCCTCGAGAGTAAATATTATCTAGAGAGTTATAAGTGAAAATACAACTACCTGCTAGACGTTCTTGCTAAGTCTACAAAAATATATTCTGAAGCTGCTAATAAAATTAGGCCTACAACATTTGTATAAAAAAAACAAAAACAAAAACAAAACAAAAAAAAACAAACAAATAAATAAGGAAATATTGATGATCCAGTAGATAGAAGATGGAAAATCACAAAGATGAATCATAGCAATGTGTAAGACATGGCTAAATTGAAAATAAATTTATCAAAATTAGATGTCAAGGTTAAAAGAAATATATTAAGAAACTGCATGGAGCTAGCAGTCTAATGTTGCAAGAGAAAACCAACAAAGCTTGGAAATATTGTAAGGTATACTGGCATGCCCTGGGTTAGTGACAATGATATTCTAGACCATGCATGACCTTGAGGTTATCATCTACTGAAAGCTTTGCTGGAAACAATGCTCGTTTTTTGTTTTTTTTTTAAACAGTAGCTGTATGAATTAATAACATATGGTATTTTTTGTAATAGTTACCTCATAGGTTTAAAAAGAATCAGAGTGGCAGGCAGTTTTGCCACAAAAAATAAAATAAACATGTCTTGGTCTAGAAATGAGAGGCAGCATGTCTTGGATGGGGTGGTGGTGATAGGGGAAGTCATTCCAAGTCCCACTTTTCTCATTACAAGACTGCTGCTGACTGGCAAAGGAACCAGATAATCAATACATGGGACCTACCGACAAACTTGCAAGAGTCCAAGTTTGAGGACTTTGGTTTTGAAATCTTCAGAGTAAGGCTGGTGTGATTTGTGAATAGATGAAAATTGGTGTTGCAGGATCTGTTTTAAGGACTAAGTTAATTAGCTTTAACCATTTTCCCCTTTTTTCCTGAAAAACTACTTCAGTGATTTTTTTGTTTGTTTTTCCCATAAGCCAGTGAACAAGAGGTTTGGTATCCAGCTGATCTCAGAGTTTAGTGGTGCTATAACTGATTTGCTGATAGTTGAATGAATTGAAAATGTAGAGTTGGTCTATAAACTATGACATGAAAAATGTTGAATGTGTCATATAACTAACTGAAAGAAAAGAGTAAATGGTTGGTTTATTAGGGGGTTGACTTCATCTGGCAATTTCTCTCATGATGCCAGTAACTCAAAGGCTGATGCAGAAGCACCTGATGATTTTCCTGGTGATAGTTCACCTGAAGATAAAGGTTACAATGTTCCCCTTTCAAAGAATATTCAACAAAAATGGTCCGCTTCCAGCTACATTTTTTTGTGATCAGGAGAACAGGGAGTGTACTGAAAAGTTACCCCATAGGTTGAAAAGATTCAATATAGTGTGCATTTTTTGTGAAAGATGAAATGGACATGCTTTGGGCTAGAAGTGAGGGTAACTGTCCTGTCATGTCAAAAAGAAATGATCATTATATGTGGTGCATTCAATAAGTTTCCAGACATTTTTGGACAAGCATTTAAAATTGTCATAGACTCAGTATGTTATTGCTATTCCTCTTATGAGAGGACTGGCCAATTTTTATGATTTCAGGTTCAAATCAACAGCTACAGCAGGAATTGGAATACACCCTACTAAAGCCCGATTGTCACAGCTGGTGAATTTCAAAAATGCAATCTGGACGTCAGGACACTTTAGAAGAACGATATGCAATAAAATTCTGTTTTAAACTTGGAAAAAATGCCACAGAAACATATGGAATGCTTCAGATTGCTTTTCAACCATCTTGCATGAATTGAGCATCAGTTTTTGAGTGGCATAAGGGATTCAAGGAAGGCAGAGAGTCTGTGAGGGATGATGAGGTGTGGGAGGAGTAAGGAAGTAAATACACTAGAGTTGATTGGCCAAAGGGTTAGGGTTACTATGTTGAGGTTTTAAGGGAGTTCAGGAAGAGATTTCGTTGGAAGAGCCCAGCACTCTTCAAATTGGGTCAGTGGCATTTCCACCAGGACAATGCACCAGTCTACAATTCCATCCTTGTCACAGACTATTTGATCAAGATGGGCATCAAGACAGTTCCTCATTGTCCCTATAGTCCAGACCTTGCTCCCTGTGATTTTTGCTTATTCCCTAAGCTCACAGGCTGTTGTTATGAGACAATTGAGGAGATGAAAGAGGCTGTGATGAAGGTCATTGACACGCCCACACAAGAGGACTTCCATGGGACCTTCCAGAAGTTGTTGGAATGGTACAACAAGTGCATTGCAGCCGGAGGAGATTACTTCGAAGGGGACTATAGTTTCATGTGTGTACTATCAATAAAAGTGCCCATACGAAAAAAGTCTGGAAACTTATTTAATGATCCTCGTAAGTCTGGCTTTTCACATGATAAGTTGCACCCGACTGGCCAAAGAACCACCTGATCAGTGCATAAACTTACAAGACTCCAAGTTTCGGAAGTTTTGTCTTGAAATCTTCAGTGTGAGAACTGGTGTAGGAGGATGTGTTTTGAGGACCCAGAAGATCACCTTTAACCTTTTTTTTTTTATTTCTTTTTTCCTACAAACATACATCTTAGAAACTGTTCTTTTGTTTTCATTGTCAAAGCAATTTGTACACTATATGCAATTCCATCAAAAGCCTATATTGAGAGTTCAACACTTGTGACTGCACAATACCAAGCTAAACTTAGTAAATAATAGATATACATTAAGTAACTGCATCCCATAATACACATTAGTAAATGATTAGTCAATCTTTCTTTATGCTGTAGCAGCTGAAGATTTTACCTTTGCTCTTGTTATAACATCCATTGTTTCTAAGGTGTAACGGAACTGAGCAGGCAATTGAGACCATAAACGATGCTGTATCCATCCTTGTGCACCTCGGAACATTAAACCCCCACCAACTATAAGAATACAGCTATACATCTTTTTCTTTACTTCATCATTACCTGAAGGAAACAAAACAAAATCACTTGAAGGAAGTAAAGCAATAATGAGTAAAAAATAAAAGAAAACAATGAAAATTACAGAAGTTAAGAACCACATATAAAGTAATTGCCAACATTTAATTAACAAATATGATATTTGCTTAAATATATAGATGTACTGATGTACCCCACCTAACCCCAAAATCTTTACCAGAATTATCAGTCTTTTTCATTAGGTTGCCGGTCACTCAGACAGGTCTGTGGTATTGGTGAATATGGAAAATCTCTGTAGCATTTACAACCATACACTTCCCTGTCCATGCCAGGTTTTTGATTATAGAAAGGCAAGAAAGTTGCTGTTGGAGATGGTAAGTGATGTACAGGTCTAGGGCTGATAATTCTACTAAATAGGAAATTCTTCAAGAACCCCCCCCCCCAACACTCCAGTGAGTATGTTATAATCCTATGGTTTATATTGGGCAGTGATTATGTATGGAAATATGATTTTCCTTCTCACTGAAGTTGACTTTAGTGACACTGGACTTGTGCTTCTCCAATGACATGAAGTCTAGTAGCAGTTGGAAAGCAACTCCTAAGATGCCAAAATCTCCAAGTTATGTTTAGGAGAGCCTCAAACTGGCATGGGGTCAACTAGGTATGGGTTTAGTCAATTTCCCTATTCTAGATTGGCAATCTGTTCAAAATAACATTCATTTCATTTTCTGTGAAAGTCAGCATATTTCAATATTTGGGTAATTGATTAACTCCTTTTTGGCAATCAGAGAGTTAACTCCATCTTACTCTAATCTCATTTTTACTTGGCAGGGCAGTATTTCAGAGTGCCTGTATTACTCCAACTTTTTATATTTCTCATTTGGCCCTTAACGTTGGGGTCATTCCAACAGTCATTATGAAAAATATAATTTTTAAAGTATGAAGGGGAAAAAGCTTTTCAAAAATTAGCAATTCATTTTCTTTTATTAGTGGCTTTCTGACACAGCACCTTTGTCACTTAATGTAAGCCAGGTGCCCTATCTTGCCTGGAACCCAGGAAATAGGCTGTTTGTTTCACAGTTTTATCTTCCCAAGATATCTTCTCTTCAAAACACAAAAATCAGATGGACTCATAAATATAGACATTTTTTATTTTCTTTATTTTGACCACTCAAAAGAAAGGGCCAGTCAGTGCCTACTTTGAGAATCCAGTTTTAACTGTTTACTTATAAATTATTTACCTTAACCCCCTTGAGTCCACAATGTCACACACATAAAAAAAAACAACACATGCAGAAGACCAATGTGAGTTGTAGCTGTAACCATAGAAGGAAAAAAAAATTAACCATATAAAATTTACTTACTCAATTTACTAATACTGTGCAGAATAGCTTGATCCAAGCCCATCAATTGCAACTCAGGACTTGAGTCTTGTGGCTCTTCCTCTTCAATTTCAAGTTTCCGTTCTCCTTTGAAAGCATCACTGCCAGAGAAATTGTCAGGGCCATCATAAGAATCCTCATCCACGAGCTGCGGGTGGCTTAGGTTGGTGTCCTCATACTGGTTGAACGATGTGTCCAGCTGGTTGAGGCTGGCCTCAGTATTTTCTTTCTTCCTAGCTGCATTCAAGCGAGCAGCCTAAATGAGAAAGAAAAGCCCAAGTCAATTTCCAAAAGAAATTATTTTTAAAAAGCATTTTATTTGATCTTTATAGGTCTATTATTTCTAGACTAAAGAAAAGCTTTGTAAATAGCTATACAATGAATCTGAGTGGATGTACTAAAATAGCTGATACCAACCACAGAAAGAAAAATAGAAGAGATTGATAGTAATGCTTTCATTGTATATATACATTTATATTTTGGCTGTGTGTCAGTTCATAACACAAATTACAATCAAAGAGCATCAATACTGAAGTTTTAAAATCTTTAAATTTAGAATCTAAATGAATAGGTTTGTACAGAGGAGCAATAAAGTGGTGATGTCTAGACAAGTCAGAGCAGATTTAAACCAAAATTATATAGCCAGTCATATGTTTTTATAATGAAATGTTGTGGATGAAATAAGAACTGTGAAGCACTCAACAAACCGAGCTTTATGCAACTTTTTCTCATTTCCTAAACTGAAAATTCATCATAAAAACCCACCTGGCTTTGATTGGCCTACTGAGTTACAATGCCATCATTCAAGATGGTAGCCTTCATGAGGAAACCATCATTACTGTCATTCAACATAAAAAAACTATCACAAATTACATCAAAGAAAAGTAATGGTGTTGGCCTACTGACCTGTTGCTGTTGACTCTGCGTTTGTAGTAGGTAGAAGTCATCATGAGGGTCATCAGAATCCCCTTCAAAACGCTGCTGAGTGTGACACAAATGAGAGCCTTGCAGAGACAGCATGTCAATAAAGAAGAGACTGAATGGGGCCAGAATACACTCATCCCCAAGCTTCACACAGCTATACTTAATTATCAAACTTTGCGGCTTCTTGATTTGGATAGAATGCTCATAGATACCATCTTGTTGCTACAAAGATTTAAAAAAAATAAAATAAATAAAACTATTTCAATTAGTTTTTTTCTTAATTCAGTAAAATGTATACAATAAAGATCTAAATAATTGTAACAACAGATGTAAAGGTAAATTTACGAAATTGTTAAATATTTAAGTTTTGTTTATATCAACTCACTTTTCTTGACTTCATTTCAAGTTAAACTCAAAGCACTAGTTTTTGCTAGATCAAAGTTAAGCAGCAAAAATCCTCCAAGCCTCCTCAGTATATAGATGAATGACCACTCAGTAATATCAGGCACTATAAACAACCTGAAGCCTATAGGTAGACAAAGCTTAGTAAATAACAACTCACATTTCTTGCCAATAGATTTTGATTATGAATAAACAGGTTTTTATATCATGAAATTATCAGGTTAGAAATAATCTTTTAGGGAAGTATACCTTTTTAATTGAATGTTTATTTAATAATAAATAAAACATTCATGCAGGTAACTAGAAAGGTTTTTATACATCATACCTACAGCTTTTAGCATATTTGTGAACTTGTAAAATCTATAATATAACTGGAGTATAAATATTGGCAAGAATCAAAATAGTAATACAAATTTTAAAGCTGTGCACTAAAAAAAAAAAAAAAAAAAAAAAAAAAAAAAAAATTTAAATGCTTGCCTACTACCATGATTAGAGAGCCTTTTCTTTTACCCAGAGCTTGGCAAAAAAGGAAAAAAAAAAAAAAAAACAAAAAAAAAAAAAAAAAGATTAAAACCTTTGCTAAAATTTCACAATATTTTATATTATTAATTTGGGTATTAGTATGGTGTAGACACAAACAGCTAGACTTTGATGAAGACTTTTTTTTTTTTTTTACTACACACCAATAACCATAAAAGCAAAAGTTGAAAAAAAAAAATTAATCAAAAAGAGACATTCACCATAATATTAAAAAAATCCCCAAGATATGATTGTTAAATATTTAGTATATAGACATACTATTTTTAATGTCACCTACCATGGTATGATTTAAGAAATAGAAAATTTTTCATTTTCTTATATGATTAAAAATCTATAATGACACAGTAAACTATTTGTGAATGTCAAGGAAGTGGAGAATAAACCAATAATTACAATTGTATTTTAACAGTATTTAAAGCTGTATTTATAAACAGTTACATTTTTATCATTTTCCATAGACTATATGCCTACTCCATAGCTTCACCTCAGTCATTTTCTTTACTAGCAAAATATATATTTGTTGGTGCACTAAAGTTCCTGAAACTCGCTAGAGAAAATTCAAGACTGATATTTTTGGCTTACTGAAAGGCTAATATTTTCATTGTAAGTTCAATATTTTAGGCTCATGGAGATATCAGGTATATGAATAAAAGGCTTATAATAGCAACCATTCACAGCCTTTATTTTCAAAAAGGAATAATAGGATAGTTGAAAGTTTGAATAATTTTGTGCTTAAATTTCTAGAAATTTTGTGAATTCAGGTAAAGTGACTAAGGATTCAAAGTAAAAAATTTATTCAGTCTTTTTTTGGGTTACCTAAAAGAAAAAAAATCTGTTAAGAATGCCACGAGATAAACATAAGCACTAAATTGACATGAAGTTGAGGATTTTCACCTGATCTAAATGGCAAAACGTTTCTTTGAACTCTTGCAATATTGTTGTATCAACTGTGTCAGAGAGTTTCAAGTGTTGTGGATTAAAGCCAGATTTCGCAAGCAACCATTGAAAACAACGAGTAACATCGCTGCCACCATAGTCCAGAACAATCCTGAAAATGCAAGAATACAAAAATATATAATAATAAAATGTGGTTTGTATCTGTATGTTGATTTTTGTTTGGAACAGTCTACATTGTCAGAAGAGTCCACTATACAGAGGAATAATTCATCATGTCTATATAGTGGACACTACTGGTGACATAGGAATGTTTATACTAGAAATATTTCATTAAATTGCAAGAGGTTTTGAAGATGAATATCTAAAGTATGATACAATGAAGTATGAATAAAGTTTGGAATGAGATTCAACAGAATTACAAAGAAAAAGACAGTTTAGAAAATTAGATTGCCATATTTCATTAGAGATCATCAGAATACAATTGAATTTATTCTATAATTTTTAGTAATAAATAAATAAGTATTTTGATGGTGTTAAACCTCTATCAGAATATGACAATCTGATATTCCAAATTCATCTTTCTCATGTCTAAATACACATTCATTAAATATTACTTTCATAAAGTAATATTTAATGAATGTGTCATAATCCAGCAGGGTTCAAGCCTTGGCTCGTGCCCGACCTTCCCCTCCCCTAATCGCCACTTTAATTGACCTTTGGGTCATTGACCTTGTGCCAAGTCCAGTCTGGTAGGAGGCAGTGACAAATATCATGGCAAAGAAGATCAGTTGTTATCTTTCTGATATAGTATTCAGCTGCTGGCCGGTATTTCTAATTTAGCCTGGGAATTTTCACCAAAATCAAATCATATGGCTCCCTCTGTTGAGCTGAGGGAAACACCACCATTCGCCATGTTGTGAATTTTTAATCTAAATAGTGGTGTTGTAGTCTCCTCAGATAAGTTCAATTTGGGCTGGAATCTATGCGGGGCGGGGTTGGGGAATTGCTGTTTATGGAGGAAATAGTTCTTGTTGCAACCACAAGAACACTTTCGATTCTCGTATAATAAAACTTTTTCAAGGCTATTGTCTTCATCTCGCTATAGAAGATATTACACAAATACGTAGAGTACAAAAGAAAAGGTCACAAGATTTACTCACTTGGTTAGAAAGCAACAGAGAGAGAACAAAGTAAGGGGGACAACTAAGGATCCTTGTTTACTGTTACTTAAAAGTTTGTTTTCTTGGCTTTGTTGACAAAATTATCTGGATTTGCAAAGTTTCTATTTCTATCTCTTACTTCTGATCAGACCAGCAAGATTCACAAAGTCGTTTTGCAATGTTTAGTGTTTCTGTCTGACCGCTCAAAATTGGACCACCGAAAAAAATGTCTGTCTCGGACTCTGCACACTCACTGCTGAACTCTGAATTGAATCTCTCTGCCTACTGCTTATATGGAGTAGAGTGGTGTATCGACACCCATGAATAATGATATGTAAATTGCCTGGACCACCCCGTATTTCGTATAATCTTTTAAAACTCTATAGATGGCTGTTTTTAAGTGGTACTAAAAATAAATTTGGATGCCCCACTGATTTTTGCCTAGATGAAGATCCTTGAATCGGAAGAAATCCACTTATCCTCTCTAGGACTTTTGAGTCTGGACTTTGTGTTCAGACCACTCAAGGTTCCATTCACCATTCATCACAGCATTCAATCAACGAATCCATCTCTCCACTCCCGGGACCATCACCTTACTAAAGACTCAACTCCAGGAATGTTATTCGAAAAGGAAGGAAAAAATAAAATAAGATAAAAAAAAGGAAAAAAAGAAAAATGGAAATTCCTTTTCCCATTCTCTGTATTAAATAAAACAAACTTATTTCTAAAATTATCCTTCTATCCATTTAATTAATAAATTTATTCCAATCCCTTAGAATGATTAATTAATAAATCTACCTGGGGGGGGGCTCTCTACCTCTGTCACATCTTTAATCAATTTTGAATTTAGTTTGATATTTAAAAAAATATTGACTATAAACAAGGAAATTCAAAACAATGTTTTTGATATTTTACAAGTACAAAAAGCAAAATTACATAAATAGTCCAGTTGTTTTTTGAACTCATAAAGAAACAATTATGTCACTCTGGTCTACATCAAAACTGGAGTAAACAAATATTTTTCAAATGCTGTTGTAAGCATGACAAATTAGTCTTAAGATGTGAGAATTTTCTAAATGAAACATTTATTAATTTTGAATAAGTCATTCCTTTTATCTTATAGCTGTTGCTTCTTACCACAATATTTAGGTCATTGTATATAATCTATGATCATTAAAGATGCTTAGATTGGAAATAAAAATTAACCACTGAGAAGATTTGAACAAGCATCCTGAATACTAAGCAGCCTATTGACATATTACCAATTCAGTTATGGAGACTAAGATAAGTTTACATCAAGTCATTTAGCTATATCTTTTCTCTTTCAAAGTTTTTTTCTTAAGAAAATTCAATCTTTTTGTATCTAGGATACTGAAATCACAAGATTTCAACAGTTAGTCTTCTTCAAATGTACTGTTTAGGTCTCAAACTGGGTGAAATGGATCAAAGTGATCACTAACAAAATATTGTCTTCACTCAGTCATATTCTATCACAACAGGAATAACGTCCTCACTCGGTTGGATTCTCCCACCAACAAGAATAACATCTTCACTCTCTTGCAGTTATTTTTTTTCTCCCTTTCTCTTGCATGTGACATTTTTATGCTTAGTCAATACATTCACTACAAAAAATTTGCATACGGCACAAATCCTTGCTTGAGAAATGTTTTATTTCAAATTGAAGTGTTAGGGTGGCTATGTTTCTTTGTTCTCTCTTAGGCATACCACTCATTTTGTATGCCAGACATAAACGTGCTTGCTTTGCTACACGGTAACTTTCCTTTTTTTCTACAGTATGTAAAGAGAGTGCCTTTTTTCTGACAGTATAATGCAGAAATTATATAAAAAAAAAAAAAAAAAAAAAATCATCTCAGAATAATTTCAGTTATTCCTTTTTCTTTAATTTTTTTTTTTTTTTTTTTTAATTTATTTATGCAAGCTGCTTGTTCTCAAATCTTGTTTGTTACATTCTTCAACACTCTTTATTGATAAAAAAAAAAAGAAAAAAAAAGAAAAAAAAAAAAAGAAAAAAAAAAGTGTTTGACTTATACAATTAGCAAATAAGCCAATATAAACTGGCTCCAATGATGCTCAATTACCAGTGAGGATAATGTGCACCCTTCTCACTTTAGATATGATAGACTACATAAAATCGTTACACCACTATTCCTTGAGCCAGACCTTAAGACAACCATTTCTTTTCTTATATCCTTTCTACATATGCATAGGATTTGGAAAATTTTCATGTGAAAATCTAAATAAACTTTGTCAAAGATACTTCTACAAATAATTTTCAATATCATTAAAAATTAAAGAGCCAAAGAATTAAATGCTATTAAAGCTTCCACTCAATTTCAAACTAGTCAAACAGAAGAAAACACTGCTTTATATGCTGGCCAATGAATGTATAAATTTTTTGCTTTTCCCACTGTTTACCTTAGTATTATTCCATTTTCAATTAGCCTGTTTTGAAAAGAAAGTGTAATAGAGGAAAAAAATTGACTGTTAGGTGAACTAAAAATGGCAAGGTAGGAGCATTTATATATTTATCTGTTTTATCATTTCTTTTATATCTCTGAGTATATGTTGCAGTTACCCACTCCACTCAAAAAATATAAAAATCTAATGCATTAAAACCTCCAAATTCAATGCACCAAAATAACATGATCTACGCAAGCACCAGAGATGGACAACTGCAACAATAAAATCTTTATCAAACCAGAGAGACCAAAGTCTGCAATATTCAAACATGCTGCCTCCATAATTAAGATATCTTGCTTTGGCTTGTCAATGGATAAGTATTATACAATCTACACAAGCTTATGGCAATAGAAACCATGGGATACAGCATGATGAATGTAAAGTGAATGAATCCAAAGGCAGATCAATAGTATGCTTCACCAGATGCGAGACAGAAGAACTTCATGGATCAATGGCCAGGATCAAATAGTCCAGTCAGGAAACTTCTGTTACTCATAAGGGTAGCATTTACTGATGAGAAAAAACAACTACTGAAAGATTACTATGGCTATTTTAAACCATATATCCAAAATGCATCGCCTGTCACACACAAGTAAACAAGGAGTATGTTCTGCTGAGGTTATAGCTTGGGCCTCAGTATTTAAAAAAAAAAAAAAAAAAAAAAAAAAAAAAACTTAAAAAAGATCAGTTAACATAAATGCTAAAGCATTGTCAACATAGCAACTTTAAAGAAAATATACCAACTACCGAGATAAAATCATCCGCAGCTAAGTAGAATATAGATATCATGTGCATACAGGAACATAGATATTACTCTAGTGAACTAGAACGAAAATATGATTCTAGTAATAGATAGACATTTGTGTTGGCATTGTGCATGGAAAACTGTCAATGCTACTAATGGAGGTGTAGGAATGCTTCTCAATCCTTGTGTCAAAGTTACAAAATAGCATAGAGAGAATCTAACTGAGAATTATGTGAGCAACATATAAATGTCGATCCTTGCACAACAATTATCCCTTGCTACAGTCCTACCAATGCTAGTGATGAAACAGACATCACTACCTTCTATAATGAGCTATTTCCATTGTCTAACACATTCCCAAACAACATTCTGATCAATGGTGGTGACACGAATTCACATATAGGTAAAGGTACAAATAATGTATTCAGTTCATACAATTCTCCAAACAGAAATGGTAAATATCTAGCAGTTTTCTCTTGAGAACAGGTTTGCATGCCTAAATACTAAATTTTCAAAAAGAAAGGAAAATCTATGAACCTGCACCTCCCAATTAACTCAAAAGCACAGCTAGATTATATATTCATAAAAAGAAGGCATACACCTCTTTTGAAGGAGTATCTTCCAATCACAGAATCGTTTCAGCAAAGTTTATACAGAAATAAGAAACAAATAGATAAGGCTTCACAATATGATGGGTTCCCACTTGCCAATAGTGATATAAGCAACCAATATTCAGTAACTGTAAGAAACAAGTTTGATACTCTACAAGAGACATCTGAAAGACATTCCATATGGCAAATATAAAAACTTTGTTACTAACCATATAGATACAGCAGCTAAGTATATACCAACCAAACTAAGAGCCAAATGTTGAGTTCTATAGGAGTCAATAGCAGTTGGGTGGGAGGAAGAAAACATCCTTATTTAATAAAATAAACACAACAAATACCAATACCCAGAAAGTTAAATCCTGAAAGAACACACAAGAAAGAAAAGTACCTCAAGGGCAATACTAAAACCTGCCAACCAAGAAAAAAGACATCAGAAGTGGAAAGAACATTTCAAGAATCTGCTCGGAAACCTTCCTGAAATCACTGATAAACCTACCAAAAATTATTTATAGTCAGTTAGCTATCAAACTAAGACAGTTTACAAAGAAAGAACTTGATGCAACAAAATTTGCCAACACTTCTTCAATTATGCAGTGTGTATAGTAAAAAAGGAAAAAAAAAAAGAGAAATGAACAAAGCCTGCATCCTTCCATTACTCAAGAAAGGTGACCTCAGAAACACAAAAGTATAACTTATTACCAAAGTTTATCATGCTCTGTTTCTCAATCATATCAAAACTGAAATCAAGAAAATTCTTGGGATAAATCAGAAGAGTTTTCAGAGAAATTGATCCACAACTTCACAGATTCTGACTATCTGTCAAACTCTTGAAGGAATATGTGTGAAAAAGCTTGAAGCAATACTGTTGTTCATTGATTTATCCGAGTTATTTGATTCTATACACAGAAGAAAGATGGAGGAAATGCCATTAGTATCTGGTCTCCCAAAAGAAACTGCTATACCAATACTTTATAAATACATGAATGCAAGGGTTCGCTCACCTGATGGTGACACAGACTTCTTCAAAATTATTACTGGAGTCTTGCAAGGAGATACATTAGCACTTGTAATTGCCTGTTCTATTGACTTGCTTTTAACTGTAACTTACAGCAAGAAACAAGGACTGACAGAGAAAGAAAATGTGAGAAAACGATTTATTTAGTCACCATGTTATATTCTGTCATCCCATTGTCAAACAACTCAACTTTTTTCTCCCTTGAGAGAGTTATTCTCCCTTTTGGCTCTAACAAGCACTCTATATGTTTATAATTTGCCTAGATCACATACTACGAATGTCAATAGATCTAATAGAAAATAGTTTCACAAAGAAAAAGAAAAAAGCAGATGACCAGTTCACATATCTTAGCAATATCTTATCTATTGAAAGTGATACATACACATAGGGAAGGCATGGACTACTGCTGCTGCTAAGTTATTGATCATATGAAAATCTGAACTGATAAAATAAGACAGGATTTCTTTTAAGCGGTGGCTGTGTCAGTACCACAGTCTGGATACACCATATAAACATTAATGAAGGAGATTGAGTAAAAGCTAGATCAGAACTACAAAAAAAAAAAAAAAAAAAAAAAAAAAAAAATTTGAACAAATCCTAGCAGCAGCACCCAACAAAACAGCAATTGTACAGCCACCTACCTCCCATCTCAAACCAGCCAATTAAGATGAACTAGACATGCAAGGCACAGCTGGGATAGTAAGGATGCACTCATAAGCAACATTAACTTATGGACTCATGTGCAAAGATGTGGCTAATCAGCAAGGACTTACATCAGCTCTGTGCAGACACTGAATGCAGTCTGGAGGACCTGCCAAGAGTGATGGACAATAGAGTCGATGTTGAGAGAGAGAGCCAGGGAACTCAGTGTTATCAGCATGACTTTATGTTGGTATCTTCATCCTGGTTGTTATAATATTTTAGCCATTCTGGCTTCTTTCAGATACTTGTTGAATTCATATAACATTCTTAGAATTTCAAAAGAAATCTTTTATTCAGTCCACAGGGATAGACTGTTCTTATGCAGCCGTTCATACTAGGAGATGGTTTGTGATATTGCTTCTATTTATCAAGTTATACAGATGAAATAGATTCCTTTGACTCTCAACATCCATCTATCAGCCATCATTCTAGGTAAATCTTTTAAACGGCATCCAGTGTCCACACAGAGCTGATGAATGTAACTTTTTGCCAGTCAGCCATCATTGGTTTGTCCAGGTGTAAGAACTGATAGAATATTGCATACCAATGTCCTTAATGCTCAGCATGTCTTTTTCATCTTATTGGTATGTAATAATTCCACTTTTCAAAAATTAAGACAGAAAATGACAGTAGTAGCCCAATAATGTATGGCTAGTAAAGGCAACAATGTTACCATTCTAGAAAAACTGAGTTAATATCGGACCAAAAAAAATTACTCTCCCCGCATTATGAATACAGGCTCTTATATCACACTTATATATATATATATATATATATATATATATATATATATTTTCTAATCAACAATGTTATTGATGATCTAAAGAAAAATTATATTATATATATATATATATATATATATAAAATAAATTTGTACCAATCACTGCTTATATGAGAAAAATATATTTCATTTTTGCATGTATGTGATAACTTAGCAAAAATATATAGTGAGTATTTTATTAATGTAATAAAATGTCCTTAGAGGATAAAGGAATTTTCAATCAAATTTCCATCATAATAGATAATTATGTAATTTTAATCATAAAGTACTCACATTTATATTTGTAAAGAATTTATTATAAATTCTTTACATAAGATGCAACTTGATATCAAGCTTTATGACCACCAAAGGTGGCTTTGAAGTGATAATACTAAAAATCTAACATAAATTAAAGAAAAAATAATTCAAGCACAATTGAAGAGAAATTTTGTTTAAAAGATATTTAAGACCAAGTAAAATAAAAGGCATTAGGTTAATGCTTTTCAATTTCAGATTTGTAAAATTAATTGAATAGTCTCACTTAAAATTGATTTTTTCAGGACTGATTTCCTAAAAACAAAGTTTCAACTGCTGTACCCACCAGTCTTCCTCAGGTGTCTGGAGTTGCCTTCCAGGATTGTCTAACAGAACTGGTTTATGTTCTCATTCTTAGAATAAATCATATAACATAGCTTAATGGTTAATAGTGCCAACGTTATCAGTTCAATCACCAGGTCATGTCATGCAAATAAATGAATAAAATAAATAAATACACCAATTGAGAGACAGATTGATAGTATGTGTTAACAATTATGAGTTCTTAAATTGAATGAGAAGGATACCAGATGGGACAGGCAAAGAAATAAGAACATCATATGCCAGTGGATCAAATAGAGTATTGTAATGATATGAAGAGTTGAAGTTAGAAAGCAACAGGAGGTAAATTTCTGGGGAAGAGAGAGAGAGGAAAAAAAGAAAAATCAGACAGTCTACAGAAGCAACCAGCTGACCTCTAAGTGACTTGGGCTAAAGCACTGGTTGTAGGTCAGCCAGGTGCAAGACAACAGTAATTAAAAATGACTTGAAAAAACAAACAGAGGTCCCATATCTTCAGAGCCATATGGTCCTCCCTCTGACACCAGGTGGGAGTAAGTGGAGGACTCAGGTTTGAAAGAGAGTTAGCAGCCTGAGGTAAAGAGGCAAGTGAACACTAGCCAAGACAATGTGAAGATAGTCATTTTGGGGCAAGCTTTGAAAAGGGATTTCACACCAGACGTGAACCTGTGAAGACGAAACCAGTGAACAAAGCACAACAGAAAACCAGGAATAAAATTCAAGGTCTGTGTCAGCCCTTTTTCTCTCTCCTCATAACATGTGGTTTTTCTTTGTCCAGTTAACATGGTTGACTCAACTTTCATACTCTTTCTTTCTCCTGGTGACAACTTAAGAATTGTAGTTGCGAATAAACTTTTGTGATTGTGAACCAAGACAGAGTTTTGTATGTTTGTCAAAATTTTTCCATGGTGAGGTTATAACAGGGTCCAACTAATACTTAAGATAGAGCAATACACTTATAAACTCATTTGAGTATGTGGTGGTACAACCATACATTTGGTGTGTAATGGTACAATGTCCTATTTGGTGCAGTAACATTACATTCTATTTGGTATTGTTAGGGTATATTAGGGTACAGTCTCATTTGACATTTTCAGAATGTTTTAGGAATATGAAACACATTTGAGTAAATCCAGATCTTACAACTGAAATTTTGTAATAAAGATGAAGAAACTGATTGGTGGGGTGGCAATAGTAGCTTTTTGTTTTAGAAATTTAGATAAAATCTGTATTACCTTGTGTTTCTGTGTGAAATGCCATCTTCCACACAGCAGACACTAGATTTCTGGTCTCCAACATCCACCACACAAGCACTACTAACTCCTGCTCCAAAAGTTGCACAGACAGACTCCTGAAACAGTTAAATTAACCTTTGTGTAGATGACAGATGAAAATAAGATGCATTCCTATTACCTACTTGGTGTGTGATATATAAAGGGTACATCAATAAAACCATAGCTGGAATGGAGTTATTACTTAAATTTTGATAAGAAATTGTTACTGTGGAATGTTTGATTTATGTAAATTAATAGTTTTAGATTAAGTGTATTGCCAAGATAAATATTGAATAATAAATATTTGTTATTTAAAATGCTCCCCCACCCATTATCAGAGCATGGACTTATAGATGTATCTATAAATATCCAATACCAATCATTTGCTGTCATTTTAAATCAAACTATCTGTAATACTTAAATGGTGGTAACTTTTTAACTTAAATAAATTCCCCAATAAACATAATTCATTTTCAAAATGTTAATACAGAGAGAATAAATCATATATAAAAGAATTGTTCCACAAAATATTTATGGAATTCAGAAAAAATTGTAAACTTACCTGGTGAATGATGGCAGCAGAAAAGCCTAATGTATTGAGAAGTAGATTCATCATTTCTTTGACATGTTTATGTACATAGACATCAGAGATTAGGAGAACACAACGGTAATCCTTACAAGTGGGGAAAAAAAAGCACAGAAGATAAAACTGATTATGAAACAAATAGAATGAGAGCTTATAAGACAAAATGTATCAAAATCAGATGATTTTATGGATTGTTTAAGTGTTAGAACTAGCAATTGGCGATTACCAGAATCCTACCATTTCTAGAAGAATATAATCCAATTAAGATATTATCAAGGATTACTTATTACCAGACTCTACAGTATTGAAACTATAACCAATATAAATATAAAGCAGTCGAAAAATAAGTATACTCCACATTTATAATTTTAGATATTCAATTTTATTTTTGTGCATTATAATAGTATACATACAAAAATAGAATCATTAGAATATAAATGTAATGAACTTGATCCTACAAAACAGATTAAAAACTTACACTTAGCTCTTTACGAGGAATTCCAAGCTTGGTCTCCATTACTGTAAACCAGATGGTTTCCAAATCAGCCATGACAGCAGTTAGTGTTCCACCTGGTCCCTTATGAAGATTAAGGCGCCCATACCTCATAGGCCAATGGAGATTGTAACAGTCAGTTGGACGAGTATATAAAGCCTGAAATTGCAACATCAAACAGTTCCATAAAAAAAAAAAGAAAAGAGAAACACCTTTTTAAGAAAATATAAAAATAATGGATAACATGAAATAAAAGCTTGAAGCTTTGTTAATGAACATTAATTCAAATTTCCATCATAGTACATGGCAATTTTTTTTTTAAATAGTTGAGAAAAAGTAAATATGCCTCTCAAAAAGGAAATGATAGCTGGGGTTAATTCAATCAAGCGTCTTACTCTGGGAAAAATACCATCTTCATTTTCAGTTAATTTTGTCATGATTCGTTAATTTAAGAACAGATAATCAATTTAAAATGTTTGAAACATATTTCTAATAGTCCATGACAGTTGTTTCATGTTCAGTACAATTATTTAAATTTAACACATTGAAAATAATTCTCAACATAGTTCTATTTTAAAAAAAAAATTTTTTTTTTCATAGTGTGTATATATGAAAGCATTTAATAAAGATAAAGACACAATGACCAACACTTTACCAAAATGTCAAGTCAGAGTCATACAGATATCAATAGAAAGTGAAATGTTAGAAATAATCATGATAGAATTAAATGGAGGAGACAGGAAATAGTTAAAAAGGAAGGAGAATATGGCTAAAGTTTGATGTAAAAAAGAAAACGAAACATAACAAGCATAAGAAAAGACCAGACAAAACAAAAACATGATAGTGTAGTTTGCTACTCCACAATCATGTTTCCATTTAAGGCTAGAAAAATGAAAATCATTATGAAAATAATTGGGAAAAAGCCTTAGAGTAATATGGTGGCATGTTGGGTTTTATGGCTTATCAACCCTTGTTGGTTATTTAATGCCAAATCTTGCTTATACATATATTAAATATATACAATTTGTAAACAAATAGTTTGTTGGTAACATTTTTAAATGAGCCAGAACTCATCTGTTTGTGCACAGTTAAATGCTTAAAAGTATTGCTAGTTAACACTAATAATTTGACATCAGTTATTTATTTGCACAGTTAAATGGTTCCAAGTATTCTTATCTAACACAAATAATTCTATTTAACATTAGTCATTTATTTGCACACAGTTAAATGCTCAAACTGTTCAATTTGACCTATACATGAAACCCAATCAGATACTACCACTCAGGGTCAGAGTGGACCTAGGAGTAATGAAGGGGTATTTCATATTCCCTAAAGCTCCAGAACTAGAGCTTCACCATGAGATAGTTTAGTGTCATATCCAGGACACCTTTTGGAAGGGTCTTACTTCTCTGCAGAGATGCAATTGGCATATTCTACAGCCCCAGCCAACTGAGATATATGATGGCTTGATGTCATTGAAAAATAATAAAAGCTTGAAGGTTTTCGTTAACTTTAGTTAATTAAGGTACAGTAGGTGTATAATATAATGACCAGATGTTCTTGAGTGCAGGTGTTATTGAAAGATACCAGCATAAAAGTTATGGGTGGAGTGGGTAAAAAAATGTCCTGCACTGAAAACTAAGCAGGCATAAATATAATCCCCAAAAACAGGGAAGAGAGTCTTGTTCACAGATGAGGAGAGAATGTAACCTGTTATATACAAGACACCTGAGAAAGAAATTCAAAGATACAAGATAAAACATGTTCTACTTTGAGTTAGAATAAGTAGCTAATAGAAATTTTCTCATCCAGATAACTGGCCTAAAAACTTGCAACCCACATACCAAATTAGCTTCTGGAAATAATATTTATAAAATTGTTTAGAAGACTTCAAGTCACCATTTCAGACAATCATCTAGTACTTGTGTATGACAACATAAGTTAAGCAGTAGACTCAAAATAGCTATTGCTGATATACACAAGAGAATTGATAAACAAAACTTTTAGAAATTTAATAATGTAGGTTCAGAATAGCAGGTACTTTAAACAGCCTGAGGCCTAGTAACCCTTGTTTATCAATTTGAATATATCTAAAGACATGTACAAAATCTAGTGTCAAATTTTCAAAAAATTTGATTTTCCATTAAGGCTAACACTGAGCTGTTCAATAGGGTTGACTTGAAAATAAGTTCAACAACCCAAATTAAGACTATTATAAAAGTTGATAATTAAATTTTGTTTCTCCACAACAAAATTTGAAAAGATTTTAAAATGCTATAGTATTCAGAAAGGAATGTGAGACAACTCGAGATAAAATGAAATTGAAGAGAACTAAATCAATTTGGATTCTGATTGTTTGAGTTACTTCAGACAAATATATATGGGAAAGACATAAACCCTAAATTTTTTATGTCCTGTATTGCATCTTAGATTTTTACTGGTATACAATTATTGTATAAGAAAGCCTCATGATTAGATCCAGTTAAGGGTCATACTTAAGATATCTTTTGTGGTCAGGTACCCAAGTGCAGGGGATGCAGTTAGCATATTCTCAGCTTTGCCATAAGAGCAGCATATTTTTGGTTATTGTGACGGTTACTGTATCTTTGTTCCGAGGTTACATTATCCTGGAACATCAGGGAGAATCACTGACTACAGTATCATACCACCCAAGCTCTATATATTCTCTGCAACTAGTTATATTTTAATGATAGCTATAAAAGCCCATATAACTAGTCAGGTATAAAGCTTGTGTATAGATTTAGTTTCGAGACATGGGCGAATGAGGAGGAGTCAAGGGCCGAGATAGCGATGTGATATAAATGAAAACGTGAAGAATTCCGAACTGGACAAACAAGATGAGGCGTGGTTATGTTTTCTTATATATCTTTCTTATATATTTTATTTTAAAGAAAGTAAAATGATAATAACAATTAAAACGAAAAAAAAAAACACAAAAATATACAGACATGACGATGACAAGTCAACAATAAAGTTCATCCCTCCAAATGAAATTAGAGTCACTTCCAGTTTTGTTTAACTATGTCCTTCAAGAAACAAAATTCTCTTTTCTTTTTTTTCTCTCTCTTTCTTTGTTCGACTTGTTTTAAACTTGAAACATGATTCCTTTGAGTCCTTTACAATTAAAGGGAGGGAACTTCCTCGCTTTCTCCCTATATTTATTTTCTTATTTCTTTATTTCTTTTTAGCGAATGATAAAGTCTCTTCTCTTTCACATTTGAAGTGGATATAAATTTTAGACAGACAAATATATTATCCACCAAAGCTAGTTGTTAACAAACAACTTTCAAAATATCTCTTTAGATATTCTTGATACAATCCTTAAACAGAAAGAATTTTTCCTAATGTAATTTATTATTGGGGATAATAAATTCTTATTCATTACTTCTGTAAATAGGAATAAATTTCAAATGGTTTCTATGTTATCTAGGATTTCTATTCGAATACAATTATTATTCACCATATTTATATTCCTCGCAATGACCTCTCGACAGAGAAGGAATCCCAATAAATCCTAGAAACATTCAAACTTTCATTTAGGTTATGAATATCATTTATAAAGAAAATTCTTGACTAACCTTTTTCCTTTTTTTTTAATTTTTATATTCGTTAAATTCCCATTAACGAATCGCAAGGCATCATCTTTCTTTTTTATGATGTCACATCTTTTACGTTGAACTTTTGTTTCTTGTTCAACAGAGTTGACGACTTCCATTAGGCCATTCTACTAGCAGAATTTCACTTTTCACCGGACCTAGTAGAAAGGGCGACCTTTCTCTCGGAACTGACTTTTGGATTTCATTCTTTTTGGTGGTAAAATGTCCTAACTGTCTCGACCAATTGTATGTCCTTTCCCTATCTGGGTCATGACCTTTGTCCCTTTTCAGTTGGTCCATTGCTGTTGCTAGGGCTCGAAAACCTGCCAATCGTCTGCCTCACTCCCGGTCCTTGTATAGTAGTTCTTATTTTCATATATATTGATCCTATAGCTGCCACTGGGCTGTCACTGTTATATCGAGTTTCAGTTTACATTGTTTGGCAATAAATAATACCAAATATCTCTTGATGATATGTTCCACTAGAAATAATAAAATACTGTATTTTTAGTTTAGAAGAAAATCATATTTTTTAAAAATTGGTAGAGGTGATATTGTAGCTACATCCTATAGCACACTGGTGTGACCCAGTACAGTTTGGGAACTGCCGTCTTTCACATTGAATAATTTTTGAACTTCTATATATTAACTACAAAAAATGGTTAAAATGTACTGCATAAATCAAATTTGGTTTGGCAGCTGCATTCATTTGAGTCTCTAGTAAAAACTCATTTTGCTATATTACAAGCAGCATCCATTCTTTCTGAATCATCACCATACTGGACATGTTCCATTTAAATAGCTTTCCTAGAACATCTGTACTATGTATCAAATGAATGTTTTCCTCCCAGCTACATCTTTGAACTTTTTAATTAGCATTAATAAGTATCTTATCCTAACTTAGAGATTTCTGCTACATTGGTCCTTTGTAATACTCTATCACATCCTTACCTTTGGTTAATAACATATCAACCTCTTATTGGCTATTGAATGCTGAAATTTGATACAAATAATTTGCACTCAGTTATATAGCTTTTCATATTCCTATCTAATGATAATGATTTATATACAGTTATAATTACTATCTAATAATAATCATTTGTTTGCACAGTTTTATGATTGCAAGTATTCCTATCTAAGACTTATAATTTTCAAACAAATTCATTTAGTCCATATATGGGAATCCAACAACTATCAACACTCCAGGTCAGAGAACAATAGCAATGAAGGAGTACTCTATACTTCACAGGGGGAGACTGCTGTGGTGTAGTGGCTAACGAGCTGGGCTGTAACATCATAGTAAGATAGTTTGAACTCCTGTTGTGCTATTATGTTCACTTTCAGACTAATACCCTTGGGAAAGGTATGAAACTCATTATCCTGCAGCTATGAGTTAAATAGAACTGCATTTGTTCTTCTACAAGGATGGCTTTGGGATTAATTTATGATGGTTGATATGCCAGTGAAATCAAACCATACTCCGTAGAGCCCCAGAACTGGACTCTTACCATAAGATACAGTGTAGCATCATACACGGACACCCGCTTCCATTTTTTTTCATATTCTAAGTTCCATCAATAAGGCTGGCCCTTCATTTGTTATTTTATAACCTGTAACTCTTAACTTACCCACCCCAAAAAAGCAATACCTTAAGGTAATTTGATTTAATTTTGAAATATAAGAGAAAAATACTAACAGAATACTAAAAGTTTACATTTTTCTCATTAGAAAAAATATCTATAGAGAAAACATTAAAGATAGTAAATACAACAAATTGTGAATTTCAAATACATCATTTATAAGACTAAATTTTAAAAAACAAAAAATAATGTACAAATAACTTCAACAGAACTTCTAATTGTTATTTACTATACAACTGTTGACTGAACAAGCTCATTGCCACTTAACTGCAGTAATCTGATGGAAACTAGTGCTTTCAGTGTGACTTTATCATAAGTCTAAAATACAAAATGCAGCTTACACTTGATACAGTACACCTAGCAGGGATCAAACTCACTACTAACTCAGATGCAAGACTTACAAAAAGTGGTCAAAAAGTACTTACTGACATGTTGGAACTGGTTTGCTGTAACTAATGAAAAAGGCAGAAGCAAGGAGAGGTGACTTCTTAAAGGAGAGTGCAATCCATTATGGGTAAGTAGGTAAAAAAAACAAAACAAAAACAGCTGCTGGTCATTCAGGGAGAAGTATTGGTAAGTAATGAAGGAAAATGGAGAGTAAGAGTGCAGGAAGAGAAAGAAGTGAAAAATTATAAGCTATTTTGGCCATTTAACTAAGGAAGGGAAGAGTAGAATGCATGCCCTCACTGATGCAATTAGACCCTTTGATAAACAGGGGGACATAGTGGTATGGCTCACAAAAGTGAAGTTGGTAGTTGAATTGCAACACATAACTCAACTGGAAAAACCAATTCCATTATACCTTGAGGGGGATTCATTGGCTTTCTACTTAGAAATGAATGAGAGAGATTGAATGGATCAAGAGGTGATAGAACCAGTATTAATCAAGGGTTTTAAAGATGGGCCTTTTATAGCCTATGGCAAACTAATAAAGGTCAAATGGACAGGCAAGTCCATTGATACTTAAGCCAACAACATCAGGCAACTGGCAAGGTTAATGGTATTTGTGGGGAGGAGTACAGAGAAAGTTGTAAAGCTGGCCTTCGTGCATGGATTTTTGGACCAAATATCGATTGCACTTCAGCAGCTACCCCGGAGAGAAACCAAAAATATGAGTGAGCTGATAACTGCTGCTAGAATGTTAATGATAAATAAGACAGAAGAATACTGAGGCATAGGGGCTGTAGCGCAACGTCAGACTAACAGTGGATCAAGAACTAAGCAAAATGGCAGATTTATTGGACACTGTTTTTTAGTGCCATGGGCCACATATGTTGAAAGACTGCAAAGAGCGACCAAAACCTCCTGTAACTTGATATGGATACAGAGAGAAGGGACCCCCATTGTCAGATTTTGTCCTCAGGGAAATGGGCAAGGGGGAATTACAGTGCCAGTAACTACATCATATCAGATTAACAACAGTGCAACACCAAAACTTGCCAATTGTAGATGTTATAATAGAAGAAGCAAAAGCAAGAGCCCTGGTTGATACAAGATGTACACCAAACCTGGTGATTCCTTGGTTGGTGAGAAGTTGGAGTGAATGAAGGCTCATAAAAGAAGTTGATGAGAGAGAGGTTAAATGCAGGAGATCTAGTACTGTGACATTGTCAGTAGAAGAGGTGTAATTCAAAATAAGTGCTCGTGTTGGAGCATATTGCCAATGGTACTATTTACCAACCCCTCCGCTCGGGCAGGATATGACACAAGGTCAAATTTTAAGCGGAGTTTAACAGGTTTGAATTCAGAGTTTTCCTTCTCCTAGACTAGTTGCCTCACCAAGGCTGAAGAACCTAGTCCGTCCTACTATTTATCCATAGCTGGAGGGAGAATAAGGGGGTTGATACCTTTCCCAAGGGTATTTGCCCGAAAGTGAACGTAATAGCGCGACTGGAGTACGAACTCGCGTACTACGATTCCGCAGTTCATCGCTTTAACCATTACACCACGAGGACACCCCCAAGCATATTGCCAATGGTAATGATGTTGTCATTGGCATGGATGCAATTGACAAATTGGGAAGTGTCACTATTGATTGAAACCACATTCAATTCAGTAAAGCATTGTGTTCAGGGGCTCTGCAACTGCAAGGTAGTGGACTGATGTGGTTAAAAGTTCAAGATAAGGACTATTGTCTAGAATTTGATGGTGAAAAAGCGCCAGTTGAATGGTGCTGGACAAATAAGCTGCCCATATAGAAAAACAGTTCTATGCAGGGCAAGGAGAGAGTGGTATTTGAGAAGGAGGTAAACCAGTAGGTTGAAGAAGGCATCCTGGTACCTTAGAAGAAAAAAAATATAAAGTGGAATATTGCCATTAATGGTGGTAACCCAGCCAACAAAAAGTCTGACAAATGCTAGACTTTAGAGAACTAAATATGTAGCATGCCACACATGAGCCAATGTTATCAATACATGTGGTGAAATCATGTGAAAGTGGAGACAAATAATAGGTGCTAATACAATCATAGATTTGAAGTCAGCATACATGTAATTACTTGTCACAGAGAGGATGTGGCAGTACCAACTTGTGAAATACAAAGGGACCACCTACTGCTTTACTAGATTGGACTTTGGGTTGAATGTTACGCCAAAAATCATGGTAGCAATGCTCAAGACTGTACTGAAGCAAGAAGAGACAATAGAAAAGGCCACGAGTTCTTATATCAATGACATCCTGGTGGATGAGTTGGTTGTGCAAGTAGAAGAGGTGAGGTGCCACCTCGAAAAACATGGAATAGCAAAACCGTTGGAGTTACTTGACTTGGGTACATCACTTGGACTCAAGTTGCAGAAGAATACAGAGACTGGAGAGTTGGTGTTCCAGAAGGGTAATCATATCCCACTACTGACGAATAAGCTGAGTGAGCAATTATTGTTCTCAACTTATGGGGAAACTGGCTGCATGCAGTTATGTAAAGAGACAGGCAGAGAAGATAAGATGGGAAAACCTAATGATTGACTGAATACTATTGTGTAAAGTAAATGAATATTAAATTTGGTTTAGCAGCTGCATTCATTTGAGTCTCCAGTAAAAACTCATTTTGCTATATTACAAGCAGCATCCATTCTTTCTGAATCATCACCATACTGGACATATTTCATTTAAACAGCTTCTTTCTTAGAACATCTGTACTATGGATCAAAAAGCTGTCTAATGCTCACTCTACCACTTAATAGGAGTGGGGAATGGTAACTAGAGTGCAGTCACAGAATAACATTTGTGAATGGGGCCCCTTGGCACATTCTTGATGTGCAATGAGTAACAGGTTCCCTGAATGACAGTGAAGATACTGAGACAAGGTGGTGGTGACAGAGCAGTTCCAGTTTGTACATCAGGAAGAGAGGTGCATCCACCTTATTGGTCACAAGATTACATAATGCAAGTATGATCTTGAGATGGGGGGGGGGCGTCTAACCAAAAGTACTGACATATTGGAACTGGGAGTGTGGTGCTTGCTGGTGTGCTGTAACAATTGAAAATGCCAGAAGTAAGGAGAGGTGGCTTCTAATAGGAGACTGTGACGCATTGTGGGTAAAGATAAAAAGACAACCACTAGTCATTCATGGATAGGAATTGGTAAGTGATGAAGGAAAACAAAGAGAAATAAGAGTGCAGGAGGGGAAAGGAAAGCAACAGCAGGAGGAGGTAAAAAGAAAGTAGCTAGAGAAGGCCAGAGGAAAATAGCAAGAAAAAGTAAAGGGAAAGCAGCATGGGAAAGGAGTAAAAACCACACCATAAAAAGTGCCAAGTTATTCAATAACCTTAGTTTAGTTGTGGCCCAAAGAAAGACATATAGAGCACCCAATAAGACTCAAAGTGATGTGTAATAGTCTGATAGCCCAGGTTACTAACCAGTACACCACATTAGGAACTCTTCAAACTTTAATTATTAGAATTGCAGACAGATTTTTTAAGTAAATCAACTGACAAAATTGATTTGTTTTACAAGTGTTAAAGTTATAACTAGTTCCAAACTTTTATTTTTTACCAATAAGCGTTACTCACTTCCTCACCAATTACAAAGTCTTGTTTCTTTTCTGTTGTGACAGTCCACGTTAGAGTTGAGTGTGAATCTGTCCATTCTCCTAACACACAGCTATTGTATGTTGCAAGCTACAATGTAAAAATAAAAAAATAAAAAATGAATTGATGGTTTATTCTTGATAAATAATTAAGATCATATTTGAAGATGAATTATTAAATTTCAAACTATGTTCTCAAAGTAACTTTATAATAATCATTACAAATTGCTGACTTTCTCATTGTCTTTAATTTCTTTTTTAAACAATGGCTCATTACTCAATAGTCATACAAACATGGTTTATTACTTAATGACCTTACAAACATGATTACTTCCTTACTATCCAGACATTCTAAGTTTGCACTTTTTTATTTTATGAAGAAGTACCCTTATTTATAAAATTAAGAGAATATCTAAGATGAAGAGAGAAAATAGTATACTGATATCTTCACAAATGTTTTCAGAAGCTAAAATCAGAGTATTTTAAAGGCCAATCAAGATTACAAGTTTAAATAGAAAGAATCTTTCCAAACATTTCATACAAGCAACACTTTAAATTTTTGCCATATTTTGTTATCCAAGGTAAATATATATTACAAAATGTATATAAAAAGAAATAATTTAATGAGAAATTTAGTTAATTTAATATCTCCACATCTACAGGTTATTGATAGTGAAGTGTCACAATGTATAGCTTGAAAAGCTCTAACTTAAACTGATATGAACTGAAAATATTCTAAATCTACACTTTTAAGATGAATTAACAATTTGAATACCAAAAAACTGTAGATATCAAATAAAAAAAAAAAAAAAAAAAAAAAAAAAAGGAAAAAGATGTATAATCCCTTAGCCAAATCAATTAACTGATCATTATCTGTGGACATTCAACTTTCCATAAGGATTCTTTTTCTTATTGTAATAGATAAAAATTAAAAAATAGTTTCATCATGTTAAACATTAAAAAGAATTAAATAAATAAAAATGTGCTCTTTAAATTATATAAACTTGTATCAATTTTTGTGCAAATTATTTAAAAGATTATTGTTCATTATTTATTACTCATTCATTTCCTTGCAAAGAAACAAAGAAATGGTAATTAGACTAATATCACATCATTTTTGTTTAAAATAAACCATCAAAATGTTTTTTTAAAATAAAATTTCTTCATTTCTTTTTCTATTTTCTCTTCCTTTCGCTGATTTGCTTTCTTTTTCTCTCTCAGACATGTACCAGGTTCCCTTTCTTACTTCACAATCAAAACAGAAAGAGGTTATAACATTTGAATACATGCCTTATTCTGTTAATATAAGAGATAATATATTCTTAAAATACACAAACCAATACTGAAGCAAATCTTACAGACCTGTTTTTGTGAAGTGGCTGTTCGATATTCTCCATGGAGATTAGGCCAACTAAGCAAGGCTTCCTCAGCTTGTTTTAGTCCGTGACGTTGCTGAGCTTTGGCTTCACTATGCTGAAAAGGACAAAATAAAAGAGCTCAAAATGATAAAACTATAATAAACATAAATCTTTAGAAATGTATTGAAAGAAGAGGGGGTGGATAGTATGCCTCCTCAGCAACAGAAAGAAAAGAGTCTCTTGTAAATGAACACGTGGAATCAATTTCTACTTAATAGAAGGAGGACAGTCAAATTTCTATGCTGAAAATATTCCTTTTTGCCTGCAACAATCTTCTCTAGCAGTCCTACACCCAAGCTCATCTCTTGTCGTGGGTCGCCAAGACTCAAAACGCCTCTCTTGTCCCTAATGCATTCAGGCAGGACTTAAACAACACTGGTTTACAAAGAAATTGAGGCAAGCACAAAAATACCCATTTTTACCTAATTTGAGGGTGCTGAATTCAAATTTGAAATCTGTTTTTACTCATCACCTCTAGTTTTTTTTAGATATGCAGTGTGCATTTTGTGCATATATGGTACATAAAGGCATATATGAATTCAGGGTTAATTCTAATATTGTGAGACTTATGGCTTATTTTTTAGTTATTATGCACTAAATGTAAGTGATAGCATTACATTATATATATATCAAGACGGATTTTGACAGTTAAGGCAGCAGGTCTCAATCCACACTCTGGCAGTCATTGGAAGAGGTTGTCTTGCAGGCGGCACAGGAGGTTGGTGTCCCTCAACTATCGTGTTACACATCTTTTGGGTTACTAAATATTAGTATTACATTTTCAAATGCACATTTAGTTTTACTTTGTTATATTTTCAGATTCTCCAATGGCTTCAAGCATGTCAAAATGTTGAGGATGCCTCAACAAGGCCAATTCTTTCTGCTACGTGTGTGGGGACTTCACAACAGTTGCACAGCGTTGAACCATCACTTCCCTCCTCAGAACCGCCTACTTTCACTATTTTGACTGTAAAATTGGTGATCAGGACAAGTCTTGGGCTCCACATTTCTGTTGTAAACCCTGCTACAATGGACTAACTGCATAGTTTAATGGCAAGAAAGTGGCTTTCAACTTTGCAGTCCCAATGGTTTGGAGAGAGCCGCGAAACCATACAGATGATTGTTATTTTTGTTTAACTAATATAACTGGTTTCAATGCATCTTCTAGGAAAAAGATCAAATATCCCAAAATTCGATCTGCTATGAGACCCGTTCCCCATTCAGATGATCTTCCTGTACCCACACCTTCAGTAAATAAGGATCTTCTTTCCTCATCAGATGAAGAAATACCTTCAAGGGAGGATTCTGCCGAGTCAATATCTTTGGAAGATATTGAGTCTACATATTCAGGAACAAGTGGCAATGAGCCACACTGGATCACGCAAGAAGACCTGAATGATCTTGCTCGTGATTTGTATCTGTCAAAACAGCAGTCAGAGCTCTTGGCTTCTCAGCTTAAACAGTGGAACCTTGTCCAGGAAGATGTAAGGATCACTAGTTTCAGGAATTGGAACAAATAAGGTCATTGGTCTTCTAATGGGTATGCAAGCGGGCTTCACAAAGTACTGTTGTTTTCTCTGTCTCTGGGATAGTCAAGCTGTATCCCAGCATTACAAGCAGAAAGACTGGGGGTCTAGAAGCACTTTTGTTCCTGGCGAACACAGACTCAAGGAGAATCCTCTGGTGGACATGAATAAGGTGCTTCTTCCTCCTCTTCACATCAAGCTTGGTTTGATGAAGAATTTCATGAAGGCGTTGCACAAAAATGGTGCTGCCTTCCAACACTTGTCTACTGTGTTCCCAGGTCTTAGTGCTGCTAAGCTCAAAGAGGGCATCTTTGTCGGACCTCAGATCTGAGAAGTGCTGAAGGATACTGATTTTGAGGAGCTTCTTAACTTAAAGGAACTGAGAGCATGGGAAGCATTCAAGTCAGTCTGTAGTGGCTTCCTTGGTAACACACACATACCAGATTACCAAGCCTGTATTGAGAAGTTGCTAAAGTCTTACGAGGATATGGGGTGCCGCATGTCACTCAAGATTCATTTTCTCCATTCCCACCTCAACTTCTTCCTGCCAAACCTTGGAGCAGTGAGTGATCAGCATGGAGAAAGATTCCACCAAGACATTATGAAGACAGAGAGCAACTATCAAGGTAAATGGAACCCCGGCATGATGGGAGACTTCTGCTGGATGCTCTTGCGTGACATCCCGGAGGCAAAATACACCAGATCTTCTAAGAAAACCCACTTTTGACTGTGGTACTATGAATTGTGTAATTGTGTCATCCAAGTATATTGATTCAATCAGTGTTCTTTATCTATCCTGTTTTATCTGTTATAAGATGCTGCAACTCTTGAAATATGCACATATATTCTCTGTTTATACTAAAATGAGACTATTTAAAAGCCAGAAAATTAGAGGTGATAGAGCAAAACTATTTATAAATTTGAATTCAGCACACCCAAATTAACAAAAAAACACCTATCCCCATTCTTGCCTCAGACCAAAAATTTATTTTTGTAAACCAGTGTAATTATACCAAAATGCCACATCGGGGTCAATCGCACAATGTTGTAATTTACATGCGTGCCAGCGTGTAGGCAGTCCTGACATCAAACACAATTCGGAGGATGTGAATTCGATATCCCCAATCGTCCATTTCTCTCACCACATGTATTTCTCTAAATCAAAATCAAATACAAAAAAATCTTTTAAAAATCAGATTGTATAAAAAATTTTCTTTTCATAAATTTATAAGATGTATCATGGAGAATGAAGCAAGCAATCAATATTTGGATCCATGTTGAAGTTATGTCCATACTAATACCTTTAGGAAAAGAATGAATCCACTTATTACACTTTATTCTGTTACCAGATATCTTGATAAAAATCAGTGGCATGCTACACTAATTGCTGGAGAAAAACTATGTAGCCAGATACTAGTAGCCCAAAAAATGAATGAATAAATAAATACATAAACATGTTGCTATGTCTATAGTCAACCTTGAAAGAGTCAAACCTAAATTTGTTATTCTTTTCTATTCCTTAACAGTTTTTATGAAAAAAAAAACAAGAGAGAAACTAGGGGATATAACAGTGAATAGCAAAATTACTTTATAACCTTGTTTGTTATAATATAAGAGACAAACCTTAAAAGTGTATAATAATACAAGCAGATAATTAGCTGTATTTTCATTTTCAAAATACAAGCTTGATAATTCAAGTTAGAAAAACAAAAAAAAAAATTAAATCATTTCTATTGATCACTTTAAGGATAAATATTTCTGTATATAGAAAGAATCACGAATACACAGCATTTAAATAGCTATCAACTAAAAAACTGCTCCCAAGCTTTATATAAAATACCATTTAGATTTAAACCAATTAAAATGAATATCCAACAAAAAGACTATCTAAGTAAGATATAATTAGATGAATATTTGAAGAATAATTATCAAATAATTACCTGGCATTCTTTTCTAACCAAACATGGATCATCATATCTCTTCTGGCCAGGTGTCTTATGTCGACGAGCAATACAATGAGGGATAACAACAGGAAAAGGATCAGATGCTCTTCCAATACGAAGGTATTGGGATCCTGGTTGAATCACAATTATGTGGTTCACCTGGATAGGCTGAAATTTTAAAAAAGTCAGAAAGATAAATTTAAATTCATTCTTTCAAGATATGTGTATAAGAAGAATATATAATAATGCAAAAGTTTTGTCATTTTTTTTTTTTCTTATTTAAAAAAAAAAAAAAAAAAAAAAAGTGGGGGGGGGAACTTTGCATTCAGGCTCAGTATTAGTTTTCAAAAAGAAGGTTGCTGGGAACTTTGGCACACCAAACTTTCTTTAAAAAGGAGGAGAAAATTCCTTTAAAAAAGGAACTAACTTTATTTAAACTGACAAATTTAACATTTACATTATCCACCATTTAACACTGTGACAATGAACGAGAGTCAAATGAAGATTCCAGCTGAAAGAAAGCAAGACTTTCTTTGGCATGTAGAGCAGAGAAATAAGAAGGCTTACCTTAAATTTGATGTCGGTGAAAATCAAGAAAATGTAGAATAGTAGTGAACGGAATATGTAGAGACTAGGTCTACATCATATGCAAATTTTGTTGCATAAAAGTAGCCTCTGAGACAAATACAAGGACAAATACCAGAGAGCAAACAATTATTGGGAGAGAAGAAGAGAGAAAGAATGAACTGGACGAACGAGAAGCAAGTTGGAAGTTAAGATACTCTGCCTGTAAAACGGCGAACTAGTATTATCGATCCCCCCTCAGAGACGAACATTTTTTATTGAAAGGCGAATCCCATAATCAATTTCAACACAAACACTAACCATTCAATTAAACATCAGTAATTTGTTAACACACAGTTAAATGATCCAACAGTTCTATTTCAAACAATTCAGTTTAGCATAAGTCAATATTAAATGGTTTAAAGTATAGCTCTGTATCACTAACCATTCAATTAAACATCAGTCATTTGTTTACACAGTAAAATGATTAAGCAGTTAATTCTATTTGACCCACCACTTAGGGCCAGAGTGGATCTAGGAGCAATGGCAATGAAGGCGTACTCCACATTCCCTAAAGCTTCAGCATTACTGGAGCCTCACCATCAGATTGTTTAGTGTCATATCCAGGACACTTGTTGGAGAGGGAGTCTTACCTCTGGAGAGATGCAGTTGGTGCATTCTACAGCCCCAGCCAACTGGGCAATAGGTGTAGTTTAATTAGGGTGAAGAAAATAGGTTTCTGCATAAATGCATTATACATCCTACCAAATCCAGACAACCTGCAGTGGGGACATCCCGAGGCAGAGTGGCTAACATGCTAGATTGCAACATTGCAGTAAGCAAGTTCAAACTCTAGTCAAGCTGTTACATTCACTTTCAGACTAATACCCTTGGCAAAAGTATGAACTCCCTTATCTTCTTGGCTATGGGTTAAATAGTAACACTACTGTCCTACAAGGATGGCTTTGCTATTAAATAACCCCACAAAAGTTGATATGCAATTAAATAAAGAAACCAAGTGAAACCAGACAACATCAAATTGTGGAAATTCAAAAAATCTAATGTAATGTATGTTGCAAAACTACTATCCGCAAATATTTTCATAGATGATAAGTATTCTCTGAAAAGCTACAGAGACAAAACTAGGTTTGGAGATTATTATCAAAGCTACTAAGATATTTCTAGTAGAGTTTTCTAGTGTTAACTGCCTAATGTCTAGATCTTGTGACCAGGTCAGTTAATTCGAAAATAGTTTCTGCCAATTAGTTAGCAATTCCTTTTGTGGAAAACATTGACTGGATACATCAATGTAAAGTGAAAAAATATAAAACTGAGTGCAATGTTTAAGAAATGGATGAATGACTAATATATTTCGTATTGAAGTTGGATGCCAAATTTTTGTAGGTCAATTCAGCCTCCATATACTTGACTAAACTGTTCATCAACAGAGAAAAGAAAAAAGGAAGTTTCAAGATCAGGTAACAGCTGCATCTGCATGAATCTAGCACTTCAACACTGACATAAAACCAACACAGGCTGATGGTATTTTGAGGTACTGCTGGAGCACCCTTGGTTAGTGGTAATAATGTTTCAGCCCCAAAACTTAACCAGACTTCTAGAGTCATCTGATCAAGGCTTTGTTGGAGGCACTGCAATTGTGGACAGAGAGTGTCCAAAGAAATGGATAGTTGCAAAAAGAATTTGTCAATCATTGGCAAAAATGCATAGCCAATAATGGTTATTATGTGGAAAAAAAACATTTTGTAGCTGAAAACTTGCTCTATTAGTTAAAATAAATGAGACATTGATTTTGGAGCTCCTCCTGATTCAGTTCAAGAGCAAATTATTTTTAAGAATAGAGGATTGAGAAATTAATAAAAGTTCTTATTCATATATAAGCAAATATAAATTTAAAAAAAAACTAATTTATAATTTTATTTTACAGTGGGAAGATTAAATAGCATCAACAAGAAGTTTAAAGCCAATTTTTCTTTTAATTTTGTAACTTCAGACAAGGATGTGAAATATAACATTTACTCACATTTTAATGACATTTTTTTCTTACCTCAGGAAATGGGAGAGATTGTGGATATAACCGCTTCCCTGCTGTTGGTGCCATCAGTGGTCTCTTTTGAAGTATCTCACTGATTTTGGAGGCAACTTTTGGAAGTGGTTCACACTTCGGTTTTTCTGTTTCCTTCTCCAGTTGTTTGCCAGAATTTAATCCACCAGTGAAACTTTCCTCAGTTTTCACTGAGTCTATTTCTTCGCCTAACAGTGTGCCATTTGGTGCAAAAATGCTACCTGCACCATTTTCATTATTCTTATCAATCGTAGATTCAAAAGAAAGGTTATCAGATGAGTTACTGTCAGTTACTTTTGGTTTCTCTGTTTCTCCAGAAGAGGTAGAGATCAGCAAAGAATCTAAGGAAAAAAAAAATGTGTCAATTAAATGATATAAAAATAGTGTTTGATAACATAATACCCATTATCTTAAGCCAAAAAAAAAAAACACACACACACAAATAGTTATGGATAGTTTTAAAATAGGTCTTTGAAATAAAGATTAGCACATTATTAATTCTGGCTAGTACTTTCTTTAAAATTATCTCTAAGGCTCATAGAACAATGGCAATGAAGGGTACTCTGCATTCCCCAAAACTTCAAGGCTGGAGCCTTGCCATCAGATATATCATATGTCATATCCAGGATACTTGTTGGAGAGGTGTTACCTCTTTGCAGAGATGCAGTCAGTATATTCTACAGCTTAAGCCAAATTGGCTGCAAATGAATGAGTAATGTTGAAGAGAATTATGAGTGTTAAATTGCAATACTTGAAACTGTATGCCTAAATTGAATTATTGGTATTACACAGCAATACTTTGAGTCATCTGTGTGCAAATGACTGATTAGAGTTAAATAGCAATACTTGTAATCACTTCATTATCAGCAAACAAATAATTAATATTGAATAGTATTATTAGTGTTAGATAGCAATAATTGAAACCATTTAACTGTGTAGAAACAATAGTAATATTATTATGCAAACAAATTAGTTCTACCTCATTAAAAAATGCAATTACCAACAAACTATTCATTTACAAATCATATATGAATATATATTTAAATGTGTGCAAATAAATGATTGATATTAAATTGTTACTGTTACATAACAATACTTGAAACTATTTAACTTTGTGCAAACAAATGATTAATAGTTAACAGTATTATTTGTATTAGATAGAAATATTTGAAACCAATTAACTGTGTGCAAAATAAAAATGAGTTCAGTCTTGTTTCTACAATACCAAGGCTTCCAAGGTAAAAAAAGGCACCAGTTTGATTCTCACTGAAAACTTTTTCAGTATATTAACTCTTATACATGGTAGCCCTGGTAAACATAGAAATAACAACTCAAGTAAGTAGCTGTCACTTCAAAATATGACCTTCAATAGGCCGTTAATTTCACTTTTTATAAAAGTAAAACACTACCTTTTTTAATTTTGCAAACACCAAAATTAGTAAATACTAAACAAACGAAACATCTGAAACTTAAAAAAAAAAAAAAAAAAAAAAAAAAGAAAAAAAGTGTGTGTGTGTAAAGTAAACTTTAACATGTGTTGTAATAAGTTCATTCAAATATCTGTAAACATGTTTGTTTAATAAATATCAAATTAATACTGCATTCACTTTTTTAATGTTACATGTAAAAGCATTTTGAAACAGCAAATGTTTCAGCTCCCGCACATATTGAAATTTAATCAAGATATGCTTTGAAGTAAAATCGTCTCGGTGAATATTTTTCAATATTCATATCAAGGCTACTGCTGCCATATATCAAAGAATATCAAAATAAAAATGCTCAAATATTACCAATAACTAAAAGCTGAAAATGGTATGAAATCAATCAATGTTTATTATGCACTTATATACTCATCAGACTGGTCTGATCTTGGTTACTATAGTCACATTTCAACTATTGTGATAATAAAAACCAAGATGCAGACACTACTGCAAGTTTATCAGTGTAGAATACTGATATTCATAATCTCAGAACATCCTGCGGAAATGTCTGTGGTAATATACAAAACATTATATGGAAACCTGATACTTACATTCACGATCCAGATAAGAGTAAGTTCCAGTCATTTCCTTAAGATTTTTTTTTTTTTTTTTAAATCGTGAACAGTTACATTTTAGTTCCAATGATCAGAAATCAGACAGAATTCACCATCTTTTTAGAGGTTGGAGGAAAGACAGACAAAAAATACAATAGGTAGGTGAATTGTAAAGCACTGAAAATGTGGTGTTAAAATGTAAATAATCAGTAAAAATAAAAGTAAGAATATAACTGCAACTAACTTATTAGGATTGTGAAAATAAAGTAGTACATTCATTTTTTTTGTACATTACAGTAGACATTTTCTCAGTGGGATATTCTAGACAAGTAACAACTATTCTCCAGAAAAATATATATATATATATATATATATATATATATATATAACAAAAAACAGCAGCAGCATTGAAATCTTACTTATGAAGTTGCTAAATACAATGGCTTTCTGACATTTTATATATATATAAAGAAAAAGTAGATAATCCTTGTAAAATGTACAAAGGGAATTCAGAAACCATTTTGCCATTGTACAGGAGCTCTAGCCAATTTATTCAAATTAAAAAAAAAAAAAAAATTTAATTTAACAGATTTCTTGAATTTCTATGTATTTATCCAACTCTTCTGTTATGGCTGAATGCAACATAAGATCAATTTTTAAGTGGTGTACAGGTGATTTGAGTTTTTCCTTCTTGTTCTCAACCATTTAACTTAGAAAGGCAAAAAGCCCAATTTGCCCTACTATTTTACCCATTGAGTGGAAGAAGAGATGGATTAATGTTTTTCCTACGGAAGTTCTTTTGAAGGAAAAGCAACCAAAAATTATATGTGAAAACATTTTTTGAAGTTTTTACAAGTGGGAATTCCAACTGATTAGATGTTAATGTAGTCAAATTGTTTCATGTTTTTAAAAAACAAATATTGTGATACATGTTATTTTGAACATATGTAACAGAGCAGATTGAGGTGACAGAGTCTAGTCTGCCAGAAATACTATTTGGTGTGGATATTAGAAGATTGGGACAGTATGCTGACAAGTCAAGAAGGAATGTTTTTATTATTTGAAGTAATAAAAGATGGGAAAAGTGGAATGTTTTTCTAAAGAGCTTGAGATGTTGTTTTATTTCTATAAAGCATAGATCAATAAGCAGTGCAGATTTTAGAAGAATAAAACCAGTACATTGTTTTTTTTAAAAGAGTGATGCAATATATTGTCACCATGAGAAAGAGAAATATTGTTTAATTTTTGGCTAGAAGAAAAATTACAAAAACATTGAAATTGATTTTTCTAACCAGGGAAAGAAAGAAAGCAAAAAAGGGAAAGTTAATATCAATTGTCATTGGAGAGACAGCTATTTAAAACAACATTGAAGAGAAAGTGAGATCACAGAGAGGTTAGCCCAAGTGCAAGCCGCTGGTTGGTCTGAGGAAAAAAAAAAAAAAAAAAAAATTATGAGAAATGGAAAATTTTGTTCCAGTTTTGGAAGTATGTAAATTTTGATGATGTATGAATCATGTGAAGAGAAAAGGGCTGTCCCCTTGCAGAGAAAGGGACAGAGAGAAAACATGATGAGGGGAATGAAGCCCTATGGTAGCAGTCACAACACAAGAAGGTGTATAGAGGCAACCACCTCCCCCTCCTAGCAGTAGGCACAGAGATTAACTATTGAGATAGCAGAAAGCAACAGTAAATGGAATTAATTGTTGAAGATTTAATTAAAGAATGGCTGTTGATGGAATACTCCCACTTGGAAACAGAATAATCAAGTATATAAACTGGATTTTTGCCGACAGTTGGAAGTGTGGCAAGAAGCCTTGTGGAGTTGATTTGAGGCTCCTATTGAAAGGGCCTTGCACCAGACTCGGAGATAACTAGATCCTCTCACATCTCATTTCAACAAGCTGAAGATAAGATTAATGTAACGCATTGAGAACACTTAGTGAGTCTTAGGGAGAATGACTGACCATGGACTTAGACTGACTACCGCAAGATAGGGGCTAGATTCCAAGAAATTCTGCTTGTATTTATGGGAAATGAAACATTGAAATGATTATTTTGTGACTGTTAATTGTTCTCTTTCTGACAAAAAACATTGTTTCATTATTTAACCTTGTGTTTGTTTGTTCTTTGGACTTCAACTTTTCATTTTTTTTTTTTTAATTATAGAATGATAAGCCAGTCTTGTTATTTCAGCTATCAGCGTGAACACCGAATCTAGTTGTTTGATTCTAAAAATCACACCGTGGGCAGACAGCTGATTTGGCTGAGATTTGATCTCCCCCTGGGGAAGGTCAGACATTGAGTGGACTCCATGGCAGTCACATATTTGGTTGCTGTGACCAGGTTGACCCTGAGTGAGCTGGTCAGGTGACATGGTCATACATAGTGAATCTAACATGGCTGCCATAGATCTTTCATGCTGCAACAAATCACTACCCAATTGAAAAAAAATCTGGGAATTATCTGGTTTTAATACTAACAATGTTCATTTGTTATTGAATGAATTTTATATTAGTTATTTTATCAAAAGACTTTCAGACTTTTTTTCTGGTCACTAAACCTTACCCACCCTTCCTGTGTGGCACAATTTAATTGGTAGGGATATATGATATGGCATGCACTTTCTGTATATAATAGAAAAAAGACAAGTCTGAAGGAAGGTATGAAATAAAGAAAAAATTTTTCCATTTAGAGCAGTTGGAAGAAAATAGCCCAAATATCGATATTAAATTTATAAAAATCTTTGAGAGCTTTTAATAACATGATTTGATAGAAAATATCATTTTCTTTTAGATTCTAAGGAAAATAATTTTGTATCAATAAAGTGCTCCTTCATATTTGTATTGTGAAAGGACACATAAGATCTCATTAATTTTTACCTACAACTTGGATTTAAATATCATTGTAAGAAATATAGTTAACACGCAAGTCATATTTTCATGTAATTTGGTTTCTAGTAACTAATTTCATAAAAAAAAAAAAAAAAAAAAAAAAGAAAAAAAGAAAAAAAAAGAAAGATTACTTAAAAATTTTAATAGTTTGATTTATGTAACCTGAAGTTGGGTAAGGTTGTCAACTTCTAGTGAATTTGAATCTATAAAGCATTAAAAATTAAGATTGGTAAAGTTATTTTGCTTTAATACTGATAATTATGATGTTAATATCTTTCAGATAAAACTAAAATTGAACCTTAAGCATTAACTTGATTTTTTTTTATTAATTCGTTGAAACAGAAAAGCAAAATATTTTATTACCATGAATTTGTTAATTTCCAAGTGGAAATAAAAAAACAAAACAAACCCTTTCAAATTAACTGCAGCAAAAAGTTCTAAGCTTTCTTTCCCGTGTGTTTACTTGCTTAAAAGACCAGGAGGCTCGTTACTGTAGGGTAATGGTTAATGACCATACGTGAAATTGACCCTCATATTTGTGGCTCAGTAATTTTAGAACCAACTACAAATCCACTCGGCAATAAGTTCTTCATTTGAATGAATACTAGTGGAATTTTCTGTAATAAATAGTTAAATTTTTACTCTTTAGCCCATCGAATTTCAGCAAAAACTAAATACTTTTTTTTTTTGGCGAGTACATGTAAACAACTTGAAAAAAATATCCGCAAGGAAGAAATTTTGAAAAAAACAAAAAACGAGAAATTTTAGAAGTTGGGTGGGGGTCACTTTGTTATATAAATTTAACGTAAAATGATTACCCACTTCCGGACCAGCAAGCATTACTGACGACCAGAAATAGCGGTAAAGGGATGTGTAATATATGCACCAGGTATATATATAATATACATTAAAAAAAATTACTGAAAATTCTCTTGATTACTATCTATTAAACATTGAAAAAAAATCTAATTTAAAAAATATGGATGTAGGCCTTATTGGAGGCAGGGGTGAAGCTAAATTTCTCTTATAAAATGTATCCTGACCGCTACTTATCGAAAATCTGTTGAAAACTCATGGGGAACACTGCCTATTTGTATATTTCAAAAATTTCTTTTGATTATCATTAGAAATTTTTTAAATTCTACGCACAGAAATCGCAAATGTTTGCTGACAGTTAGGGTGTTAGAAAAATGACAACTTATGAGGGAAAAACACAAGATTTTAACACTTTCTGGAATTCAATATAATCAAATAATGATCGTGCTCCGCCAAGTGGAGACCAAAGTCGGGTTAGCAATTGAATAGCCTTCCAAGAGAGCGAAGGGTTGCATGAGTGTAGCTACTTTAATCTCCACCAATGATTGCTGATAGTGCTACTCCACGGTCAACACAAGTGACTCCATCCATACTGGCGAATATTGGTCAACCGTATCACGAGTAGACAGAATTAATATTTTCGATAAACACTGATGAGGTGGGGTGGGTCATTTTACAAGACATACACATGGCAAATTGTCGTTTTAACATTTTTTCAATATACGTATCTTCAGTTTCAGATTTTCTATCTGGTCTTAGTAAAATTCGCTTTTTACTAACATCTTTTAAGTCTACCAAGAAGAGTGGATATATGAAGAGTCCCAAAAATGTAGAGAAAAAAAATTGATTGTATAAAATAGTTCAATAAAGAAAACTTCCATTAGTGGTTTACGTATTAAAAATTATAAACGTAACACCGTCCAGATAAGAGTAAATTTTAGTCATTTACTTCATTATATTAAAACTTACATTTAATTCCCAAAATTATATACGCTATAAATGTGGTTGAGGGGAAAGAAAAACTATGGGTGAATTCTTATGAGTTGAAGACGAATTTGGGGGGATTTATTCGTTCGGTAATAAATAAATAAGAAGTGAAATTAAAAAAAAAAAAAAAAATGAAACATGACTGAAACTTACTCTTAATGGTATAGTGATTATTTTTTTTACATATTTAATTTCACAAAAGAACCTTATTCAAGACAAAATTTAAGTCTATTTCTAGAAAGTAATCAAAAGTACTGCATTTCAATAAACAAGTTTGGATTATCACTTCAGAAATTTTCTTAACCGAATTATTCTATACACAAGTACTAAAACACTCGTCACATTTACACGTAAGGGCGGTAACTACAAATAACACTACTAAGTTGAAAGAAAAACACAGACTTAAACTTTAAAAAATCTATTAACAAATTGCGCAATTAATAAAAATAGTTAACTAACTGTCTTCACTGATCTCTACTTCAGATTCATTTAGCACCGTAGCTTCTAAGGAAAGATCATTAATGATCAGCCCATCGCTGCTGTCATCATCCAGGCCACATGTTAAAGTCGAATCTACACAAAAATCTCTTGTCTTCTCTGATGACGTCATGAGTTTGTGCGTATATTACAAACTACTTCCCTTCGTTTTAGCGGAAAATTTAAAATTTCATTTATTGACCATGCTTATCTCTTTTTATCCCCCAATATTTTTGGTATGGTCTTATTTGCGTATTTGCTTTTTTTCCCTTAACTATTGATAAACATTTTTTCCCGATTTTCAACCTACAATAGCCTTTAATTAAAAAAAGAAAATTTAATGAAAAATTGCAAAAAAATCTTTGTTTTATTTATTCAGGTATTTATTCAATACACGAATCAGAAGTGAAACTCAATACGAAAGTGAATTGCTGTTACGGTATTTCCTGTAAACATATACAAAACTCGAGATTTGCCAGTTAAGTTTCCTTTTCAAAGATATTGACTTAGTATTACAAAACTTAGCATGGCAATAAAAAGTGTAAATATCTGAAGGTATCTATTTACAATATATAGCATGATTTTACATACATACACATATATATAACATAATCTAATCAATTACTATAAAGTCATAAGCTATTATGTTCACTTTCATACAAATATCTTTAAGAAAGGTATGGTTCTCCTTATCCTCCCATCTATGGGATAAATAGCAAAATTACTGTTTTTCTACTAAGATGACTGGCGTTTAATAGTCCATGAAGGTTGATATGAGTTTTTTTAAAAGTAATTTGAGTCGGTCAGGTTTTTCTTTCTTTCTTTCTTTCTTTCCCTCCTTCACTCGCTTCTTTCTCTCAACTCTTCGAACAGTTACCGACGTACCCCCAGTTACCCCCCCCCAAAAAACAACAAAAAACAGATGATATTTGTCGCCCGCCCCATCAAATGGGCGAGTACGGTATAAAGCCTTTTCTAAGGTGGGTCCGGGCATGGCTGTCGCTATAATACCATTATTATAGTATAATATAATACCAGTATTATAGCGACGGCCACGGTCTGGGCGCAGGACTGTAGCCAAGACGCGCCCGATCGTGGCCTCCACGATATGTATTACCAAGGCCTGTCATATGATTAAAGTTGACTTGCTGACGTCACACTAGTAGAGTTCTGTTTTATTTACTACACGGCGTCTTTCAGCTTGACTCAGTTTCAGAACCAAACATGCCTTTCCCTTATGTAAAGGGAATTATAAAAATAGTCCGAAAGTTCATTGTTTTTCATTTCCAAAAAGTAAACATTTATTTGATAAATGGAAACATGCCATTTAAAGGGAGAATTTTACCCCGAGTCCATTTAGTTAAGTATGTAGTTAAAATTTTAATCACCATTTATTTCAACAGGCGCTAAAATCAAAATTTGTTAAAAAATTAGTTTTGCCGTAGCACAAGAAAGAAAGCAGTTTTAAAATTAAAACTGAAGCCGAAAAAAAACTTGTTAAACATTATATTTTCTAAAAAAAATATCAATTAAATTTTTTTTATTGATATTTTATTTAAGAAAATAGTGTTTTCTTTTCAATGAAATATTTTAAAGAATTCTTAGAAAACGATCGTAAAAACTTCTAACTTTTCTATACTTGAAACTTTATGAATCATTTTTAAACATGAAAAAATATTCCTGAATTTGACTTTTTTTTCATTCTTGAATGACCAAAAACTACAAAATTTATTTTTTTGTCAATTTTAAAAGAATTTTTTTTTTTTTTTTTTTTTGAAAACTCTGTAAAATTATTTGTACCCAAAATCAAGTCACGATGCCGAAAATTTAAATTTGAAAATGATGACTTTGTTTAAACCTATTATTTCTGATTAACTTTTGAATTTATTTGAAACATAAAGGCCTTCTTCACACCACAACACTTGAATTTTAAAACATAATTTTAAAATGTTAAATTTTTAGAAAATATTTAGCACAAAATAAACACGCTAACACATTCAAAAATATTTTCCAAACATTTTTTCCTTTTTTGATAATTTGAAAGTTTTTCATGCATATTAATCCGTAGAAAAAATTGGAAATAAAAAAAAAAGAAGATTTTTAACTTACGAATAATTTTTTTATGGTTGGTTTAGGGTTTTTAATCCTTAAAAAAATAATTAGTAAGTAAACATTTAACCAAAAAGAGTTTTGCAAAAAGATTATTTTTTATAAACAGTTTAACATCATAAATGAAATAGAAACGTTAATTTTTACATTTTTTTTTTTCATTTTTTACTATTAAAATATTTTAAAAATGCAATTGAATTACCAAATATCCTAGAATTTTTTAAGTGTATCTTTTTTGAAAGGTAAAAATATCTTTTTATTTCATCCAGGAGGATTAACAATGGATTCAAAATATTATTTTAAAATTCGAACTCCGTTGATTTTTTAGCAGAATTTCCCTAAAGACATTGTTTTTCTAATGAATGAAGATATATTTTAACTTTAAATTAAATTAGGGTAATTCACTTGATTCAGTGGATAGCTGGACTTTGGAATAGTAATACGAAAGTTCGAATTCCAGTCTTTCCGTTTACGTTCACATTTGGATAATATCCTTGGGAAAGGTATAAATAATTATTCCCTTCAGCTATGGATTATATTATGCTTTCACTGCTGATCTTATTCAAAAACTGTGTATTGACAAAAACGTTTCATTGTTTTCGGCATTAAATGACTTAAAAAGGATGATATGCAGTAAAAAAATAAAACTAAACGAAAAATTAATTCATGAGTTTTTGATAGGCATATTTCTTTATTCCACTAAATTAACCCCGATGATTTTTTTTTTTTGATTTTTTTTTTACTATATATCCTTTGCCATTCATTCATTCATTCATTCATTTAACAATTAATAAGATGTAAACTATGTTGTGGTTTCTTTTGAAATTATTTTTCAGGTATGTGAACTTCATTTTCGACCTGAAGACATAAAAAGAGAATCGTCAGCATTTGATAAAAAACGGGTAAACCTATTACAGTTAAACTTGAAAGACAATATATTTATGATGGTGCTATACCTAGGATTCTTCCAAACTGTCCCTCCTATTTATCTTCATCGACCTCCTTTAGGAAGTCACCAAACAAAAAAAAAAAAATTCAAAGGGAAACTTTTGATGAGCTTTAGATCAAAGTATTGCAGATGACCTAGCAAACAAAAAATGTTCCATAACATTAATGATATGGAAAATAAATTAAATTTTATTGACAGAAATTATTGGACCATTATTAGGAAACAGGATAAACTTATTATTTGCCATATCATCCAATCTCCATATCCTAAAACGACCATGTCTTTTGTAAGTAAGTAAAGTTGGCGACCATAGTCGAGGGTAACCCGAAGGCTCCCTTTTCGATAGCTACTACACCAATGTGTAGGGGAGGGCGCTACTCCTTCCCTGGATTGCTCTACTTTACCCTTGATCCGTACCTTATAATGCTGAGTGTTAAGCAAGGAGGCATCAAGTACCATTTTTTGAGTCTTTGGTATGACTCGACCTGGGATTGAACCCAGATCTCCCGGGCCATTGGCGAACACTGTAACCCCTAGGCCAATGTCCGGTATGTCTTTTGTAATTGATTCTAATTTTGCAGCACATGTGTTCTGTAATAATGTGGAAATTCATAGAATAGGGGAGTATAAGATTCCTAACTTTGTAACTGATATAAATATTTTTGAAATTTTCATCTCAAACCTTAAAAAAATGGACATAGAAGAACAACAAAGCAAACCACAAAATGATATTTCAATATCAAAATTGATCATGTCATTTCTGTTATTACTGCAAAAGGAGTCAAATAGATATTACAGTGTAATTAAATTTATATATGAAAAAATAAACCTAATGACACTAAATAAGTTCAATTATTCAACAGAAATGATGATATTTTCTTCATTATTATATAACTGTTCTCCTACTGGATACAGATTGTTAAGAGATTAAAAAAATGTAATTTTACCAAGCTATTCAACCATTAGAAAACTTACCCTATCAACCTCTATAAATCCTGTTGTTGAGCAACATAATAACAATTTTCTCATGTATATAAAAAATAAGTTCAAGTTACTTGTGCAGAAAGATATCACAGTATCGTTACTTATTGATGAAATTCATCTAAAACCTTATTTTGATTATAAAGGTGGCAATGTTGCTGGCTTAGTCAATAACACCAATGAGGTGGCAACAAGTGCATTTGCTTTCATGCTGAGTAGTGTGTTATCGAATTATAAGGATGTTATACATATAATGCCAACTAAATGTCTTAGAGCAGAAAATTTATTCAACATAATTAAACATTTGATAATTGGGTTGGAAAAAATATGCTTTAAAGTACTGTGCGTAATAATGGATAACAATGCAATCAATAAAAAAGCTATGTCTTTATTTTGTACCCTAGCAAAACTTTCAGTTGTATATCCAGATCCAGTTCTGAAGTCTAGATCTCTTTTTTTCATATTTGACTCAGTCCATATTTTAGAATGTATCAGAAACAACTGGCTTGGTCAAAAAGATGTAAGTAAATGCATGATATTTTCAAAGTTTTGTTTCAATGGAAATCATGAATTAGATAATATCCAAAGTGCTCCATTTTGTACCTTACAGAAACTTCATGTCCTGGAATCACAATCACTTCTAAAACATTGTTACAAAATGATGGCCAAAGCCCTTTCTCCTTGTAATCTTGAAAGGCAAAATGTTAATTTAGTGTTACAAATATTTAATGAATATACTATTCAGGGATTACTAACTTTAGGAAAAGAAAAATGTTTGCTCAATTTTGCTGAAGTTGCAGAATTTATAAACATATTTTTTATTTGGTGGAATATAATGAATGTAAAAACACCAGTTAAAGGTTGGAATCTTCAAAATAAATATTGCAATCCATTAAAATTAAATGAAGATAATTATGCATTTCAAACAATATTTTGTAACTGGTTGGAATCTTGGGATAGCATTCCTGGAAAAAGTGGTAAATTAACAAAGGAAACTTTTACTGCTTTACACCATATCACCTACGCCATTTTAGAACTTACACAATATTGTACAGAAGAATTGAAAATGGTGTATATATTACCTGGAAAATTTCAAACTGATCATCTGGAGGCAAGATTTGGCCAGTATCGACAACTTAGTGGTGATCAATATAATATCTTTATATGTCAAGTATTTGAATGTGAAAAAAAATAAGAATGTTGTCTATTTTAAAACTTAGCCTGCCTCTTAATAATCAAAGTATTAATTTGATGAATTTACAAGAAGTGAATTGGAATGAAATGACAGAGGAACAAAATTTAGATATTTATGAATTTAACATTGATGTAACTGATAATGATGTTCATCAGTGCAAAGAAGTCCTGCCTATTATAATATATTTAGTGGGTTATTGCTGTTATGCCGTTTTAAAAAATGAAATATTATAGTTGCAAAAGTTTAGTATCAGGAAGAGATGATATGCTACCTGATATAAACAGATATTTTCAAGGAATCAATAGAGGTTCTCTGTTATATCCCAATGATGTAACAACAAATTTAGTACTATACAATTATATTGTTATTAATAAACTTGTAAAGAATCCTTCTTTTCTTCATTCAATGAATCAAAGAAAATTGTCTATGTACATGACTTTGGGTGTTTTGGCTAATGATGAACTTCTATTTCATGTTGACTCATGTGGTGAATGTCACAGCATTGAAAAAATAGAAAAAATGATTGTCTGGAGCTCTTCTAATGCATTATTAAATAATTTTTATAGCAAGGAAAATGATAATATTACTTGTAAGAAGTTAAGTAAAAAAAGAAAACTTCAAACATTCAACTGAATTTTGAGACTTTCATAAGTTTGATTTTTTTAAAGCAGTAACTTGAATTTATATAGTTTGAATTAATTTGATTAAATTTAATTTGTTGCATTTTTTGATATTTTTAATTAATAATTTTTGTTTATTTATTGTTACTTCTTGTTTATTCCTAAATTCTAATGTTGGTTGCTTGATTTGCTATATTTGATTGATTCTGATTTTAAAATTCTTGCAATTAAAACAAAAGTGATCGTGACTTTTCATAATTAAATTAAAAATATGAAAATTTAATCAGTGTTTGTTAAATTGTTTTTAAAATTTAGACGAATAAACGAAAAATTTTGTCTTTAAAACCATGTTTATTTACAAACACGACCGACAGTCAGTGATGTTTATGTTTATATTTTCTTATTAATTATTGTTTTTCTTAATTTTACTTAAAATTAATAAAAACCAGTATAAATCAAAACATGTCTCTTTCTTTTCTTTCTTGTTACATTTTAAAAAGTTTTAAAATCTTTATTAAAAAAACAACTTTGTGATTATAATTCAACATTGTCATGAAGTGAGAGATTCATGGCTCTACTAGCGTGATATCACATTTCATCACACAGGCCTGGGTAATAGTGATGGCCATGATACAATCCCTTTTCAAACTCCTTTAGAAAGGTTGAAGCTCATTGGTCCGTTGACAGGTCTGCTGTCAGCGTCCTCGAAATGGGGGTCTTGGAATGCCTGATCTAGAGAGCCACTGGCTTACTTAGGCCGATCCTTGATGAAGGACACGGTGTGGGGACATAAGGTGAGAGCCATCTTTCCTCGCCTAGTCCAATCCTGAGGCTAAAGGCTGTCGTAGGCCGAGGGATGAAGCACCGTTTGTCCGTGAGTACCATAGGGCCATACGCAACCTTCTTCAGTCCAGTGAACTTTCACGGTCTCGAAAGGAGCTGTATTGGGAGTTAGTGACAGGTTCCGTTTCAGATCTTCTGGAGAAGCGGCTCAGCTGGTCGCTAGGGGAGATTCGCACCCAAAGGAATTGGGCACCAGGCTCGGGCTTCTGAACAACACCGAGTTCTTGCTTACCTGGTGGCTCACTCGGAACGCGTTGGCTCTCAATGACTGAGCTTACAGAGCATGCATGACAGACATGCCTGATTGTCTCCGCTGCCGCAGTGGTTTAGAAGAAACGGCTTCACACACCTTCGACTATTGCGAGCGAATTCGCCCGTTCTGGAGTCACGTTGAGGAGTGGACGGCTCACATCAGCCCCAGACAGCTCATGCTGCTTGATGTTGGTTACATTGTAGACAATGTTGACCCTCCATATCAGGGTAAGAAGCATGTGGTGTTTCTCGTGATCCTAGCTGTGGCCAGAATGGTGATTTGGGAGATGCGAAACAAGGGATTGTATGAGGGTGCAAATTTTTCTCATGGCGATCTGATCTTGTTCTTTAGGCATCAGCTTAGGGTCAAGATTAGGTGTAATAGAAAATGCTTAGACCAGATAACATTCACCAAAAGGTGGGTGAATGCAGCGAGCCTGGTCGTACGAAAGGGAGCAATGTTGGAGTCATCCTTCCCTCCTCTTCCTGCGCATGGTGATGATGGCCCAGGTCCTTCGAGACCCCATCCCGGGTAAGTAGGATTTTTTGTACCCCCTTGAACCTCTGGCTAGTTGCATGAGGTGTGTCATTCGCCTTATCACTTAGTTGTTAGTTATCAAGATTTTCTTCATCCCACATTCTTTTTACTCCTCTAACCACCTTCCAGCCACCGTTTTTTGAGTATCTTGAAACCACATTACTGTAATTCATGTTGTCCTTTCCTCACCACACCCTTCCCTGATTTTCTTTTTTTTATCTCCATTAGTTTAGAAATAGGGACAGCTCGGCTTGTTTTCGACCCCGTCTGGATACTGGAAAACAATTGACTCTCCATATCATAGACGAGTGGGGGGACGGAAGGGAAACTAAACGGGGTTTATTATTTTTTTTTTACTCGGGTTTTTTTCTCCCCTTCTCCATCATGTTTTTTCAATTGTATATATATCATTTCATTCCATCTGGATTTTTTAGTAGGTTCTCATAGAGAATTGTATTTTGGTGATTGTTGCACGTCAGACGATGTATGGGTGAATTTGTTGTATAGTGTGTTTGGTTAGCAGAAGTGGCTAGCTAGGGCTTCCTAGAACGTCTCAGTCTTCTTTCTTTCCCATTCCTCTCAAAACTTTTTGGGCCTTGTGCCCACCTGAAATTTTTCAACTTTTGGGAAATAAACGGCATGCGCGTTTTCTGGTAGCGAAGATCTTAAAGGCATAATTCTACATTTCATGTTCGCATGTGCCTTACTTCTCTATAAACATGCAAAAAGGTCCTTTTAAGGACCATTAGAGATCTTCTTTGGGTTGGTGTATCTCTGACAATTCTTACGAACTCGTTGAAGCAGACGGCCTGGAGGCAAACATGAAGAGGACTCTATGACCACCCGGTTTTAACCATTTGAAGCTATTCCCAGTAGATGAGTGCTTGATTATTTTCCTCTTAATTTGCAGAGACAGCCCCTGATTTTTAAGGTCCCAACCCTATCACTAATAAAATCCATAAGAACTCACACACACACACGTACTTAAAAAAATTAGTCTAATGACCAAAATGAATTAGAATGATTTAAGATTTTAATGATAATAAATCATTATGGTAAAATTTTAAAAAGTATACATATTATTGTGTGTATATTTGGTTATATAATGCATTGAGGATATAAAGATAATGATTGTATTTTAAACAGAAGTATTATGTTGAAGTGATACATTCAGCTCAACATAAATACCTTCTTTGATGTTGTGCTTTGATTTCTATAAGCTTAAATTATATCATATTATGAGCAAGAGTTTAGAACTCTTTACTGAAATAAAAAATATAATTTAGCTATTCAGAAACACCATGAGTGAATGATGAAGAAGTAAATCTTATACAGGTAGGAATTTGTATGCTGCATTGAATTGTATGCTAATGTGATGCTAAACAAAAAACAATTTACTCAGAATTATTGGACCACAGAAGGTATTTTTGATAATCTTTAAAAACTTGTGTTAACACTTAATTTTTATGTAAAATCATATCTTATATTTTGATATTAAATATGTTTTTAAGCAACTATTTGTAAATTTATTGTTGTATTTCAGTATGTTTTCTCATTATACCACTATTAACATACCAACTTTTTAGCTAATTGAAATTAGTATAAAGTTAGATTGACATTTCAAATAGCATATGGACTGTTGAATAGAATTAAAACTCATGATATTTAATTTTGATAATTATTATGCAAAGATGTATAATTAAATGAAAAAAGATAATAATAAGAGAATTAAAAATCACATCTTCAAAGTTTTCAATGGCACACCATGTAAATGTGTTAAAAACCAAAGAAATAAAATGTACTGTTACAGATTTAAGAAAAAATTCAATCAACAATTGAGACATTTGAATTCACTCGATTTTTAAAGTTAAAATGCAATTTTCTTGCAGAATGCACTAATAATGACTTGGGATAAATTTAAGGGAGATAATTCGGATACATTTATAAATTGACAAAATGAAGTTTTTCATTGCTTAAGTAAAAGAAAAGATAAATATTTGCATGTATATTGCAAACAATTTATAATTAGTCATTAGGTGGAATATGTATATATAATATCTAGGTAGTTTTCAAAATACAAATGATTATACATGTAAGAAATTTATTTGATAGAATTGTTTATATCACTAAGATTTGCAGCAGACCAGCCCAGACTTCAAAATTATCATGAGATGTAATAACTGATGAAAAGCACACTATATTTTCTTTTAAATTGAACCAGGATGAACCAATTCTAAAACGTTTACTTGTAAGTTGAGTGGCCTAAAATTATCATCACTATTATGTTTGAATGCAAGCCTATGTAAAACATAATAAAAGAAAATCTATTGTTTGTTTTATTGTCGAAAACTGATCTTATTCAGTGATTGTTTATATTCAATCATATTAACTAATATTTGGGATATATTTTGTCATTAATGTTGAAAAGTAATGATAGATTATGAAAATCATTGAGTAAAATTCCATTTTTTCAACACAAAGCATTTACTCAAAGTCAGATTGAAAGTATAATTTCTGATAATTTAACATTCATATGTTGGAGCTTAATTTCTTCATAGAATATGTTTATGAACAATATGCAAGAATACCAGCTTGCCTTGTTAACTGGGGATATAGACTATGCCAACTGTATCTCTCCTGAGTGGTAGCCCTCCAACCCACTAACATGTGTCCTGGGTATGTCAGTAAACCATTTGATAGTAAGTCTCCAGTCTTGGAGGTTTGGAGAATGTGTAGTGCCCCTTCATTGCTTTTAGTCCCAGCTTTTAGTCCCAGTCCCAAAGAGGTAGTATCTGTTAGTGTCCCTGAGTAAAATAGAAGTATTTAGTCCTTTACCATATCATTTATATATCACTTCCCTATGTGCAAAAGTTAAATTGAAATATTAGCATTACATACCAATACTTTAAACCATTTAACTGTGCAAATAAATGAATAATGCTGAATATAATTATCAGTGTTAGATCGCTATCTTTGAAATCATTTATTGTCTTGGATATGTGGAATACTCCTTCATTACCATTACTCTCAAGTCTACTCTGACCATAAATGGTAGTACCCATTTATGGGTCAAATAGAAATATTCAACCTTTTATTTGGGATTATTATCAATATTAAATCGAAATATTTGTGTTAAATAGCTACACTTGAAATGTAAATATGTGCAAACAAATGATAAGTTTTATGTAAGATAGTAACACTTGATAAATAGAAATAATAATGTCAAATAGCAATAGTAAGTAAAATTGGTGACCATAGTCGAGGGCAACTCGAAGGCTCCCTTTTCAATAGCTACTACACCAAGGTGGAGGGGAGGGTGTTAATCCATTTAACTGTATGTAAACTATTAATATTAAATAGTAATATTATAGTTCACTAGCAATACTTGAAAACATGTAACTGTGTGCAAACAATAAATAGTAATATTTGAAACCATGTAACTGTGTAAATGAAGGATTAATATAAAATAGAACTATTAGTGTTTGATAGAAATACTTGAAACTATTTAACTTTGTGTAAACAAATCAGCTCTGGCTCATTAGAAAATGTTATCCACAAACTTACCAATCATATATATATATATATATAATGTAAACAGGATTTAGCATTGAGTAACCCAGAAGGGTTGATATGCTATAAAACACATCTGAACCAAATGAAAGGATACCTGCATACATTTAAATGGTGAAATGCCATATCTCTTGCGACAATATTTTATAAAAATGACATTTTCTGATTTTGCTAGGTTGCCATCTACATCCATTATATGTAATGTGTTTCACAATGAATTTGATATTATTTGAAATTGTAAGAATGTATACATGAATGAATAAGAACTTTGTGAAAACTTCAAACCATAACCTTCATCAATCAGTCAATCTCAGTTCATAGATGTGCATCATAAGAAGAATTTGATGTGTAGCAATTTAATATAGAAATATCTTAAAATTTAAATATATTCTGTATGTCATCAGAATGCATTGAGATTGATATTTAAATGAATAATTTAATATGATCATTTTGAAAAAAGAATAAATTGAAGTAAGTTACAGTTAATACTAACATAAAGTGTAAAAATCTTTCCATGAATTTTATAATAGTAGTTCTGTGTAGTAATTACTATGAAAACTTTATAATTCTTATTTTTTACTTTTATAAATTTCTTCCAAAATATATCTGATGGTTTTGTTATCTTTACTGATGTGTGTGTGTGTGTGTATATATATATATGAAATTGTGAAAGACATTCAAATGATAGTAAAAAATCCCTTCTTTGAATTTAGATACTACCTGACTTTAATATTAGCTATATAGCAATGAATGTAATAATCCCCCCTCCACGTAAAAACTGTGCAGTAAATTAAAAGTTTACTAATGTCATTATAAAGAAATTAAGAATGAGTAATTATGAAAATAAGGACCATGTTTTTCTTTAATATAAAAATTGTCACGTGGTGTCCCATTGAGAAGATAGAAATATGATTACTACTATCCTCCTGTTTGAATTAACAGTAGCAAGCCATCAGAGAATGACCGTTAAGAACAGATGTGACCTCCCTCGGGTGACCTGACACGGGAAGGAAGAAGAGAGAAACCAAATGATTGGCTGGGACCCCAAAACAGAAGTGGGGACTCCTTCCCGTCAGCAGAAATAGAAATAAGAAAAGTTAGTTGTTGGACAGGGTTCGTGGCAGACGGAACCAAAGCCAGTACTCCGGGTAGAAGAAGACAAAAAAATATCTTGAACACGAAGGAGCCAAGTTCTTCAAGCCAGTATTAAAAATAGCATAAAGTCTATTAGCCCGTAAAAGAGGAATTATTCTCCACAGGAACTCCATCAAGGAAAAAAGATAAGTAAACTTTGAGACCATTTCTCCTTATACCCAATTTTATATACCCTCTCTCTCTCTCACAATTTGAAGAAAAACGAAAGACAAGAAACGAAGAAAGACATTTATGTTCATGGACTGTTCATTTATTATATATTTGACACATTGAAGGTGTATATCTATGTGTAGTAAAAGATTGATATATTTTAATGTTCCCACGTGGTCTAAGTTGTTCTTTGCAGTGTCTTCTACGAGTTTGTTATGTCATATTTCTTTTCCAGCTTCTATTCGCCTTATGATATGCTCGCTTAAAATTGTCCAATTAATTCCTTTAAAATATCACACGGGAAACCGGAATTGCCAACTACTATAATTAGTATTATTACGTCTCAACCTAGAGGTCCATATCTTCCATTGTCTAGGGGAGGAAGACTAGTGGCCTTGGTGGGTGTGTGTATAGTGTGAAATTTGGAACCCCTTGCCAGCGGCGGTCAGTCTAGCCCTAAATTAATCCCCCACATAATATGCCAGTTCTTATGTGCCCGAGGAAAAAACTTTGAACGAGGACTTATTCTACAAGGGATCAAGTGCCAACCTGCCCCGTCTTCACACGTGCAAAAATAAAGTCCCGTTTTGGGATTTTAAAGAATTTGCCATCACAAAATCTTTAGAGGTTAAGTTACTAAACCTTCATCTATAAATTAAAATGTAAAACTGCTGTCAGTATTTCAGTTATAAAAAGTTGGCGACCATAGTCGAGGGTGACCCGAAGGCTCCCTTTTCGATAGCTACTACACCAAGGTGTAGGGGAGGGTGCTACTCCTTCCCTCGATTGCTTCACTTTACCCTTGATCCGTACCTTATAATGCTGAGTGTTAAGCAAGGAGGCATCAAGTACCATTTTTTGAGTCTTTGGTATGACTCGACCTGGGATTGAACCCAGGTCTCCCGGGCCATTGGCGAACACTCTAACCGCTAAATGTTAAAGAACTCACTAATATTTTCGGAAACATGTTTATTGAAAGGAAAAATATGCATTTGCTATGCAATGAATTAGAGTATGTTCTATGGAATGGGCATTAACTTAGATAAACCTTACACAATAATTATATTGCAGTTTTCTGGCATGTATTTATTTGTAATTGATAATTTGAAAGTATTGATAACAGATTATGTATATATTTTCTAAATAATTATCATGCAATCAATTGTTCTAATTCAACTAATGTATTGTTTATAGTACCTTATTGTAATGAAAAAAACAGGGTCGGAAGTCCTTCATGCCAACTATCAGAATAACACTACTTCACAACTCACGCCAACTCCTCTTAACTCAATGTCTGCTTTCCGCTTTCAGAATAAATCTACTTCGCAACTCATGCCAACTCCTCTTAACTCAATGTTTGCTCTCTGCTTTCAGAATAATTCTCTGCCTCGCCAATTTGGTCTTTTTATAGCCTCTTCTCCTCATATGCAAATTACCTCTACTCGCATATTAGGAGTCCACAAACTCGCATTCCTCTTTTTCTTCTCCTGACGGTCAAACGCAGACACGATGTGAGTAATCTATTCCATTACTTTTTATACCACACTTATAATTGAACCAAAAATGTTGACTAAGTAAACCAGTGATTGGAATGGTTAAAAGATGAGTGTTAAAGTGAGATTAATTTATGATTCCAATGAAAGTAGGAAAAGCAATAGCTGTTATGATTGAGAAGAACTTAATTGAAAATCAAGGGTACTATTCCTGCTGTATTTTCACTTTCAAAATTTTGGAAAAATAAAATAACACTGAAAGGATTAAATAATATTTCAATAAAAATGTTTTACAAACATTTAAACTTGTGGATTTTTGTGTCTGATTTCAATTTGTAGAAATATTTTACAATAATGTATGCAACATTTAAAAATATTTTTACATTATTTATGTTGAGAATATATGTAAACTTGGTAAACATCATAGCACTTGAAAATATAAGTCTTATATTGTAATTATGATTCACACTAATTAATGCTTTCCAGTTAAGTAGATAAAATTCAAAATGAATTTACAAAACTTGATTTGAAGCTCATTGAATAATTTTATTTTTTTCCAGTGTAATGAATTGTGATATGAAAACAACAAAGTTAAAGAAATGACTGAAATGACCACTTGTGAATTAAGGTTGATCAGATTCCTAATGGGTGTTCTATAAAAATACAAAATCAAATACAAATCTATAAGAATGCTTATGATTTTATTATATTCATCTTCAGTGAAATTGTGGAAATGAAATTTAATTAAAACTGACTGATACTCCAAAGGAAAAAGCTAAAGAAAGAATATATTAATGAAACATAAATATGCAAAATTCATCAGACTAATTTTGCCCATTAAAATCCAAATTCAATGTTGAAACCTGTTATAGAACCCTGGCAAAAATTTTCCATTCAGGTAAGAATGAAACATTTTTACAAATACAGTTTTTTTTTGTAAATTGCATGTCAGATTTGTTTTTGTGTATTATTGAGAAGTTTATATTATAAATAATAGTATCATAGACAGTTAAAAGAATTTTTTAGTGAATCAGTAAATGAAGACCTTTATAATATTAAATTTCATACTGATATATATAAGTGATATCTGGATATTAAAAACATCCTTATTTATTGTTTCTAGTAAAAAGTGTTTAACTGCTTACAATAAAGCTGTACTCCTTTAAATCTCACTGAATGTATGTATAATTACAGTAATATGAAGTATTATTAACAATGTGACATAAAGTAATAATGTATATTTCTAATGTTGTTGAAATTTGTAAATAAATAAGAATATGCAGGAAAATTAAGATAGATACAAATTTGAATTTAAAAAAAAAAAGGTGTTTTGGAATTATTTAGCTTATATGTATCAGTAAATTTTTGTGTTATAAATTGATTTCCCTTTGTAGGTGGTTATATTGATTTACAATGTGGCAGTTTGTAATTGGGACAAAACTGATAACAATACAGCAGACTACTCATAAACTTGTTTATTATGGGCAGAATTCAATTTTATGTAGAATTCAGACATGGACTCAAAAACAAACATATACAAGGATTATTAAATAAGTTTCCAGACATTTTCATATGGGCACTTTTATTGATAGTACACACATGAAACTCTGATCCCCTTTGAAGTAATCTCTTCCGGCTGCTATGCACTTGTTGTACCGTTCCAACAACTTCTTCAAGGCCCCATGGAAGTCCTCTTGTGTGAGTGTGTCAATGACGTTCATCACAGCCTCTTTCATCTCCTCAATTGTCTCATAATGACAGCGTGTGAGCTTAGGGAATAACCAAAAGTCACAGGGACCAATATCTGGACTATAGGGAGGGTGAGCAACTGTCTTGATGCCCATCTTGGTCAGATAGTCTGTGACAAGGATGGAATTGTAGACTGGTGCATTGTCCTGGTGGAAATGCCACTGACCCGATTTGAAGAGTGCTGGCCTCTTCCGATGGAATCTCTTGCTGAACTCCCTTAAAATCTCAACATAGTAACCCTAACCTTTGACCAATCAACTCTGGTTTATTGACTTTCTTACTCTTCCCATACCTGTCATCATTCCTCACAGACTCCCTGCCTACCTTGAATCTCTTATGCCACTCAAAAACTGATGCTCAATTCATGCAAGATGGTTGAAAAGCAATCTGAAGCATTCCATATGTTTCTGTGGCATTTTTTCCAAGTTTAAAACAGAATTTTATTGCATATCGTTCTTCTAAAGTGTCCTGACGTCCAGATTGCATTTTTGAAATTCACCAGCTGTAACAATCAGGCTTTAGTAAGGTGTATTCTAATTCCTGGTGTAGTGGTTCATTTGAAGCTGAAATCATAAAAATTGGCCAGTCATCTCATAAGAGGAATAGCAATAACATACTGAATTTTTAAGAGTCTATGACTATTTTAAATGCCTGTACAAAAAAGTCTGGAAACTTATTGAATGTACCATGTACCAATAATTTATCTGATCATGACCCAGCAAAAACAGCTCATCATAATGATTTTTTATCATAGTAAGATGTATGATGCTCTAGTTCAGAGAAAAAAGCAAAATGACTTCAAATTGCGATGGGAGGATAATTTTGATGTGGTATGTGTTCATGCTCAACATAATGTTTAAATTAACCCAATTTCTAATATTAAAGTGATAAATATGCCCTGTGTTCCTTTCTCTGTGTAAGTGTCATGGAACCTTGCCACAATGAGAAAAGAAAATGTTTTTAGGTCATCTACTGCACAAGACTAACTAGAAAAATGAAGTTTATGCCATGGCAAGCTTCCAATATAGTATATTGTAACTTGATTTTTGTCTTTACTTTTATCCAGGATTGAACACTTGATTGAGAAATATTTCAATTATAATCTTAACTTAGATTGACATATATTATAGGAGTGGGAACTCCTCCAAAACCTCTGTACCAAGAGTTCATAATGTCACAACATTTAGGATTAAATTTCACTGAGTAATTTTATATTGCAAATTATAATTTTTTTGAAAATTTAATTATGCATATTTATATGTTTGCCTTGTTTATCCTTTTCGAATTGATTTATTTTTTGGAAGATTTTTTCCTATTGCTTGTTATCATATTTAATGATGTATTTATTCTCTTTGATTGCTATTATTTTCTGACTCATTTTATTAGTTTTTAGGCCACTTTTCTGATTAGGATTTGGTATAGTTGTCATTGCAAGAATCCAGATATATAAATTGGGTGGGGTTACAGGCAGAGTTGAATTGAATAGAAATAACAAAGTACTCTTAAAGGGTTAAGTTGGGGTTTTGGGTTAGTTCCTTGTTTGGCTGGTTGCTGCATTCCTTATGGGCTTTTCTAGTTGATTGATTGCGTGATTATTTTGTTGGTTAGTGGTTGTGTTTGGGTTAGGGTTTTGGGTTGGTGGGGTTAGGTTTGGGTTTTCTCAACAGGGTTAGAGGGTGAGGGTTAGGATTAGAGTATTTTTTCAGCTGGGTTAGGCTTGGGTTTTTAGAGATGGGTTTTTTGGGTTAGGGTTTACAGTTAGGTTAGGGCTTCTCAGTTAGGAAGGGGGTGGATTTTTCTTGGCGGGTTAGGGTTTAGGGAGTAGGCTTTTTTTTGGCAGGGTTTTCTTGATAGGGTTGGTAAGGTTAGTAGTTTGGGTTGGGTTGAGGGTTTTTTCATTATTAGCAAGGTTAGGGTTAGGCAGAGTTGAGGTTTGGGTTAAGGTTGGAGTTAAGAGGGTTTAGGGTTAGGGTTTTTATTAGATGGGTTTGGATTTAGGGGTTAGGGTTTAGGGTTAGGCAGGGTTAGCAGTTGGAGTAGGGTTAGGGTTTGGGTTAGGGTTTTTTCTCGGCAGGGTTAGGGTTGGGGTAGGGTTATAGAGTTAGGGTTGAGGTTAGGGTTGGCAGGGTTTCGGCAGGGTTAGGGTTTAGAGTTGAGGTTAGGGTTAGGTTTGGCTTAGGGTTAGGCTGGGTTATATATATATATATATATATATGTGTGTATGTTTGTGTATTCTGAGGGAAATTATGATTGGTTACTCAATATGTTTTAAAAAATACAGAAACATATCTATTCTAACATTAATAACTTGAAGATAATATTTTTAACAAATTAATCCCCGGCAGTTTTGTAACTCCAGTTGGTTATAAGTATTTCTTATTCTCCCAGTGACATTCCATGAATTTAATTGAACATTGATCTGACAAGAATAAATAAATAAAAATTGGGATCAAATTTTCATCATAAATATCAAAAGAAATTTCATTTCTATGGCAAAACTCATTAGACAAGTAACAAATAAAACAATGCATTTTTATAGCAAAAGTCACAGTCAACACAAATCATAGAACACCTTGTTGGCTAGGGCTGTAGAATGCACCAACGGCACCTCAGCAGAGGGGTAAGACCCCTCTGCCCATGAGTCTACCTATTGGCTGAGTCATCCATCACCTGGCAACCAAAGAGATCATGTGACTTACAGCATTCCACAGTATCTATCTTTGCCACTTATTAGGCTAGAAGGATAGTCAGAGAGGCCTGATCTAATCAATCTGGTGATCATGTCAGCCCTCTTTCAGATTTTTGCAAAAATCAGAATCAGTGGACAATGGCTGTAGGGTCAATCATGCTGAGGAAAGACCCATACCTCTTCCTGTCCCTGGGTGAGTAATTATCTTGGGAATGAAAACCCAGGAACACAATCTAACTATCATCAGTATGAGTATACTGATTATGTAGTCCTGATATCTCTAGGTGAATGGGTTTCCCCCAGGCATATCCCCTTAGTGAGGCTCCATGGAATGTGGGTAAAATAGTCAATGAAACTCAAAACTTATTTTTATGGCTTCTGAAAAAAAGCCAAAAAAAAAAATCAAGCAAAAAGACCCCATTACAAATCCAATTCAGATCAAGAAGAACCATACTTCAAATTTATTTTACTTGAATCAACAGAATAACTTCCTCTTACAAAATTATCACCATCTATTATAGAGAAAACTATTTTTTCAATAATTATCCCCAAAACAGTCAAAAACCTTACAAATGAAACCACCCTCATAGAAGTGGCAACAAAAAATAAGCTGAGATATTACTTAAATTGAAAAGGTTACACAGCATCAACATAAATACTTATCCTCATGAGAGACAAAACACCTAGAGGTATAGTACAGAACAGATGCTCGATTACAGGAATAAAAAAAATAAACTAAAAAAACTAAATTTAAGAAATGTCAAAAGAAAAATAAATAAAACAATCAACACTAATATTTACATTCAACAACCCAAAACTTCCATTGCCCAGTCAGCTGGGGCTGTAGAATACACCGACAACTTCTCTGCAGAGGGGTACCCCCCTAACGAGTGTCCTGAATATGAGACTAAACAATCTGATGGTGAAGTTCCAGCAATGCTGGAGCTTTGGGGAATGTGGAGTACCCCTTTATCATATATACCAACCCATCCGCTCGGGCAGGATATGACACAAGGTCAATTTTTAAGCGGAGTTTAACAGGTTTGAATTCAGAGTTTTCCTTCTCCTAGACTAGTTGCCTTACCAAGGCTGAAGAACCCAGTCTGCCCTACTATTTACCCATAGCTGGAGGGAGAATAATTGGATTCATACCTTTCGCAAGGGAATTGATACTATGTGAAATGCAATCAGTTTCGTCCAGGATTTGAACTCATGTTGCCGTCTCCATTTCCTATGACGATAATCATTACACCATGGGCACCTCCAAAAGAAGTACCCCTTTATTGCCATCACTCCCAGGTCCACTCTAGCCCGGAGTGGTAGCATCTGATAAGGGTCCTATCTATGGGTTAAATAGAACTAAACGGTGGTTGGCGTTTACTGTTTTTATGCATTTAAACTGCGTATTTATGCTGAACTAAATTTTTAAAAATAGAACTGTTTTGACATTAAAACTGTGTACTAATGCTACACTGAATTGCTCAAAATAGAACTGATTTGACATCTAAAATGTGTACTTGTGCTAAACTGAATTATCTGAAATAAAACAGTTTTGACATTAACTCTGTGTATTGCCCAGTCGGCTGGGGATGTAGAGTACACTGACTGCACCCCTGCAGAGGGGTAACACCCCCCAATGAGTGTCCTTTATATGACACTAAACAGTCTGATGGTGAGGTCCCAGTAATGCTGGAGTCTTGGGGAATATGGAGCACCTCTTAATTGCCATTGCTCCCAGGTCCACTCTGGCCCGGCGTGGTAGCAACTGATAGGGCCTTATCTATGTTTTAAATAGAACTAATGGCATACTTATGCTAAACTGAATTGTTTGAAATAGAAATGTTTTTGACAATTAAACCGTACTGACATTTAAACTGCGTGGTTATGCTAAACTGAATTATTTGAAATAGAACTGTTTTTGACATTGAAATTGTATTTACACTAAACTGAATTGTTTAACATAGAACTGTTTTGACATTTAACTGTGTGTAAACAAAATCTGTACTTATACTAAACTGAATTAGAACTGCTTGACTAAACTGAATAGCTCAAAATAGAAATGTTTTTCACAATTAAACTGTACTTACATTTAAACTGTGTGCTTATGCTAAACAGAATGGTTTGAAATTGAACTGTTTTTGACATTGAAACTGTACTTATACTAAACTGAATTGTTATATATAACTGCTTGAATAGTTAGAAATAGAAATGTTTTGACAATAAAACTGTGTACTCATGCTAAACTGAATTGTTTTAAATGGAACTGATTATTTATATAAAAATGGATTTGGCATTAAATAACCTACAAAGGTTGATATGCCATAAAACCCAACAAACCAAACCAAACCAAACCAAACCAAAACTTCCATCTGAAATGAAAATTGGATATATATCAGCAAAAGTGGAAAAATATATACTATATCCCAAAAGGTGCCTCAATGGCCAAAAATATGGACATCTGAAAAATGTTTGATCAAGAAAACCAGTATGTGTAAAATGTGGAGCACATGAACCAGACCACACAGAAGAAAGTTGCAAAAATAATTTCGACTGCAGCAACGGTAATAAAAGCCACAGAGTAGTCTCAAAACATTGGAAATCTGGGAAAAAGATAGAAATCTTAAAGATTAAAGTCACTCAGAATATTACCTTTCCAGAAGCAAGAAACTTGCTGAGAAATTTTATGTAACCCATTAGTCTGTCCTACACTGATTGGAAAAGTGTCAGTGGTTGGAAAATAGGTCCTGCATGACAGAGAATCTGGAACAGCATGTTGCTTGATATAAGTCATTGCTTACACAATGCTGTGAGATATCTTTTTTAAAAAAAAAAAAACAACAAACAGGCTTGTTACTGGTGATAAAAAGTTGATTCTTTATAATGATGTTAAATGCTGTTGTCAGTGGATCAGTTGTGATGGATGCTGGAACACAAATAGTATAGGCAATACAGACAAAAGGAAATTCATAACAATGATAATGTTAAAACAGACAAATTTTACATGACAAAAAAAAAAAAAATTTTTAATACAAAGTAGCCAATGTGCGAATATGTTTGTTAGGTATTTGTGTGTGTGGGTGGGTACAATACCACTATTATGTAAATGTGAGTGTGTATTGTTTGAACATATCTGTGTGTATGCATGTGACAGAGAGAACTCCCCTCCCTCGGTGGATTAATTAATTAACAATTCTAAGGGATTAGAACAAATTTGTTTATTAAATGGATGAAAGGATGAATTTGGAAATAAGTTCGTTTGTTTTTTTAATACCGGGAATAAGTAGAGAAAATTCCTATATTTTTTTTATCTATCATTTTATTTTCTATTATATTTTCTTTCTTTTTTTTTTCCTTGACCGACCTCCTGGAATTGAGGCTTTAGTGAGTAAGGTGATGGTTCGGGAAGTGGAGAGATAGATTCGTTGATTGAATCTTGTGATAAAAGGGATTATGAAATCTGTGTGGTCTAGATGAGAAAAGTTCAAGCCAGGGACTGAGATGGGATAAGTGGATTTCTTCTGTTTCAAGGGTCTCTTGTCTGGCAAAAATCAGTGGGGCGACCAAGATTCATTTTTAGTACCTCTTAAAAACGACGGCCATATGTTAAATTTAAAATTTTGGTCAACCGGGCATTTTACATATCATTATTCATGGGCGTACCCAAAAATTGTCAAGACCCCGCCCCCAATTTATATAAGCAGTGCGCAGCGCCCATTCACCAGAACAGAGACCAGAGGCGAGAAGAGAGGAAGAAGGAAGAGAGACAGAGAAGGTGGAATCAAGGGTCAGTGCAAAACCCATTTGAGAATTAAGGATTAGTCCCAGAATTGCGGGCAAAGTCAAGATTAGTCCAGAACTGAGAGTTCGAAGCAAAAGTTCGATAAGACCGTATGAATCTATGAATTGTGCCTGGTCCAATTATAACCAATAGTTAAATATGGAACATTGTGAATTCCCGATCGTTGAGTCAACAAAAGCTGAGATAAACAAATTTTTAAAAAAATAACCAAGAAACGATCTGAGGTAGCTAAAACACCACTATTCGGATAAAAAATTGACAACGTGGCAAATGGTGGCAGTTATCTCAGATTAACAAGAAAAGCCGAGGGATTTGATGTCGGTGAAAATTACCAGGCTAAGTTAAACGTATCGGCCAGGGCTGGATCCCCACGTCAGATGTGTGTTCATCATTAAAACAAAAAGAGTAAAAAGGTTGACAAATCCTACTTTCATATATATATATATGTGTGTGTGTGTGTGAATGTATGTGTGAGAACTAAAAAGTACATAGCAGCTAAGTAAGTGTCTGCCAGCTGGCTGAATATGTGTGTCTGTATGTGTGAGGCGACATCGATGTCTGTGGAAAGTTTAGGATATTGAAAGATGGTAAATGTACTAATTTCATTAGTACTATGAATGTATTTTTGCTGGCTGTTTGTTTTCCCATTTTAAAGCTATATGTCTGGAGCCATGGGTCACTCGCTAGGAAGAGCTGAGTGTAAGAAAGGGTGACAGATAAAGCTGTCGAGCAGTGGGAGGAATAGACTGTTAGAAGCGTGAAATATATATAGGTTCCCTCATCACATGATTGGCTCCAGACGCAAGATTTATTTTTGCACATGACAAGTTCAAAGACGTAGTTGAAAACAAAGGTATGTGACTATTCTGTCCAATCAGGTTCCTTAAACTACTTAATTTGTTTTGACGTCTTACAATTTTTGTTTCAGGAACAATTGAGACTTGGATCCTATGTTTCCAGAATTTTCAACTCCATGTGCTCTTTGCTGACTGGTTTAAAATTATAGGAGTGTAAGTACAGTCGAGTGGTGGACTTTATCCAAAGAAAATAATATCTAAGTGCATGGTGAGATATTAAAGAAAGTGTTTATTATAAACTGTTAGATAATAATCAAAGAATCCCCTCTAATCTCTACTGCAATTAACTTCATCATTTGAAAACAGATTTGGACAAAAAATGTCTTTCCTTAATCAACAGAAACGGAGTCATCCTTCATTATGATAATGCCTGTCCTTACACCGCTCAATCAACTAAATTGTCTCTAAGAAGAGCTTAGTTGGGAAAAAAATCCTTCATCCTCCATATTATCACTTGTTTAGGGATTACAGAAATATTTGGATGGTCTGGGGTTGACATCAAGAGAAGAGGTTGAACATGAGTTGGTCTGATATTTTACATCAAAATCTGAAGAATTTTACAAGCAAGGTATCTATAAGCTTGTTGATCAATACAATAAGGTTCTCGGGAGCAATGACGGTTTTATTAAGGATTAACTATTTTTATAGGCATAACGTTTTTAACGTCAAAAATCGGACATTATGAACAGTTGATGAAAAAAGAAATTTATTTACCAGTCTCTTTAAAATTTTCAATATATAATACAGGTAATATAAAAGAATGTAAAATTGTTGTATATTGAAAAAAAACAACAACAAACAAACAAAAACACACACACACACACACACACACACACACACAATGCATCGACCTTTTTGCATTGTGCAATTGCTCAATGGCCAGGACCCCAACATTGTTCTGCAGATGAAAGCTGCACAAAGATGAGGTTGTGTCACACACACACGCACACACACAGAGGAAGAAACAATTTTATGGCATCTTTCTCAACAAGAGAGGGGTGATGCTTCACACAAAGCCCTGGGGTGCAGCTCTAGGCCATATGAATGAACTTTCTATACCCAACCTCTGGTCTTCTTCCCCTTCAGGCATACAGTGCGAGCTCTAACTGACCACTGCTGCTATATCTGGTCACAAAAAAACTGCTTCCTAGCTTCCACATTGAATTTGTATCTTTAGGTTTGGTTTGGTTTAGTTTGGTTGGGTTGGGTTGGGTAGAGTTTATGGCATACCAATCATTGTAGGTTATTTAATGCCATATCCTCTTTATACATTCATATCAAATATATATAATTTGTATTTTTAAACAAACCTGAGCACTTTTTTTTGTATACAGCTAAATTGTTTCATGTATTGCTATGTAACAGTAATGATTTAACACCAGTCATGTTTGCACACAGTTAAATGGTTTCAAATATTGCTATGTATCACTAACAATTCAATTAAACATGTGTCATTTGTTTACACACAGTTAAATGGTCAAACAATTCTATTTCTCACAATGTTTGGACACTGTTCAAATGTCAAATAGTTCTATTTGACCCATAGTACTGTGATGTGGTATGCTACGGAGAGAGGGAAGGGGAGGTCAATTCCCCTACCCTTCTGTGTTTGAATCAACAGGCACTAAGACTGACCGTTAAAATGATATATGAATGGAGGTCAGCTCTCCGCACTCAGTGACCTGCAGTCTGTTGAACAAAGAAAGGAATCCCGGTCACTAACTAACCCTAACCCTAACCCTGACTGGATGGAATAGTGGAAGAAGGAAAAAGTCAAATGATTGGCCCATAGACCCTTAGCGCCAAAATGCCATTTTTCTGTTAGAGAAATTTGGAAAAGAATCTTCAGTTTTTGGATAGAGGTTAGCCAAGAAAGACGCTGACTCCAGGCTGTCCCTTGCCCATAAAAAGAGAGAAAGAAATCTGAACATTGAAACCTGTCAAAGATAAGTACAATTTAATCTGTTTTCCTTCTACTCTTCCTACATATTGGAAAGTAATATGTACTCCAAAAGAAAGAAACTGAAAAGATTCTGTTTCATCAATAGTAAATTAGTGGATGAACTTTGTTACATGCTTCAGTTCAGCGATGTAGACATTTTCTCAAGTAAAAGAAAATGAAAGAAAGAAAAAAGGAGAAAGAGGAAAAGGACTGAGAGACATTTATGTTTGATATTTCCTGTTGGCTTAATATTGCTGGTATTTCAAGAGGAAAAGAGAAAAGAAAAAGGAACGGTTTCTTAAATCTTATCATTATTTGTTTGGTTGTCGCCTATTAAAACTTTGTTATATTTTAAATGCACCCTTGTGTTGAAATCTGTTGGTTGTGTTGTTTCTTCTATCGAGTCGTCTTCTTTTGCACATATCTGTTTCTCACTAAATGTCTTATTGCCATGACAAGGAATTTTGGAAATTTGACTACAGTTAATATGTTCTAACCTCAAGGTCTGTTTTTCCGCTATCTGAGCTTGTTTATATACTAAAATTACTTCCCCTTATTAACAGAGTATAATTTAAAGAAAACTAAAAATAATCAAAAACTTTTTCACAATGAAAATCTATTTTATTAATTTATCTCTTTATTATTTAACACATCCGATTCATTAACCAAATATTTTGTCTCGGGTTTCTTTAGATAAATTGTATTCAAAATCACTTGCAATTAAGTAATCAAATGTCAAGGTTGAAATAAATGTATTTCCGCTTGTCGACTACATTGCTTACAAAAATTTAACATCTATATTTTTCCAAAAACACACACACACATAAAAAAAAAAGAGAAAAAAAATTACAAATGATTTCCAACAAAATAACGAATCGAAACATGAATTCTTTACATTTTTAAAATTTAGCCAACCTAAAATAAAAGCGAGAAGAAGGATTTTCATTTCATTTTCGGTGAAAAAAAACTAAAGGAAAAATTTTTTTTAATAAAATTCAGTTTTAGACCGATTCGTCATTCTCATTGAGAAAAATAAATTATTTTTAATAATTTTTAGGCGTTTTGTTTTCAACTAATAAACATACTGGAAATTGGTTTCGAAAATATTTTGAAAGCAGGGTTAGGGTTAGGGCAGGGTTCTCTCTATATAAACCTCCAACATATTTGGAGACTGGGCTGGTCGCTGCTTATATCCAGAAATTCTTCCGTTAATAATTTTATGGCGACTTCATAATTAGCCTCCTCTAACGTCAAATGAGAAAGTAGTTGAGCCGCATAACCAGTCAAATAGCTCTTTAAAAGAAACAATTTGGCCTTATCCGAACTCACTGAAGAGACACAGTTGTAGAACTGTGCCAGGAAATTTTAAAATTCAAACTTGTTATACATTCTTCCGCTAAATTTCGGATATTGTAGTCGCGGTGGCAGAATATAACTGGGTATGTTAAAAATTGATTAGTCTCCTTCCTTACCCACATTTTTACTGCGGCTATGCGAAAGGTTGGTTTGTGTGAACGTGTACTCGCCCTCGTCGAGTTTACGGTTGACTTCAAGTTGGTAACTTGACTCCGCTTCTTCATCTTCTAAATAGCCACTTCTTGTTAAATCTATGTCCGCCTTTACACAGGCGTCATAAATTTTCGAGTTAAGAGTTTCAATCTCCTTTAACCAAGCTATAACCCTATGTTTTTCTACTTGGAATAGAGATTTTGTTAAATTTTCTCCGGTCAGTAGGTAGTTAAAAAACCGAAGTATCTTTCTTTTAAGGAGGTCCCTCGAGGCCAGCGGAGTGTTTACACCTTTAAGGTTTTTAAATTCAGCCATTCTGAATATTATGTTCCAAATTTTTTTTCAATTCTGAAGAAGGTAATTTCTCTTCCTTTTTTTTTGTATTTAATTCCTTACTTCAAACCAGTCACTCAACTCCTGTAATTTGCGTTTTTATTTGCAAGAATTGCAATACGCGTTTTATCTGCAAGTATTGCAATATGCGTTTTATCTGCAAGTATATGGGGAATTTTATATGCCCCGAAAAGCCCGTTTTAATCCTACGTTTTGTAAAAGAATAAACCACACTCAAACAGCATTAGAGATTTGGGTGAGAGCTTTTGAAGAAAGGGACGAACGACTTATACATGCAACAAAATTTATATACAACAACAACAATAAACAGAGTTTTACACCAAATGGAATAAACAAAGAATTGGAAGAGTTCACAAAAGAGAGTTCAAGGTGTAAGATAAAGTAAGGTTAGGTATTGTGAAGATTGTAAGACCTGTAAGGTTTTGTAAAGGTTTGGTAGGTTTGGTGTAAGGTAAAGGTAGATAAAGTGGGTTTGCAGATAAAATGCCTGCTGGAACTTAACTGTGTGTGTCCTGTTCCTTTAAACTCAGCACGTGCGTTCATCGCTCTTTGATCCCGGTGGTGGAAGGTACCAAATACGTATACGGTCAAGGGCTGCTACGAAAAGGACCTGTGCTAACAGTGTTGGTAGTGGAACCAAAGAGAGAGAGAGAGAGAGAGAGAGAGAGAGAGAGAGAGTCTCCAGTGGAGCTCCTTTTTATGATGGACGTCACGTGACCCCAAGGGGCTGCTGCAGTTCGGTGAAACAGGATCACCAGTTCCTTACCAAAATTTCTACAGAAGTCAAAGTTGATCAATTTGTAGCTTGCAACTCATATTTTATAACCTCTCATTGCCACTTCTCCATGATCTCAATGCATATTTTATTGGTTTTAAAGAGTGCATATCAAGTCCTGGATAAAAAAAAACACGTGAAGATTCGTAAAAAGGATTATCCACTGGTTGGTCCCATTAATCCTGATCGGAATTTAAACCGCGTAGTCATATTTACTTTAAGTTTTGTAAACCAACAGTTGGAATTAAGAGTACCCTGAAAGCTCATGAACAGGAATTAGTTATTATGTGATTTGGCATCGCCAAACAAAGGTGATTCCGCTTTTAACCCACTGAATGTTCTGCTCGTCAGAAATATCCTGAGATAACGTGAAATTATCCACTATCTGCCCACATGCTTTTTAAGATCTGGACAACGAATCACACTCTAATCGGAGTCACCGGTTAGCAAGTAGTCGAATGTCACTGCACAATTTAATAAGTAAAAAAGTCAACTCACAGAAAAAGAGAACAAACGCAGCTTTTCAAAAACAACATTTAGTATATTTAAAAAAATGACGTTCAAAGTTTTTACATTCAAAGTTCTCACATGAACGATAAATTCTGTTAGAGACCGTCAGTTACAAGCACAAGGCTTAGTCTATCTTCTGTCTTCTATACTCAGGGCAGTTTGGTAGAAGACAATCTTAAATAGCAGTTATGTTTGTTTTTCACAGCCTCGTATTTGGATGGCTTTCTCACTTTCTCTACTCAGGGCTTTTTGGTACAAGGAAATCTTGTGGCGGTTATGTTTCTTTTTCTTCACAGCGTCGTATTGGGACGGCTTTCTCACTTTCTTTACTCAGGGCTTTTTGGTACCAGGAAATCTTACGGCGATTATGTTTCTTTTTCTTCACAACGTCGTTTTTGGACGGCTTTCTCAAATCAGGGCTATTTGGTACAAGGTAAATAAAGTCCAGGGCTTTGGGAGCTACACACTACGCCCATTTCTATCTTCTCACCTGTTTTGTTTTGGTTGATTGTTATTTGAAAAAGGCATATGAAGTAAATATGTGTGAAACGACGCGTACAAAAAGAACATATAAAACAAAGCAGTATAAACAAATTAAAATTTATATATCAACAATACATTCAATGAAAGATTTCAAAACATTACTAGTGTTCTAATACTGTTCTTTAAATATTCCTCTGTGTGTGTGTGTGTGTGTGTGTGTGTGTGTGTGACTAACTGTAATACTACAAAAAAGGACTATTTAACAAAAGTGTCCTATGCGTGTTGACTAAGTATTTCTACTGTTTATTTCTTTTCGTGTTCGACGAAATTTCCGTGTTCGAGGCTGGAAAAAGTATCACCGAAAGAGTATTACAAGGAAGTGAATTGTTGCAGAGAGTATACATTTTCGTGGCGGTTGACAGCTGGAAGTCAAATGTAAAAAAGAGGAAGAGTGTGTTGACTCTGTTAGTCAAAATGGAGAGAGTGAGAGTGTTCTCTCTGGAAGTCACAATGGAAAGTTTATTTATTGTAACAAAAAATTACAAATATGGCACAAGGCCTAAAAAATGGAGGGGAAAAGGCTGGTCACCACTATCCTAAACTCTAACTTAACTAGACTCATTCACTGACCAATAAATATCTCCAAAATAAAATGCACCATGATACTTCAGTTAAACATATCACTATCAAACTACGTTCACCAAAACAACACAAGTGCTCCATGGATTTCTAACCTTATTCCTATATTTACAGTGTGAGGGGGAGGGGAATAATTTTAAAATCAAAGAAAGCTATATACAAATATATACATTTTTCCCTAAAAACGAAAAATGAACAAAATATTTACACAAAATGATGGTTAGTATGGGGTCCCCCCAACAAACTAATAATGGCAGAAAGAGGAGTTAACAAGTCGAAAATAGTGCCGAAGGAGAATAAATAAATAAATTGATAAATAAGTGGTAATTAAATAAATAAACAACGAATAAATGAATAAAGATAAGCACTCCTTCGCACTCCTGGAGAACTCCAATTCCTATCATCTAAAAAGGGGGTGGGATGGGGGAAGCAAAACAAAAGAAGGGGACAAAAAGAAAAGGGACCAATGACCTCACATACTCTAGCTAAGTTAACTAAATTAGGACAAACAAAATGGTCTAAAATCTAACTTACCTGGGCTGGGTGGTTATGTACTTCCGGTAACTCAAGATCCTTACGTCCCTGTAATGTCGAGGTTGAAGGTAAGGCTGGTTCCTACCACACGACACAAGCGCGCAACAGTCACCCACCTTTTGCCAAACTCCAGCGAAGAGAGTCTCTTTCTTTCAGACCGGATTTTGACTTTGATTTGGTGTTTAAAGAAAGATACCAAGATCTGAGAAGAAAAAGACTCATCCTCGTAGAGTTCCTTCTTTCTCGTCGTCCAAATCATGATACGCATAATGCCAAGTAAGCAGAGAAACACATAATGTTTCTGTCTGTTCAACCTCAGTACCATATTGCTGAACACAGAACTGTCTTCCAGGACGAAGAACTTTCCATTGAGGATGCGAACCATGTAACCTTCAAGAAGCTTGCACAGCGGCCGCACGACTGGGCACTGAAAGAAGGCGTGGTCAATAGACTCCTCCAAATCACTGCACCGGCCGCACTCTGGCGAAATAGCCTGTTGCGCTGAAAACAATTTCTTGCCGACCCAGAGGGCATTCCGGATGACCAGCCAGGTGAGGGAAGCCTCTTCGTTATTGAGACACCTCATCCCAGGGGCCAAAGGCCACAGCCAACAACCCTCCACCTCCGTCACACCGAGCTCGCCGCTAACTAAACAACGATATAATGCCCTACTCGACAATGGCCGGCTGTCAGAGAGACCAGTCTGCAACCGAAAGAGAACTTTCAATGCATGCCGACACTCGCGATAGAAAGGGGCACTCGCGTCTGGTCAACCGGTGGGTCAGCGGAACGCACACTTCTTAGCGACGGGAAAGTGTTTGGCGTCTTCTTTCCAGAAGCTACCCACCGCCGTATCCTGTAAACACATCCAGTCTAGGAAAGTAAGACGCAAAGTATGGCACCGCGTCTCAACATTCGGCACGCCTAGACCGCCTTCGGACAGGTGAAGGTAACAGATCTCCCATCGCATCAAAGGAAACCTCTTAGCCCAGACGAACTGAAAAAGGATCCTTTCCAACTTGAATAGGATGGTGCACGGGATTGGAAGCACTGAAAGTCGGTAAACGACCAGGGAGTAGATGTGCAAGCAGCACACTTCTGCCCGACCCTTTAGGGAAAGCCGCCTACGTAGCCACAACTCCGTCGCAGTTACGACCTTTTCCAGTACTTCCGACCAATTTTTCTCCAATTGAAGATCAGGCCCGAGTATTTTGCACGGACCGTCCTTCCAAATGAAGGGACCGGGAAGAGCACAGCCCTTCCACGAGCCTAACCGCAAACCGACGGACTTTTCGCGGTTAATCTTGGCCCCTGTCACAGCTTCGTACCTTCCGATTTCTTTGCTCACCTCCTCCACCTCGGCACTGCTCTTTACAAGCACGCTGACGTCGTCAGCGTATGCAGTGTACCTGGCTCCAGTGAGGTAGCCAGGTAACGTGAGGCCGTGTAGGGCCAGGTTCGCCTTTAGCTTGCGTAAAAAGGGCTCTAACGCAAGAATATAGAGCATAGGCGATAGCGGGAAACCTTGACGAATCGATCGAGTCAAAGTGAAAGGCTCCGACCTTACCCCATTCACCTCTTCCATAACTCCGGGGGACGCATAAAGGAGACGGATCCAGGGGCAAAAATGCAACCCGAAACCGGCCAAAGACAAGACAGCCTCCAGAAAAGCGTGGTCAACCCTATCAAAGGCCTTGGACTGATCTAAATTGATCAGCGCGGCATTTCCGTCGACTTTTTCTACGATCGTGCAGACCAAATGAAGGCTGTCCTGGATAGTCCTACCCTTCACAGCACAAGTCTGCTCGGGGCAAATCAGACTAGGAAGGACAGTCTGCAAACGGTTTGCTAGGATCTTCGCCAAAATCTTTAAGTCAGTGTTTAACGTCGTTAAAGGGTGAAAGTTACAATTCCCATCCACACCATGTTTGTTCTTACGTAGCAACTTCACTATACCCCTGGTGAAGAGTCTGGGTATGGAACACTGCCTCATCCAGTTGTTATAGATTGTAGCCAGCAAGGGGGACAAACATGTGCGACAACTTCAAGTACACTTCGTAGAGCAGACCATCGATTCCGGGAGATTCATCCAACCCGATCAACTTCAGCGTTTCCCGGATCTCACCCTCCTTTATGCGCTCCTCACACCCAGCCGCTTCAGTCACCGAAAGGCGAGGGTAGTCGGCAAGATAGGTGTTGAACTGAACAGAGCTCAGTCCGGGCTCCCTGGTAAAAAGCTTCAGGAAATACTGCCGGAACTCCTTACAAATGGCTTGGTTAGTAGTTCGACGTTGCTCGTCCGGCGATGTGACACTGGCGATATGTCGATCAGCCGCATGCCTGAGTTCCTCGGCCCGTAATTCCTGGGCCATATTCGTCGCCTCGCAGGACATTCTTTTTAACCTAGCCCTAATTACCAGAGCTTGGTTCTCCTTAACTTGCAAGGAGGCCTGCTCGGCCTTAGCTATGTTAATTTGCCCACTATCTCCCGCTAAAACCGCCCTATCTAGCTTATCCTTAATCGATCTTTGCTCCGCTACCATATCTAACTTGAGTCTCCTACTATAGTCGGCAGCAAAGGATCTAATGCTATCCTTAAGGTTACCCCACCACCTATTTCCAATAATGGCCCCCGTCAGTTCCCGCTTTATCATTCATTCTAGCTGGTTCCGGAAGTCATCCTCAGCCAAAAGGCAAGAGTTGAACTTCCAGTAACCAGACATCCTAGTTCTAGCCTTATCTAACCTAATCGACAAACATAAGAATTTGTGGTTGGAATCTTTATAGAGATCAAATCTTGGACCACCTAAATAATCTAGGTCGACTCGCCTAACACTCGGTCCAAATAGCTGTAAAGCTGGGCCGAGGCGCCCCTACCTGTCCAAGTCCAAGCTATCTTATTTGGATGCATTTCGCGAAATTTGTCAATGAGATGAAGTCGTTCGACAAATTCGCGAAAATGTCTGGCATCCAAGGTATTAGTACCCGCACCAATAGTCCCTCTGTCTAAATTGGGATCAAGGACAGCGTTCCAATCTTCCACTAAAATTATCCGCTTTGATGGTGTCACGTACGGCTCGATGCGCCGGAAAAAGGCAGGGAGCTCACTAGTAGCATTGGGCCCAGAAACATCAAACAGCCGAAACGCCTTATCCTTTATGGTAACGTCCAGAACACAAAGTCTGTCCGCCGGATCTGAAAGAACAAGAGCACACGTGGCGTCCAGACGTCTACTTATCAGCCAGGTGACACCTCTGGAACGACCATCAAAATATGCTGAGAAGGAAAAATAGTCCCTCGATAGAATACCTTCATGGATGTTGGAGTCAAAGCGAGTCTCCTGTAAACAACATATATCAATGCCGCGGCGCTGGAGGTATAAAAGTAAATGGGATCTGCTAGAATCCGACCTCAGGTCGCGGCCATTCAAACTAGCGAACCTTAACTCCATCATGAACATTTACAGGGGTTGAGTGCCCGGGCTGAACATGGCTTGGGTCAGGACGCCGATGCTCTGGCTCATGGAACCTGTGGCCATCTCATTCGTGATGACTCCGTCATGAGCGAGACCCCCGATGTCCCGCGGATATGTTAGTTTTACGGCCCTATAAAGGGAGGGATGCAACACAACAGTGACCCTCCCAACAAGACCCTTACACGAATGAAGATCGTCCTTGAAATATGAAATCGGGCCGAGGGCCTCGTTTGCATCGCCCAAAATTTTCATCACACCTTCCGACCCTCGGCCCTTGCGAATGACGATGGTAATCCACGCGTTAGGAAAGTTTTTTGGGTCTTCCACATTTCGCCCATTTACCTCCTTGAGATTGTGGTGGACCCTCAAATCTTTTAGCAGTTGCGGCTGGACCTTGTAGAGTCGATCCAGGACCCCCTCATCCACCTGGCAAATATTCGATCCCGAATGATGACGTGGTTTATCCGTTTTAGGTTGATGTTTCGGGACCTCATTCCCCGAGCTGTCGATAGATGAACTCCGCTGCCGTTTCTTGGGCGTTACACTTGGAGATGGTGAAGATGCTGCTGCTGTTGCTGTTGGAGAAGGTTTGATGGGAGGCGAATCCAACGGCAGCGGAGGGTGGGTGGGTCCCTTTTTGTGGTTTCAAGATGGTTATTAGTGGAGGAGGCATGGATTTTTGAGGTGGAGTGTAAGGTGGTCTGGTAGAGTTGGAATAGGTTGACTTTGTGAGGGGGGTGAACTGTTGGTGCTCACCTGGGACGACTTTCGAGAGTGAGGATCCGCAGGTTGGATCTTCCTCCCACTTTTTCCCACAGTCAGCCAGTCGGCCCTTGACTTTTCGGTGCTGACCGTAGATGACAAAGGGGGAGTGTTTTTTTTATTCTTACTGATGTGGGCGAGACTACGGGAGCCTCCTTTTTGTTGTTTGTTGAAACAGGTGGGAGGATACCGGGATTCTGGTCGGGCTTTTTCGGGGCCTTCTTCCCCGGGCAAACTGCGGAGAGGTGACCAATCTCGCTGCAGTGCCAGCAGGCAGGTTTATGTCCAGAGACGATAACCAGAAGCCTGCGCCCTTCCACATCCAACCAGTTGGGAACGGAGTAGAAGGTCTTAACATCCAACATAATGTCGAACCTCCATACCCCGTGCATTCCGTCATGTGTGGCTGAGACGATGTCACCAAATTGTAGCATAAAAGCAGCTAAATTTGCGTCTCTGAGGAAGCTAGAGACCTCATATACTGATACCGTGGTCCGCCGCCGCCGCCGCCCCATATATTCAATTCGGAAAAAGTATTCCTTGTTTTCTAATGTTTTTCTGGTTAGGGCGACGGCTTCTTCAACGGTCGGTATCAATATATCCCAGAAAGCGTAAGAGGTACCAGCTATTATAGCTTGTACCTTTATACCTAGGCTAGATAGTTGAGCCAATACCGTGTCTTTGGCGGGCTTAATGATCTTAAGTGACCGTTTGTCCACAACAAAGACAGACACCGTTCTTTTCTTTTGGTCTTGCCTTACTTCCTCCAAATTGAACATAAGACCATGCTCCTGCACTTCGCTGGAGATGGCCTTTGCCCGCTGGAGTAAGTCATCGACGTCGACCTGAATTTTCGGTGGCGCTGTCCGACTATTTTCTGTTGTTTTAACATTTTGGTCTTGAGGTATGGGAGTAGAATTAGGGGATTTACTATTTAGGTTTGGAGCAGGGGTATTTTTGATCAATGGTGATTTTACATAATGGTCAGGGGGAGGGGCATTTTTGTCGGAGGTGGGTAATTTTCCACTTTGGATTTTGTGTGGAGATGGTGATTTTTCTTTTTGGTCAGGGGGAGGGGTATATTTGGAAGAGGGTGATTTGATTTTCTTTTTCTGAGGGAGAGGATCGCCTTTATTGGTGGAAAATAAGGCCTTTATGGCCGAGCCGTCAGACCGGCTGGGAGCGCCCCGGGGCCTGTTCTGGACTTCGGTCCGGAGCGTGGCCCTGGAAAAGGAACAATGGCAGACTTGGGGCCTTTAATTAGGCACCTAGTTTCGACTAGGCTACCTTCGGGTGGGCGAGCTGCATTTTTGTCTCCTTTGTCCCCTTGTACGGCACTAGACCATGCGTCTAGTTTAAGCCGCAAACTGGCATACGTGCCCGGACCCACATTTGGGTTCGTGAAACTGCTTGCCTCATCAGGCTCACATTGCACTAAGTGAGCCGATGAGCAGCACAGACAAGCAGGGTTCGAGTCTCGGCTCGTTCCCGACCTTCCCCTCCCCTTTATCCCCACTTTAATCGGCCTTCGGGCTTTTGACCTTGTGTCAAGTCGTGTTTGGTGGGAGGCAGCGACAAATACTCGGCTGGCCATAAATGATGGGATAACTAAAAAACTAAAAGGATGATGGGAAAATAAGAAAAATTAAAGGTAAAAAAAGGGGGTGAACTTATCTGAATGTCCAACCAGGTCAGAAATTTCAGTCCATCCGGGAGAAGCCGACTCGGAATGAAATAATGAAGGTAAAATCCACTTGTTCTGGTCTTGAGTCTTTACTATCAAGCTGCAAAGTGAGTCAAGCAATAAAAAAAACTGGCCTGTAGAGTGGTAGCAAGAAGAGTCACAATGGAAAGAGAATGAGTGTTGGAAGATGAGAGTATTTATAGAAATTTTTGTCATGCAGTAGGCTCCAAAAACGTGGGACAAAATTGAAGTTGCGGGCGTAGTTGTGAGCACTAACCACGTGGTTTTCCTAGGTAATATGTTCCTGAGACTGATTAGTTTACCGACGTCCACCATCTTTTTTTCGGGAACAAGTGGTATAACAGCCATTTTAGGAGTGTAAATGTAGGAGTGTAAATCCTATAGTAAATGTTCTGTTCTTGTTCACGATCTCCTTTATTACGATTATTCCGGTTAATTCATGCGTACTCGTAACTGGGTTTGAGTCGACCTGGGGGTGACTTCAAAAAGCTACCAACCTTTGGCCAAATTTCACTTCTAAATTTAGCTTAAAAATCGCTTTTCAACCATAACAATAACCTTTAGCTGTCAATGGTTTGTTTTTAAAATTCCCTTTGTTATCAACCTAACTCAGTCCTAATGACAACTTGCCCTTTAAGCAAAGCATTTGCGAATTCTTTTTCATAAAAACATTTCCAGTGATAAAACAAAACATGTTTTTCCTACACTACCCTTTGAAAATCCATTACGTTATTACACATTCGTAATGTATTTATCTATTCTTCTAAATTTCCACTTCCACTTTGTTCTTTCTTTTTTCTATTTACTTTTAACTCAAGATAACACATCAAGTCATTTCAGAATTTAATAAACATGGACTACCCAGAGCTGTATTTATGCTACGCCCCACCAACGTACGAATATGGCACAAGGCCGTTTTTAAGGTGGGTCCTGTCGCAGGGCCGAAGCCCAACGCGATAGGCAGTTCCAAAAATGTCTCGGACCCCGTCGGCATTCCATGGACTACCCAGAGCGCTGTATTTATCCTACGTCCCACCAACGTACGAATATGGCACAAGGCCGTTTTTAAGGTGGGTCCTGTCGCAGGGCCGTAGCCCAACGCGATAGGCAGTTCCAAAAATGCCTCGGACCCCGTCGGCATTCCCCTTTTCGGGGCGCCTCAGGCGCCAGGCGATAAACCCAACCCCTCCGAAGAGGGTTAAAGCCTGGGGGGAAGGCCCCCTGAGGCCAGAGGTGATGTATCCAGTGGTGGAACACACCCGACCGAACAGTGCAGCACGCAACCACAGCCGGTCGAGAGCGCCCCACCACAGGACACAAAAGAACGCTCGCCAGGAGCGCGCCTTTAATTTACGAAGCTTTTTGCTTCGATGCGGCACAAGGCCGAATGAATGGGGTACCCAATGAGACTCGAACTCACTCGTGTAGGTTTGCTAGTCTAGCTTGCTAACCGTTACACCACCAGAGGTGCCCTGGACTACCCAGAGCTGTATTTATCCTACGTCCCACCAACGTACGAATATGGCACAAGGCCGTTTTTAAGGTGGGTCCTGTCGCAGGGCCGAAGCCCAACACGAGAGGCAGTTCCAAAAATGCCTCGGACCCCGTCGGCATTCCCCTTTTCGGGGCGCCTCAGGCGCCGGGCGATAAACCCAACCCCTCCGAAGAGGGTTAAAGCCTGGGGGGACGGCCCCCTGAGGCCAGAGGTGATGTATCCAGTGGTGGAACACACCCGAACAGACTGTGCTGGACTACCCAGAGCAGTCACATTTAACTGTGGCATGCAAATAGATGCAGCTATGGAGTTCAAAATAATAATTAATTGCAAATTAGAATAATTATGTTTATTGATTAAGACTAAGAACTACCTAAAACTACTAATGATAAATTACAAGGATTCTATCGGTTATTCACTTGGTTACTTTATTTTAGGACCCCTCCTCTTTACAGGTAGCAGTTACTTTTTACAATATCAGTTTCTCCCTTAAGGGACCTATTCCTCCACCTTTTCGGCATACATGTCCGTCAACTGAACGTTGACCCTCCCCGACGACATGTGTTCTAAACAAATACTAAATCTTAAAAAGTGTCTTGAATCGCAAAAACTGCAATGAGATGAAATTATTGTTTAATTGTAAAAAAAAAAGTATTTTCTTTTTTTTTAAAATACAGGTTCGACGAAAACTTGTCAGAATTGTCTCTTCATTCCCACAATTCAACAACCTGAAAAAATATTGAGAAAGAAATTCATTAGATGCAGACTAGCAGACATGTTTTTTTTTTCTTCTGAAATATGACCAAATCAATTGACTGAACTTTTGCTGGTCTAATAAATCAGTGCACATTCATCAGTGAAGAAGAAATTTACTTCAATTTAAACGCAATGGAATAATTACAGCCTATTAGACATATTTGAACCGCCAAAGACAAATTTAAATTGCTAAGTCACTCAGATCAAGCATTTCTCAACTGTCTTCAATGAAATAATTTATTTTTCGAAAATAAAGCTATCTGGAATTTTCATTATAAGAAAATGTAAGTATTTTGACTTCATTTTACAGTTTTCTTTTCTCCAGAATATTCTTTGTAAAGAAAAGATTAATGGGAAATAAAGTAATATTTTCAAAACAACAAAAAAGAAAACACGACGGAAGTTTTTATGCTTTAGAAAATAATTAACAAATTCAATCAAGTGACTTTAACTTTTCTTTGAAAATCAGTTTAAAAAACATGACATAAAAATTTAAAACACAAAACCCCAACATTAAGCATGAAAATTACTTTTGTTGTTAATTTTTCTTTTCTTTCCAAATTAAATTATCCTTAACGAATAAATTTGAAACCAGGTAGATTTTATTTAAAGTAACAAAATTGATTTATTCATAGATTTTAAAAGATGAAAACTTCAATGTAAACTTCAAAAAATATCTTCAAAATTTTCAATGAATTTTTCGACAAAATTTACGAAAATTTCATTAAAATCTTTTTGTTGTTTTTCCTGTTGTTATTGTTATATTTGTATTCGCTGGTGAGATTAAATTTTAAAAGTTTTTCTTTCTTTATTTACTCTAGTATTAATTGTTATATTTTCTGGTATATTAATGCACTCATTAATTAGTGACTTCTAGTCTCATTGTGTTCTCCTTATTTCTGGCCTTGTGCCACAAATAAGCTAAGCTTAGTAAATAACTAGTTCCTATTGATATTAACTGTGAGCACTTCTCGTACTCCCATAGTGTACTAGTTTGTAAAATAGACTCGTGTAGAGAAGAGGAAAATCTCGTATTTTGGCACTCGCAAACCATTCATAGTTACTTCAAGTCTCAGTAGGTGCCTCAAACAATCTAAGCTTATTAAATAACTATTTTCCTGTCTATTGCTAAGGGTTAAACATGAAAGGGTTTTTATCGATTGAGGACTAATATTTCCTTTTTTTTCTTATTATTGTCACAATTTTTTAATGTTTAGAAATATATGAAAATATATATACATAAAAAATAATAATAGGTAATAGCAATAAGAATTATAATGTAATAAGGAAACTTCATTATCCTGATTAGTAGAGTGTTCGCCAATGGTCCTGGAGACCGGGGTTCAATCCCAGGTCGAGTCATACCAAAGACTCAAAAAAAATAGTACTTGATGCCACCTTGCTTAACACTCAGCATTATAAGTTAAGGATCAAGGTAAAGTGGAGCAATCCAGGGAATGGAGTAGCGCCCTCCTGTACACCTCAGTGTAGTAGCTATCGAAAAGGGAGCCTTCGAGTCACCTTCGATTAAGGTCGTTAACTTTACTTACTGTCACTTGTTCTTTGGGAAAGGCTAGTAGTTTGTAACAACATAAAATATCTGATAGCTAGTGAGACAACTCTTCGAACTAATTAAACTGTCGGCAACAGATAAATTATCATTCACATGGTAGGCTCCCATAAATAAACACTCCACTGTTACCTCAATAAAATGCTTGGCAATAAGCACCATAGGTTAAAAAAAACCCCAAAAAACTTTGATCTCGAGTAATGCCTCTCAGACAAAATGCTTTGCTTTTCTAAAAGGACCAGACAATTTTCTTGAAGAAATCTTAGTTTATGACCCCCCAACTCCGTTGAGAAAAACCAAAAGTAAAAAAACCTAAAGAACATTGAATGGAAAATATCCCTGCTGGATCTGATGTATAAATCCACAGGATTATCCTATTTACCCAACCCCTCCGCTCGGGCAGGATATGACACAAGGTCAATTTTTAAGCGGAGTTTAACAGGTTTGAATTCAGAGTTTTCCTTCTCCTAGACTAGTTGCCTAACCAAGGCTGAAGAACCCAGTCTGTCCTACTATTTACCCATAGCTGGAGGGAGAATAATTGGATTCATACCTTTCCCAAGGGTATTAGTGCTATGTGAAATGCAATCGGTCTCGTCCAGGATTTGAACTCGTGTCACCGTGTTCATTTCCTACGACGATAACAATCACACCACTAAACTCACAGACATGTTTTTTTTTTCTTTCTTTCAAGAGATGAACTAAACAAATAAATTGATTATTTTTTTAAACAAATGTCAGGAAATTAGATAAGGATGAGAGTGACTGACTTAACAAATGTTTTTGAAGCAATAAATTGCATCGAGAATGACACTTTGTCGAGCTTTTCGAAAATAAAGTAAAAATGTTGATTAGGAAAATGGCTTACTTCTTCAGAAGTTAAGAAAGGGAAAAACATGTATTGTTTCCAAACAATTGTTTTTCAGATTTAATTTTCTTTTTCCCTCCATTTTTGGCCTTATGCCATGCTTGTAAAAGCTATTTGAATAATGTCCTAAAACAAAAGATAAAGCTTTGAAAAAAAAAATTTAGAATTCTACCTTGTGTGGAAAACAGTCATAATGCATTAAGTAAGAACAATTAATCTGAAAACCTGGAAGAAAATCAGAAATATGAAAAATTTTTTAATCTTTTTTGTATTTTTTATATTTGTATTTGCTGGTGAGAGGAAATTTTTAAAAGAATTTGTTTGTTTATTTTCTTACTCCGGTGTCAATAGTTATATTTTCTGGTTTATTTATGCAGGCATTATTTAGTGAATTCCATTCTCACTGTGTGCCTCATACTTTTGGCTTTGTCACAACTAAGCTAAACTTATTAATTAACTATTTCTTATTGATAGTAACAGTGAGCACCTCCCGCAGTGTACTGTTTTTTTTTAAAAAATAGACTAGCAAACCATAATAGTAAAAATAATGATATAATAACAATAGTTAATAGCAATTAGAATTAAAATTTAATAAAGAAACTTACTGTCACTTATTCTCTAGGAAAGGGCACTCGTTTATAAGAGCATAAAATATCTGCTGATGGCTAGTGTGACAACTTTTAGAATTAATTAAAGGGCTGTAAGCAAAAAATAAATTATCAGTCACATGGTAGGCTCCCATAAATAAACATTCATCCCTTACCCGAAGAAGATGCTAGACAATAAGCATTTAAGGTCAAAGTAAAACCCTTTGATCTCGTTTGATGCCTATCAAAAAATGCTTTGCTTTTCTAAAATGACCTGTCAATTGTCTGAAAGAAATGATAATTTTATTTCCCTCTGTCACTGGTCCTTGTATCTTTGACTTTGTAGTGAATGAAATTTCGTATTTTGGTTTGGCGTGCAATTTAATTCGACACTTAATTTCACCCAATCAGGATGACTTATCCTATTCAACCCAGACCTTCATTTCCAGCCAGCAAATTGGGTAAGCTGCCAAACCCACTCTTTTTTTTTTGGCTGGAGAACGCCGTCCAGTGCAGACGTCACACTGGCCGTTCTTCAATAGCAGCACTTTAGCTGGACAACGCCGCCCAGTGCAAACGTCTCACTGTGGCTCCAGAATAGCAGCAGCAGCAGCATGGGCACATCGAGGGAACTCATCTAATTTATGGATTCCTTGCAAGGAATCCCAGTTGAATATAAATTAGATACATTCAACAAGCCTCGCACAGGCACAACTTTATGTCACCCCAAAATTGGCTATGTCAACGCGACACTTTTATTCCGCAAACGACACACTAGCTATCATTCACCTCTGGGCCACTTTAATGGAGACAGCGCATACTCTCCCCAAATACCAGACACGAAACTCACAGTGACATCCAAAGTTCAATTCCTACAACTGCAACATGTCTTTCGTTAAAATACAACGAACACAATCCCTCACACGTCCGACGACACACGCTGCCATCTCAACCTTCTCAACTTCTCATAACGCCATTTCGTCTCCTTACTCACAATCTAACTCGCCACGAGTCTTGCAGCACCAAAAGCAAACCAAATATTCCATGCTGCAAATAAAAGCCTATTCATAAAAATATATTTCTACCTTCGGCATCTTATCTTCATCATTCTACCTTTATTTACCCTTAAAACTTAGCGAGGGGACTAACAACACTAAGCGAGGAAACAACTCAACGTAAACACGCACCCACGTTACAACCATTCCTCGCTAACAACAAAAACTCTGGCTAAAATAATTATCGCTAAAACTTGACTTTCTTTGAGTTTTGCAAAGTCAGTTTCGTTTCGAATTCTGAAATATAAATGTCGGAAAAAAATTAAGTCATAGCTATTAAAATTGAAAATAGCCATGCATGATTTAAGATATAAATCCGCGGTATTATTATCCACTTATAGACTTTGTGAGTACAGGACAAAAATTTCTCAAATAATTTAAAAACTGTAAAAAAAAAAAAAAAGAACACAACATAAAAACAAAACAAAACACTTCACCTCTGTGAACCTTTCATTGTACAATTACTATTTACGAGTCCCTATTCGGTTTTTACATAAACATATATATATATATATATATATATATATATATATATATATATATATATATATATATATATGTACTTACAAATACTTTTATTGTTGTTTGTGTTTATCTTTATTGTTTTACATTTTTTGTCAAAAGCCTAATGATTCTTATATTCTAATTAACTCTTGAATAAATATTGACTACATTGTATGAGAAGGACTGTCAGCAGTGATTATATATCTGAATCCGTTTAATATAAAATGTATTTATAGTTGAGAGATATCGAATTAAAAATCTGATAACCAAACCCATCTGCTAGAGAATAAGGTTAAAAAAAACTGGTCGGTAAGTACTTTCTAAATGTATTAAACATTTTTATTTAGTGATATTATGATTGCTGTTTTCTAAACTGATGAAATCATTTCATATTTTTAAAGATTTTACATATTACATTGATAAAACCTTCGTTTGATGATAAATATGTTAATATTTCCGGATGTTTTCTATCTGGTATCATTCTTTACTAACATCCAACTTGGATAATAATAATTTTATGTCCTTAGATTTTACTATTATATCATTCCTAATTTTTACTATTTGTAGAAATTTTGTTAAGGAACTGGTGATCCTGTTTCACCGAATATCAGCAGCCCCTTGGGGTCACGTAGCGTCAACTATAAAAAAAGCTACGAGTGGAGATTCTTGCTCTTTTTGCCACTCCAACCACTGTTAGCAACAGGTCCATTCGTAGCAGCCCTTGACGGCAAACGTATTTGGTACCTTCCACCAGCCAGGACCCAAGAGCGACGAACGCGCGTGCTGAGTTAAAAGGAACAGGACACACAGCTAAGTTCCAGCAGGCATTTTATCTGCAAACCTTCACACAACCTTACCTTACCTTAAACCTTTACCTTATAACTTTACATTACAACTAAACCTTACAAAACCCTACCAACTATCTGAATCTTGAACTCTTTTTTTGAACTCTTACATATTCGTTGTTTGTTCCATTTGGTGTAAAAACCTGTTTGTTGTTGTATATAAATTTTGTTGCACTAAAACTCGTTCGTCTTACTTTCTTCAAAAGCTGTCATCCAAATCCCTACTGCTGTTGAAGTACGGTTTATTCTTTTACAAAACGTAGGAATAAACCGGGCTTTTCGGGGCTTATAAAAATCCCCATATATTCTCAAAGCAAGTTTCCTGTAACGGATGAAACTATTAAAAAAAATGATCAGATAGAAAAAGTATTGTTCATACACTTATTGTTTCCGTTGGTGTGTGTTTGTCAATTCACCTGTCTTATGTTTTTACTCTATGTGCCTTTTCGTGAATTTTACTTTTGAATTTATATATTTGAATAATACTTTTCAATTTTATTTTCATATTCCAATTTTTCATTTGCTTCCCTGTTTTCAGATTGTTTTTGCTTAGTTAAAGCATTATGACACTTTTCCATAATAGGTAGAATTCTACATTTTTTTCCCAAGCTTTATCTTTTCTTTTAGGAAATTATTGTAAAAGATTTTACAAAAATGGCATAAGGCCAAAAATGTGGTGGAAAAATGCAAATTAAAGCTGAAGAAGCAATAGGGACCAACACACTTCTATGACCTGTTAGAAATAAATATTCCTTCAATATAATTTTGCTATATAAAACAAAACTAATTATAAAATCTAAATAAATAAATAATAAATAAATAAAATTTCTTGCAAGTCTTAAATTTTATGAATAATTAAAAGGACGTTTTTCATTGGTTGAGAATAAAAAGCTGTCTTTGTGCATATATTAATTTTATGAATCAATAAGCAGACGATTTTTAAAAGACGCAGTCAACAAAAACTTTTCAAAATGGAAAGACAGCGCTTTTAAAGGACGTTTCTTCAATTAACCAACGTTTCACACAAAAAAATGAATAAAATTTCGGAGTCAACTATTTTTCGATAAGCGAACATGAAAACCTAAGGTAAGTGTTAATTTAATTGTGCTTTTGTTTGGGTTTATATATGTATATATGTGTATAAATACTTGAATATGTGCAATTGAAAATTGACTTAGCTGCGTGTTCACTTTTCTTTTAAAATGTTTACAAATAAAACTAAATATTCGGTTGGATATGATATAATTTACCAATAGACCTAGCATTGTTCAGAATTCAAATGTTTTTCCACTTTTTTAGACACTGAAAAAGTAAGCCATCTGCCTTAACAACATTTCTAATTTATTTTCGAATAGCTTGACAAAATGTCCTTCTCGGTGAAATTTTTGCTTCACAAATATTTAAGTCAGTCACTCTCATGCTTATATAATTTCCCGAAATTTGTAAAAAAGCAAAAAAAAAAAAAAAAAAAATCTCATGTAGAACTGAAACACTTATTAACCTCTAAACAAATGCCAAATCTTTAAAAAAAAGTGTCTTGAATTGGCAAAAAACTGCTAAGAAATAAATCATTGTTTATTTGTTAATTTTTTTTTTTTGATACAGTATACACATTTTAATTACAAAAGAGTATTAGTTAAAATTATGATAATTCATTGATAGTTTAAAATATCTGAAAATTCTTTATTTTTTCCACATGGAAATATATCAATGTTAAATAAACCTAACTATATCACAAGTTCTACACTAATTGGTGGTTTTAATCTTATTCACTTATTATGTAGGTATGTATCATTATTATTTCAGACAATTTTTCTATTTTCTGTATCACTCACTGATTATCGATCAATCTAACTCATTACCTATAGGTTCGATAAAAACTTGTCAGAATTGTCTATTCATTCCAAGAATTCAACGATGACATTAAGAAATTCCTAAGAAGCAGACGAAACTTGCAGACATCTTGTTTTTTTGTTTTATTTTGTTTTTCTTCTGAGAGATCAACAAATTAATTGCCTGTATGTTTGCTGGTCAAATAAATCACAGCACATCCATCAGTGAAGAAGAAATTTACTTAACGCATAGGAATAATTACAGCCTATTAGATAGTTTTAAATCGCCAAAGACGAAATTAAATTGCGAAATCACTCAGATCATCATCATCATATCAAGCATTTTTCAGCTGCTAACAAAGAAATTATTTATTTTTCGAAAAGAAATTTGTTCGGAATTTTCATTCTTAGTAAATGTAAGTATTTTTACTTAATTTTACAGTTTTTATTTCTTAAAGTAATATACAACAACAACAACAACAAAACACATAATTTTTTATTTTTGAAAATGATAAATAAATGCGAATTAAATCAAGTCACTTAAATTTTTCTTTGAAAACCAATTTAAAGAATATGGTATTAAAATTTAAACAAAAACAAAACATAAAAATATTTTTTTACGTTGCTTGTAATTTTTCTTTTCTTTCCAAATTAAATAATTCGTAAAGAAAAAACTCGAAACCAGGTAAATTTTATTTTAAGTACCAAAGATTTATTCAGTGATTTTTAAATGAAGAAAACTTCAATGTATGATACTATTTATTAAAAAATCATTACATAAAAATTGGCACAAGGTAAATCACATGAAAAATAATTAATTAAAAAAAAAAAAAAATTTCCACTAAAGTTTTCAATAAAGAATTTTTTCCGACACAATTAAAGGAACTTTCATTAAAATATATTTTGTTATATTTGCATTTACTGGTGAGATTAAATTTTAAAAGTTTTCATTTATTTACTTACTTTGACGTCAAATGTTACATTCTCTTATATATCACTGCAGACGTTAATTAGTGAGTTCGAGTCTCACTGGGTGCCCCATTCTTCTGGCCTTGTCCCACGACTAAGCTTAGCTTTCAAAATAAGTAGCTCCTATTATAAATAACTGTGGGCACCTCTTGTCGTGTACTGGTTTGTAAAATAGACTAGCAAACCATTAATAGTGAGATTGAGTCTCAGTGGGTACCCCATACTTCTGGCCTTGTTGTATATCTAATCTAAGCAGAGGAAATAAATATTCTTAATACCCATTGTTTAAGGAATGAACATAACTGTGTTTTTATTGATTGGAAATGAATATTACAGTTTTTTTATTGTTACATTAACTTAAAAAATGTATTGCAAAATCATTTCGAGTCATGACAACTTCCGCCCCTTTTGCTAATGTTAATTATTTATTAAGCTTTATAAGTTGTAGCACAAAACCTGATAGAGCACCCAATGAGACTTGAACGGTTCTTCGAAGGCTTATACCTCCTTTCCCCCCCTGCCTCTTTTCACTGTTTTCTTCGTGTTACGTTAAATCCTCCGTTCAATAAGCTCTGTTGTTTTTGTTTATTCTCTTTTAGGAATTACTTATCTCGACAAATTGGTATACAAGTCTCATCGTTATTAAGCAAATCTAGACATAAATTAGTCCATCTTTCTATCCGAGAAGAATATTGAATATTCTCATAAATAGAAACTTGATTCAAAGTAAGTTAGTTTTTCATATGATCATATTTTGTGCTTAAAAAAGTATGTTATAAAAATTTTGAGATTACCTTCAATTCTACTCATGAAGTCTCAGTAATAATGAAGTTTAATGTACGTAAGCATTTATATAATTCCTTAGGTAAATTAATATGCTAAGTTTACCGAAGTTAGAATTAAAAAAATCGTTTCTGTAAATAAAAATGTGTTCTTCCACCTAAAATGAATGTGAGGTAAGACTGGATATACGTGTGACAACGCAACTTTTATTCTAAGCTAAGAATGTGTGTGTGTGTGTGTGTGTGTGTGTGAGAGAGAGAGTGTGTGTGTTTGTATGTCAGTGTGAGTATGTGCATGTGTGTTTCTCTGTGTGTGAGAGAGAGGAGAAATGATATGAAATAGATTATGATGTGTCAAAACATTCAGTCACCCTGTCGACAGGGCTTAGAAATCTTTTTACTCTATTCCTTGCTGAATAGTCAGTCCCCGCCCCAAATAAAAGGGGTGACCTGGATATGACATTAAAGTGCACCCGTTTGTGAGATTTCAGTTAATGGGAGTGTAGACTACTCCTTTGTTGACACTCTACTCTGACTCGGAGTGGTATTACTTGTTTGACTTTCATCTATGTGTCATATTTTAGATTTATTTGAAAATTATTTGTATTAGATTGGAATACTTGATACCATGTAACTTTGTGTAAATTATTTGTATTAATAGTTCCTTGAAGCTATAATTGCTTATTAAGGATTATTATTATTAGTTACTTGAAACGATATAACTGCAAATTGCAAGCAATATTGAACAGGTCGTGGCAGCAACACCCCACATGGCGCCAACTTTACGGCCACCTACCACCTATCACGAAAACTATCCAAGTTAGACGAACCAGACATGCCGGACACTGCTGGAGAAGCAAAGACGAGATCATGTGATGTGCTCCTGTGGCCCACTGCATATGGCCAATCAAAAGCAGGACGACCAGCTTGAACATTCATACAGCAGCTATGTGAGGATACAGGATGTAACCCTGAAGACCTGCCGAAGGCGATGAATGATAGGGAGACATGGAGAGAGAGGGTCAGTGATATTCGTGCTAGCCGCACGTCATGATGATGATTACTTGAAACCATGTAGTTGTGTATAAATTACTGGTATTAGACAGAAATATTTTTCATGATACAACTGTGCAAATCCTTTCTATTAGATAGAAATACTTGATATCATATAACCATGTGGCAAAAAAAAAAATGCTTACAAAACAGCCAAACATAAAATAGAAATATAATATTAGGCATGAGCTTTTCTAGGGTCCATGCATAAAATAACCTTAGACAGGTTGACATGCCATTCACACAAACCAATCAACCAAAACATTCAAGAAATACTATGTTTCCAAGGAAAAAAATCTTAAATAAAATTACCTGTCTTGATAAAAATGACAGAAATTGCCAAAGGAAAGTCACTTGCCAAAGAATTTAAATGTTTTTTTTAAAAAAAAGGAAAGATTAAAGTATATCATAAAAATCTATTTTTATGCAAAAATACAATATTTTGCTATCAGTTAGTCAATGATATTCAGACAGATTTCTGATTAACTGAATCATTAATTACTGCATATTAAGTCAACCTTTCACTTTTAAAATTCATCTTACTGCTACATTGATGTTGATTGATAAAACTTGTATTATGCATGTAATTTATCAAGTATGTATTTAGTTGTGTTTCGAAGAGAAAATAGACTTGCATTCTGTCTCAAACAAGATGGTGTCATAGGGTCTTACAATCATCATCTTGCTTTGGTTTACATGACAGATATTATGCGAAGAAGAAAGCAAAATCAATTCCAGTGGTTGGATAAATATTGATATCTTTTAAACATAGAAGCATGATATTGTATATTCACATTACACTCTAATGTTCATTATTAATTATGAATTCTTCATATCTTCGACAGTGATTGACAAGCCAAAAAAACAATGTAGTCACTCTTATGATCCCTCCCACAAGACGAGTCATAAGCTGCAACTGACAGATTTAACAGTATCCCTTGAAAAATTGCTAAAATAGTTACTTGCTATGGCTGACTGTTACATAACCCAGGATGGGTGCTTTTAATATTGAAGGTAGTGTGATGTTTATGAAAATCTAATCCTCAGGCCCTCACAAGCACACGCATAGCAATGTTTAAAATAAGAAAGATTTTCCCATTTGACAGCAATCTACTTAAGATACTGAATTACCTGGTTCATGTTACACACCATATTGATCAGAATGTAATTAAACACAAGCCACTACAGCATTTGATATCATATGTGAATATCAAGCCAAGGAAGGACACTGAAAGTAAAAAAAACAGGGACAAAACAATATTGATAGACACATCATGTACTGAATGTGCAATGGGATTAGCAGAAAAAAAAACTTCAGTAAACCAGTTTCTAAAGGCAAAAGAAAGTTGAAGACATGCATAAAATGCAGACAAGAATGGCAAGAGATTGTTGTAGAACTAGTCCGAACAAGAGCAGTAGCCCAGTCCTCAGACAATTGGGTAGCCTCAGTTGACTAAAAATCACAACACACACTACTAGCAGCCCTTCCTCAGTATACCTCTGGTTAACTCATTCATTCTGTCAGTCAAAAAAAGCAGTCTGCAAAGAACAACAACCACCCACTCCTGCTGCTGGCATGCTCTTTTATGCAAGTTCCAGCATATAGAAATTTACATGCATTGTAGATTTCTTCTTGTGAGGGACGAGATTGGCCCACAATAACCTCTGCCTCCAGAAGTGAATATATTTTTTAGTGCTTGACATGCAAGGCATAGTCTTACATGCTTTGATCCAGGAGGTAAGTTTCTTCTCTCACTACAGAGACACATTATGGTGAAAATGAAAGTTGGAACATAAGAACTCGGTAGTGTAAGGTAAATACTCCAACACTGATACATAGACAATAAAAGAAGCAACTATGAATAGTATTCAGCATGTAGATGACATGTAAGTATCCTATGTAACAAAGAAAAACAGGAAATAATATATATATATATAATAAAAAGGTAAAAACTGAAGACAATATAGAAATAAAATGTCTTTCTCGCCTACTCTAAAAAAGGAAATCAGATATTTGTATTTCTTAAAAAAAGAGGTTGATATTATACCTGTAGAAGATATAGCAACTGTATTTATTACCTGACCCTTAAAAAATTGGGGAGGACTTGGCCAGATAATAATAATAATTTTGAAAAAGATATGTCAGTTTTCATTAACAGCAGTCAGTTAGGACTACTTTCTACTTAAAATGTTTATCCTTCTGTTCTACATAAACTAATTTTGCTTGACATTGTATATTTAGTTGCTATTTATTTATTCATTTGTTTTGATACCTCCTTGGCCATGTCTTCCATCTTCTCACATAAATCTTAAGATAAAGGAAAGAGACTCTTTGCACAGAAAATCTATATGCAGTTGCAAATCCGTTTATAAATTTAACTGATATTTCCCCAAAATGCCTTCTTGTGTTCTTTTTCTTAGCTTTTTTTCTGAAATCATCCTATTTAATCTTTTGTCTTCTCTATAGCTGTTTTTCATTATATTAGGCATTTTGTTTCAAAAATATATTAGCCAAGAAATTCCACTTGTTTAGTAGACTTAATTTTTAACATCTGTGTTGATAGTAAATTTAATTTGTGAGAAAAGATCTTGAAAAAATCTATCCCATAATTAGAAATTCCACAAATTATTTTGAAAGTTTCAATTAGATCACCTCTCATTATTCTTTTTAGTGGTGAATCCTCATTTCTCTAATCCCTCTATAATTAATCCTTACCTGTTTTTTTTTTATCTATCTCATCTTTCTTTATTATTGCTCCAATCACAATGTTACAATGCTGGAACCTGTTTACAGTAATCTATATAAGGTCATATTATGGTTTTATATATTTCTAAAACAAAATTTGCTTCCCTTGAAATGAAATTCACTATCTAGCTAATCATTCCATTTGCCCTTGATACAACCAAGAAAATATGAATGTCACCTTTAAATGAAGCATTAAAGTCAATTGTTACATTGCATTCCTGGTGTACCTTTTTGATTTCTCTGTTGCTTAATTTCTATTCAATAATGATGGCCCCAGTACTGAACCCTGAGGAACACTAGGGGTATATTCTGGGTTTCAGAATAATTGTTACTAATTTTGACTTTTATACTTTGATGTAATAAAAAATAACTTACAATATTTAATATGATTTTAAAACCGCCCATTTTTTCATTTTCCCTAGCAAACTATCATGAGATACTGTATAAATGCCTTTCTAAAATCTGAAAATATATAATTTTGTTATTCAGAAATACCATCACTGAATGATTAAGAAGTAATTCTTATACTGGTAGGAATTTGCATGCTGAATTGAATTGTAAGCTAATGTGATGCCTCCAAAAAAGAAAAGGATTTACTCAGAATCATTGGATACACAAGGTATTTTTGCTAATCTTTTAACTACTTGTGTGTTAACACTTTATTTTTATGTAAAATTGTATCTTATATAATTGATATTAAATTTGATCTCAAGCAACTATTCTTAATTTTGTTGTTGTATTTCAAGTATATTTTTGGGAAATTAATATAAAATTAGATTGACAACAAAACTAGCATATAGACTGTGGAATAGAATTAAAACTAATTAAAATTAATCAATAAGGAAAAAGATGATTATAGAATTAAAAATCATATCACTTTAAAGTTTTCAATGGCACACCATGTAAATGTGTTAAAAACAAAAGAGATAAAATGTATTGTGACAGAATTTTAAAAAATTCAATAAACAATTGCGACATTCATTAGATTTTTAAAGTTAAAATGCAGTTTTCTTGCAAAATGCACTTATGAATGACATGGGGCAAATGTAAGGAAGGTAACTTGAATACCTATATATAACTTGACCAAATGAAGTTTTTAAGTACTTAAGTAAAAGAAAAGATAAATATTTGCATGTATATTGCATACAATTTATAATTAGTCATTAAGTACAATATTTATATATAATGGCTGGATAGTTTACAAGACTCAAATAATGATACACTTATGAAATTAATTTGATAAAATTGTTTATATCACTAAGATTTGCAGCAGTCCAGCTCAGATTTCAAAATTAGTATTAGACGTAATAGCTGTTGAAAAGCACACAATATATTCTTTTAAATTGAACAGGGAGGAAAAAATTATAAATTGTTTACTAGTAAGGTGAGGGGCTGAAAATTATCATCACTATTATGCTTGAAAGGAACTTATGCAAAACATACTAAAATAAAATCTGTTGTTTAGAGAAAAGTGAAATATCTTAATAATAGGTTCATTAGATATGAATTTTCAAATTTCTTAATTGTTTCTTGTATTTCTTAATTTTTTTTTGAAAACTGAGCTTATTTAGTAACTGTTTATATTCAATCATATTAACTAATATTTTTGATATATTTGGTCATGAATGTTGAGAAGTAATGATAGATTATGAAAATCATTAAAATTCCATTTTTCAACACAAAGTATTTACTCAAAGTTAAATTGAAAGTATAATTTCTGATAATTTAACAATTATATGTTGATGCTTAATTTCTCCTTAGAATATGTTTATGAACAATATGCAAGAATACCTGCCTGCCCTGTTAACTGGGGATATAGACTATGCCAACTGTATCTCTCTTGAGTGGTATCTCTCCAACCAACTAACGTGTGACCTGGGTGTGTCAGTAAACTATCGGATGGTATGTCTCCAGTCCTGGAGGTTTGGGGAATGTGGAGTACCTCTTCATTTCCTTTAGTCCCAGATCCATTTTGACCCAAAGCAGTAGTAGATGTTAGTGTTGCTGGGTAAAATAAAAGTATTTAGTCCTTTACTGTATCATTTATATACCACGCCTTTATGAACAAAAGTTATATTGAAATGTCAGTAATACATACCAATACTTTAAACCATTTAACTGCAAATAAAGGAATAATGTTGAATAGAATTATCAGTATTAGACAGCTACCTTTGAAATCATTTATTGTCTTGGATATGACATTAAACTGCATCTGATACTCCAGTCTTGCAGTTTCTGGAATGTGGAATCTTCCTTCATTACCATTACTCTCAAGTCCACGTTGACCATATTTGGTAGTACCCATTTATGGGTCAAATAGAAATATTCAGACTGTTACTTGGGATTATTATCAATATTAAATCAAAATATTAGTGTTAAATAAGTACACTTGAAATGTAAATATGTGCAAACAAATGATAAGTTTTATGTAAGATAGTAACACTTGATAAATAGAAATAGTAATGTTAAATAGCGGTGCTTGAACCCATTTAACTGTGTGTAAACAATGATTAATATTAAATATTAATATTAGAGTTCAATTGCAATACTTGAAACCATATAACTGTGTGCAAACAATAAATAGCAATATTTGAAAACATGTAACTCAGAAACTGAATGATTAATATTAAATAAGAGTAATAGTGCTTGATAAAAATACTTGAAATTACTTGACTGTGTGTAAACAAATAGGATTTGGTTTGTTTGAAAATGTTACCCACAAATTCACCATTGTTATATATATATATAACAAGATTTAGCATTGAATAACCCAGAAGGGTTGATATGTTATAAAACACCACCCAACCAAACTAAAGGATGCCTGCACACATTTAATTGATGAAATGCCATTCTCTTTTGCTGCAATATTTTATAAAAATGAAATTTTCTGATTTTTCTAAGTTGCCATCTACATCCATTATATATAATGTGTTTTACATACATGGGTAAATTGTTAAAAAATGATAAGAATATTATTTGAAATTGTAAAGATGTATACATGAATAAAAATGAAGTATGTGAAAACTTCAAACAATAACCTTCATGATTTAGTCAATGTCAGTTCATAGATGTCTATCATAAGAAAACTTTGTGTAACAATTTAATATAGAAATATTTTTATATGTAAATATATCATGTATATCATCAGAATGCATTGAGATTGGTTTTTAAGTGGATAATTTAATATGATCATTTTTAAAGAAGGATAAATGGAAATAACTAACAGTTAATGTTAACATAAAGTGTAAAAATCTTTCTATTGTTTTTATAATAATATTTCTGTGTAGTATTTACTATAAAAATGTTACCTTTTTTTACTATTATAAATTTCTTCCAAAATATACCTGATATTTTTTCTACTGGTGTTATATATAAGATTTTAAAAGACATTCAAATGATGCTGAAAATATCCCTTCTTTGAATGTAAATTCTACCTGACTTGATTACTAGGTATATTAAAATCAATGTAATATACCAACCACAAAAACTGGACTAAAAATAAAAGTTTACTAATTTCATTATACTGTATCTTTAAAGAAATAGAGAATGAGGAATTAATGAAAGTAAAGAGAATTTTTTGCTTTAATATAAAGATTCTTTAGAGATTAAGTTACTAAACGTTCATGTATAAATTAAAATTTAAAACTGTTGTCAGTATTTCTGTTATAAATAAAATCAATTGCTACCATTCATTATTGAATGAAGTAATGTTAAAGAATTCACTAATATATCTAGGAAACTTGTTAATAGAAAAGAAAAATATGCATTAGCCATGTAATAAAGTAGAGTATGTACCATGGAATGGGCATTAAATTAGATAAACTTTGCACTATAATTATTTTGCAATTTCCTGACATGTAATTATTTGTAATTGATAATCTGAAAGTTTTGATAACAGATTATGTGTATATTTTCTTAATCATTATCGTGCAATTAAATTTTCTGATTTAAATAGAAATTATGCAGAGTTTTTAAAAAGAATTCAGCTAATGTATTGTTTATAGTACATTATAGTTAAACCAGTAATACCCCAAAATGTTGACAAACCAAAGATTGGAATGGTTACAAGATGAGTGTTAAAGTGAGATTAATTAATGATTCCAATGAAAGCAGGAAAATCTATAGAGGAAATGTTATGGTTGGGAAGAACTTTATTGAAAATTGAGATTACTTATCATGCTGTATTTTCACTTTCCAAAATTTTAGGAAAATGAAATAACACAGAAAAGATTAAATATTGTATCAATAAAAATGGTTTAAAAAGATTTGAATTTGTTGATTTTTGTGTCTGACTTCAATTTGTAGAAATATTCTACAATAACATGTGAAATGTAAAAATATTTTTACATTATTTATATTGAGATTATATGTAAATGTTGTTAACATGAAGTGTTTGAAAATACAAGTCTTATATTAAACAAATAATTACAGTTCACACTAATTATTGCTTTCCAGTTAAATAGATAAAATTCAAAATGAATTGCTAAAACTTCTGATAAATTATATTGATAGAATATTGTTTTAAGTGTGTGCTGGAAAAATTTTGTGACCTGAACAGAATAAATGATTTTAAAAATTGTTATGTGACTGATTTGAAATTCATTGAATAATTTTATTTCTTTCCAGTGTAATGAATTGTGATAAGAAAGCAGCAAAGATAAGGGAATCACTGAAAGGACCATTTATGAACTAAGGTTGGTCCTTTTACTGAGGAAAAAAAAGATCACAAAATTAAATACAAATCTCCATATACAACTTATAAGTATGCTTAAGATTTTATTATATTCTTCTTCACTGAATTTGTGGAAATCAAATTTAAGTAAAACTGACTGATACTCAAAAGTAAAAAGCACAACAAAGAATATATTCTCAAAATATAAATGTTGAAATCATTAGACTAATTTTGTCCATTGAAATCCAAATTCAATGTTGAAACCTGCTGAACATTGGCAAAACGTTTCCATTCAGGTAAGAATAAAACATTTTTACAGTTGTTTTTTTTTTTTTAAAATTGCATATCAAATTTTTATTTGTGTATTAAGTTTATATTATGAATAATAGTATCATTAACAGTTAAAGAATATTTTAGTGGAATCAGTAAATGAAGACCTTTATAATATTAAAGTTTATACAGATATATATAAGTGATAGCTGGATATTTTAAACATATTTATTTACTGTTTCCAGTAAAAAATGTTTAGCTGCTTACAATAATGCTTTACTCCTGTTAATCTCACTGAATATATGCATAATTGCAGAAATATGAAGTATTATTAACAATATGACATAAAGTAATAATGTATATTATTACTCTTGTTGAAATAGGTGAATAAATAACAATATGCAGGAAAATTAAGATAAATACATATTCAAAGTAAGAAAAGTGTGTTTGTGAATTATTTGGCTTATCTGTATCAGTAAATTTTTGTGTTAAAAATTGAGTTCCCTTTTTAGGTGGTTATATTGATTTACAATGTGGCATTTTGTAAGTGTAGCAAAATTGATAACAATACAGCAGACTGCTCATAAAATAGTTTATTATGGCAGAAGTTGATTTTATGTAGAATTCAGAGAAGGACACAAAAGCAAACCTATACCAATAATTTATTTATTTGATCATGACCCAGCAAAAAGCTTCACATCATAATGATTTTTATCATCGTAAAATGTATGATGCTCTAGTTCTGAGAATAAAGCAAAATGACTTCAATTTGTGATTGGAGAATAATTTTGATATGATCTGTGTTCATGCCCAACATAATGTTTGAATTATCCCATTTTCTAAAAATAAAGTGATAAATATGCCATGTGTTCTTTTCTCTATGGAAGTGTCATGGAGCCTTGCTTCAATGAGAAAAGAAAATGTTTCTAGGTCATCTAGTATGAATTTCTTGATTATCTACTGCAGAAGACTAACAAGAAAAATGAAGATTATGCCATGGCAAGCTTCCAATTTAGTTGAGTGTAACTTGAATTTTTGTCTTGGTTTTTATTCAGGATTGAACACTGATCATGGGGAAATATTTCAGGTATAATCTGAGCTTAGATTGACTTATACTATTGGTGTGGGAACTCCCTCCAAATCGCTATACCAAGGGCTCATAGTGTCACAACATATAGGATTAGATTTCATTGTGTGAGTAAATTTACTTTGGAACTATTCATATATGTTTGCCTTGTTTATCCTTTTTTTTAAATTGATTTTTTTTCTTTCAGCCAATTTTTTCCTATTACTCTTTGCCTCATTTGATGATGTATTTTCTCTGATTCCTATCATTATGACTCATTGCTTTTTCATGATTGAGATTTGTTTTTGTTTTCAAGAATCCAGATATAAATTGGGCATGGTTACAGGCCGAGTTTAATTGAATAGGCTTTTAAAGAAAATCTTGGTGTTATATATATATATATATATATATATATATATAAAACTTATTGTTGACAGGTTTAGGTTTTAGAGTGATGTGTTGAGATTTGTTGTGGAAGTTAGCCCCCAACATTTTCTGTAATTTCTTCCAAGGGAAACAACTTGTGTTATCAATTGAGATATTTATTTCATCTTTTAAAAAATCTGTGATTCCATTAAATTAATTTTGATGTAGCTGCCAGGCTGGAAAACAAGGATTAATATTAATAAAATAAAGGGAAATGACTCAATTTTAAAAATTGCATAGAAATAAGATTCATTTACAGGGAGGTAACTCCTTTTAAAAAAGATTGATTTCGCTTTCACGTGGAGATATAGCCACGATTAAATTTTTTTTAAATTAAGGGAAAGTTACTCTTCCACGTTAAAAGATATTTGATGTTTATCTTTGTTCAGTGGAAAATTAGAAATACTTTTAAGAAATGTCTAAATTCCCTTAAAGAGTTTATTTAACAAATCATCTTCAGCAGGGTTAGATTTGAGTTAGGATAAGGATTTGGGTTGAGTTCCTTAATTGGCTGGTTGCTTGATTGTTTGGCTATTTTGTTGGTTAATTACTTGATAGGTTGGCTATTTTGTTCCTTGTTTGTTGGCTTACCAAGTAAAGGAGTAGGTGCTCTTCTCTACATCTTGGTGTAGTAGGTATTGGAAAAGAAACCTTTGAGTTGCCCTCGACATTACTTTTTTACTCTTTGGCTCATTGCTTGCTGGTTATTTGGTTGATTGCTTTATTGATTAGCTATTCGGTTCCTTCTTTGGCTTGGTTGATTACTTGATTGATTTGCTCTTTGTTTCCATGTCTAGCTATTTGTTAATTGACAGGTTGTCACTTGGCTTTGGCTGTGGCTGGTTGCTGGTTTGGTTGGCGATTTGGTTGCAAGTTAGCTTGTTGCTTTCTGGTAGCTTGATAGATTGGCTGTTGGCTAATTGACTGCTTGGTAGACTTACTTAATGGTTTTTGGCCTTTTGCTTGGTTGTTTAATCAATTGGCTGTTTGATTTCTTTGTTGGCTGTTAAATTGATTGCTTGATTATTGGCTGGTTGCTTGAATGGTTGGTTCAATGCTTGGTAGTTGACATTTGGTGTGTTTGCTTGCTTTGTTTATTGCAAGATGGTTGGTTATTTTTTAAATTTTTTAAATTTTTTTGTCGGTTGGATGATTGCTAGATTAGTTATAGTTACCTGGTTGTTAGTTGGTTAGTTGCTTGCTTAAATGACTATTTGCTTAGTTGAGTTGTTGGCTCATTGCTTAATAGTTGTCTTGTTGATTGATTCATTAATTAGCTATATGGTTCCTTGCTTGGCTACTTCTCAGGTAGCTGTTTATTTGGTTGCTGAGTTAGCTTTTTAGCTGCTTGTTGGATGGTTGCATGGTTGGTTGGTTCCATGCTTGATGGTTGTAAAATGGAGAGTCGCTTCCTGGTGGCTTGGTAAATTGCTAGGTTGGTTGGTTGATTGCATCATTGGATGGTTTGTGGTTGGCTTAAGGTTGGTTAGGGTTTTCTCAGCAGGGAGTTAAGGTTTTGTTGGTTTAAGGAGGTTAGTGGTCGGGTTGGAGTTAAGGTATTTCGGTTAGGGGATGGTTGTTTGGGGTTAGGGTTTTTTGGCAGAGGTTAGTTGGGGTTAAGGTTAGATATCATCATCATTGGTTGGGGTTAGGGTTGGCAGGTTTAGGGTTGGCACGGTTTTGGGTTGCTGTTTTAGACTTAAGAAAAAACAAAACAAAAGAAACCTGGAAAATAGAGTAAAATATTGCTCTTTCAGGTAACTTGTTAACCTAAATTTCTAACTTATATTTTAGGTCACTGGTTTATAAGAAGAGAACAATGTAATCATAATATTTTTTTTCTTTAGAGATTTATTTTATTTAACTGAAAATTCCTATTTTTATACTTTCACTTGCTGCAACTGACTGAATTTTTGCAGTTCAAAGTCTAACACTGATGACTAAATAAAAATGACTGATATGTTGAAACATATCAGTCATATTCTCAAGAATAATGTTTTTATGATTTTATTTTACATAGTTTTTATTGGATATTATTTTATTTATGAAGGAATGCAAGTGTTCTAACTATACCCCTTTGAAGATCATCTTTTCCATAAGTGTAAACCTTTCTAATAAGACATTTATTCTTCCTTTATGAATAGGAATGAGAAATTCTTTGTTTTTGTACAATTGTTAAAGTTTATATAATTTTTGAAAAGGGAGTTGATTTACATAATCCTGAAAAGAAGGTACAAATTTCAGTTTTATTATGGTCTGCAAATGCTCAGCAAACTGAAAATATAGATGAAAAGAAAGATATAAGTTGACAGATTTCTGATGTAGAACTCAGCTGCCGGCCCCTGTATCTTGTCTCTCTGTGGCAGTTTTGGCTGAAATAAAATCACACGGGCTCCCTTTATTGAGCTGAAGGAACCACCATTATTTGTCACGTTGTGAATTTTTTGATCCGAACAATGGTGCTCTGTTCTCTCCGAATGGTCCAATTGTGGGTGTTGATTAGGCTGGGTTCCATGCTGAAAGGAATTGCTATTTACGAAGAAAATAGTTCCTGTCACAACCATGAGGACACAAAAAGAAACAAGCAACTCTTTTGATTCCTGTATAATAAAACCTTTTTTTTTTTTTTTTTTTTTTAAGGCTATTGTCTTTATCTCGCTACAAAAGAAATTGCAAAAATGTGTAGAGTACAAAAAAGGTTACACGAGATTCACTTGTTTGGTCGGAAGGGACAGAAAGAGAAAAGGTGAAATCAGTCTGATCTATTCAGCTGATATAAGGGAGACAACTACGGATTTTTGTTACAGACACATTGACTTATTGGTTTGTTTTCTCGGCTTTGTTGACAAAATTATCTGGATTCACAAAGATTCTATTTCCATCTCTTGGTTCTGATCGGACCAGCAAGATTCAACAAGTCATTTTCACAGCGTTCGGTGTCTTTGTCTGACTGTTCAAATGTCTGTCTTCCCTCTGGACTCCTCAGTTCTCCTCTGCCGACTGCTTATATGGAGTAAGGCGGAGTATAGACAATTTTTGGCCCTGTCTATGAATTATAATATGTAAATCGCTTTGACCACCATGAATTTTTGTATAATCTCTGAAACTCTGCAGGTGACTGCTTTTCAAGTGGTATTAAAAATGCATTTGGATTCCCTGCTAAACCTACTTATCTTGTCTCGGACCTTGGGTCTGGATTTTGTCCTCAGACCACCCAAAATCCCATTCATCATTTATCGTATGCTTTAAGTAACGAACACATCCATCAACCACCTCGAACCATCACCTCACTTAACTAACAAACTCAACCCCAGAAACTTCATTCCAAATGGTAAAAAAAAAAAGGAAATTCCTTTTCTTTCTCTGTATTAAAAAAAACCAACTTATTTCTGGAATTACCCTTCTATCCATTTAAGAAGTAAATTTATTCCAATCCCTTAGAACTGTTAATTAATAAACCCACCTGAGGAGGGGGCTCTCTCTTTATCACAGATTGGCAGTTATAAACTGTCTGAGATAAGTGGGTATATTCATGTGTTTTGTGCACATCTAGTGAATACATCATTTATCACTTATACAATATATGATTTTTCAATATATCATGGGACACCTTTGGCATAGGCTCACACAAAATGTCTTGTAATAACTTAATATTCAGTATGTTAACTTAAAATATTTCTAAAAAAGGATTCAAACTTAATTTTAACTAGTTGAGACCCTTGTAAATTACATGGATTTTGCCAAAGACTTCTCCTGAAAAAAACCAATAAAATGTTCATGCTGTTCAACATATTCAGCACACAATTCCACATGCCTAGCCATGGTTTTTAAAGACTTTTCAAAAGTTACGAAACATAAAATTCAGTAATATTTTAAAAGGGAATTTCCTTTCTTGGTAGTTATAAGTCATTACTGAAAGACAGTTGAAGTCAAACTAACTCTTAATAAAATAAATCTATCTCATTAAATGTAAAATACAAGGTGCCTTCAATAAGTTTCCAGACTTTTTTGTACAGGTATTTAAATTTGTTGTAGACTCTTGAAAATTCACTATATCATTGCTATACATCTTATGAGATGACTGACCAATTTTTATGATTCCAGGTTCAAATGAACAGCTACAGCAGCAATTGGAATACACCCTACTAAAGCCTGATTGTCACAGCTGGTGAATTTCAAAAATGCAATCTGAATGTGAGGACACTTTAGAAGAATAATATGCAATAAAATTCTGTTTTAAACTTGGAAAAAATGCCACAAAAAAGTATGGAATGTTTCAGACTCCTTTTTGACCATCTTGCATGAATCAAACAAGAGTTTTTAAGTGGCATAAGAGATTCAAGGAAGGTAGGGAATCTGTGAGGGATGATGAGAGGTGAGGGAGGAGTAAGGAAGTCAGAACACCAGAGCTGATTGGCCAAATAAAGAATTTCATGGATAAGCATATTTACCAACCCCTCCACTCGGGCAGGATATGACACAAGGTCAATTTTTAAGTGGAGTTTAACAGGTTTCAATTCAGTTTTCCTTCTCCTGGACTAATTGCCTCACCAAGGCTACAGAACCTAGTCTGCCCTACTATTTCCCTGGAGGGAGAATAATTGGATTCATACCTTTCCCAATGGTATTAGTGCTATGTGAAATGCAGCCAGTCTTGTCCAGGATTTGAACTTGTATCGCTGTGTCCATTTCCTACAACGATAACCATTACACCACAGGCATTTCATGGATAAGGACTGTCGTGTGTCTATAGAGACAATAAGTGCACAGTTTGATGTCAGTGTGGGAACTGTACACACAATTATTCACGAGGAACTGAAGAAGTGGAAGATTTGTGCAAAGTTTGTCCCAAGGGTGCTCAGAGAAGATCAGAAAGAAAGACGTCATGACAGCAGGGAGATGGTCAAGCTGATCAATTCAGATCCCACAGTTGTTGATGCTCTGGTGACCTGTGATGAAAGCTGGATCTACTGCTATGACCCAGAGACCAAGATACAGAGTTCCCAGTGTAAGCGTGTGGGCTCTTCCAGACCCAAGAAGGCCAGACAGAGCAAATCCAGCCATAAACTTTTGATGGTCGCTTTCTTTGACAGCACTGGTATGGTCTACATGCACTGGGTTCCCACTAGACAGACAGTCAACAAGGAATACTATGTTGAGGTTTTAAGGGAGTTCAGGAAGAGACCAGCACTCTTCAAATTGGGTCAGTGGCATTTCCACCAGGACAATGCTCCAGTTCACAACTCCATCCTTGTCACAGACTATTTGACCAAGATGGGCATTAAGACAGTTCCTCTGCCTCCATATAGTCCAGACCTTGCTCCCTGGGACTTTTGGTTATTCCCTAAGTTCAAGGAAAACCTTAGAGCCTGTCGTTATAAGACAATTGAGGAAATGAAAGAGGCTGTGATGAAGGTCATTGACATGCTCACACAAGAGGACTTCCATGGGGCCTTCCAGAAGTTGTTGGAATGGTACAAGTGCATTGCAGCCGGAGGAGATTATTTCATAGTGGACTAGAGTTTCTTGTGGGTACTATCAATAAAAGTACCCATTAGAAAAAAGTCTGAAAACTTATTTAATGAGCCTTGTAGATTGCTATTTCTGTGTTTTTTATGAGAAAACGGTTAGTATTGTGAGTACACACACAAGAAGCAAAAAGAACATAAGATTAAAAAAAACACATTCAAATTTATATACTGTATTATGAAATATTTTAATCGGAAAATTGTAAACAAATGTTTGTCACTATGTCTGGTCACTGTCAAAACTCGAATTATGTCACAGTTTTTGGAACCAAGAAACATTGTACAGTGGTTTATGGCTGTTATATTGTATTCATTATTTTTTAACAAATATTACTAAAATGTGTTTTTAGTGTTCTTTAAAGTTTAGTGATAGGTATATTCTTTTGTGAGTTATTTGTTATTGTTTGTTCTCATATTTAGCCATTTTTAAGGCATTATATCCAGTTTACATCAAATATAAAGTTACAGCACGGCTTTTTGAACCAATGAATTACATGAGGTGGCGTATAACCATAATTTTATTTGTGTTCATTATTCTTTAAAAAATATTACTAAAAAGGCTTTTTAGTGTTTATTAATGTTTTGTGATGGTTATATTCTTTTGAGAGTTAATGTTTGGTCATTCTTTTAGTGTTTATTGGTATGAATGTGGTTAAATTTTTCTGATTGGAATGTTAGCTAAATTGAACTAATTGAATTAATAAGTGAATGCAAGGAAGTTAAATAGTGACATGATTGGAGCCTCTATAATCTAACTTGTAAGAAAGCTGCGTTTGAATGCAGACTAATCACAAATATCCTCATCAATTATGTAGAATTGATTAATAAAAGTCTGTGACAGGTTTGTTCAGTGAGAATTCAAAGATTAAAGGAGCTTCTTGAAAGTAAGTCTGAGAGAATTGGCTTTTCCTTTGCTTATTGATTAAAATTAAGGGTAGGAACACCTTGCCTAGTTAGACAAATAAAAGTAACAAAAAGGATTTCTCCAAATATATTTTAGGAAAAACCTATTTTAAACATAAATTCATCTAAAAGCGAATAAATATAAAAATTTTCATGAAAATTTCACATTCATTTCCTTTTTCATGTAATTTTAAAAAAGACTGTATGCATAACTTTTATGTGGCCACATTAAATTTCAAAAGATTTAATGGTCTGAAAGCAGTAAACACTGTTTTTGCTCTTAATTTTCATTATTTCCATAGGCCGAAAAATTTGAAAGAAATCATCAAGAATTTTTTTAAAGTTCCTTTTAAATGGTTCAAAAACTTTGATGATAATATTATCCTTTATTCAAGTTTTATTGTGTTGGTGGGTGGGTGGGTTGAGTAATACTTACTTTGGCCATGATGCCTTATAAAGCTTTTCATAAGATCCCTAATTTGATTAGTTCTTGCTAACCTAGTTTCGACCAATAGGATTATTGTTTAAGCATAATGGTTGTACAAACTAACAAGGTATTATTCTATTATTATATAGGATAAAAAAACTAATTTTTTTTTTTTTTTTTTTTTTTTTTTTTCATCATACAATGTGTGAAAGCATGTGCTATACCATATCCTCATCAGCCGCCATCCAGGGGTGATAACACAGTTTCGGTAGCTCAAGGCGGTACTGCCACCCCTGGCGCTACCAAGCAGCTTTTGCCACCGGACAGGGTATTAAGAGAATCATTTATATATATATATATATATATATATATATACGCCAGATCCATTAAATGCAGAGACTACATTGGACGTTAATCTTCATTTTCTGAGTACAGTTTATGATTTAAAAAAAACGCGTTTTCTTTCGGCGGTTGATGTTATTACGTGTTTACAGTAACCGTTTCTTACGTAATCACACGGGAAAGGTGATTCCTCGTGTATTACCTTCATGCTGAAAACTTTCTCGCTTTTGACCAAATCCAACTTGATGCATATCGCGCCGTGTTCTGAAGACGATTCGAGGCAACTTTCAAACTGCGGCCAGTGATTCCTATTTTTGAAAGAAACGAAATGACTGAGTGTCCTATAAAACCACGACAACCAACCTCAATAGGAATCACATGGCATATCCAACCCTTTTCCGTGCAGTCGGCACGCAGTGACTCGTAGCGGTTTTTCTTCCGCTTGTGTGCTTCCTCCCGGTTTTCTTCCCAAGGGACAGTCAATTCTATGAGGAGGACACTCTTCTTTGAATCGGACCATGCTACAATGTCCGGCCGCTTTTCCGTTTGAATAATGTGAACTGGAAATTGTAGAGATATCTTGAGATCTGCTGAAACTTTCCAGTCACTAGCTCCGTTCAGTAGCTTCATGTTAGGATTTTTTTGTTTCCTCACAGGACATTCACCTTCCTTGAGAAACTGAATTATGGGTTCCTTGGCTGTTATGGATTGCTGATTTGCTGTCTCACATTGTGTTCTTAACAATTCTATTATCACTTCTAATACCTTGTTATGACGCCATGTGTACATTTGAAGTGAGTGTGGACATAATTACTCAAAAGCTACAAAATTGAAAAAGTTTGTGACTTTCAGAAGAACATTTAAGTATATTATCTGTAATATTCATTTGTCATTTAGAGATTTTATTTCACTGCCATGCCATCTCCTTTTTTTTAAAAGAATGTACTTAGAGTTTGGCTAATCATTTAACAAAAGAGAAAATTTTGTCATGATGTCACATCACTCGTCTCACTATTCAGCCATATCAGGTTGGTTGATCTGTGTGTTTTATGTTTGTATTTGGCATTTCCTTTGATTGTTCAATTTGGAGTTTCATCTTATCCCCACCCTACAAAAACTTCGTAGATAGTTATGAAAGACTAGAAGTTGATTGAAGGAAGCCATGAGATTTTATTACCATTTTCTTTGCTTCTTTCATAGTGTTTGTCTGCCTCTCCACTTTGGGCAGTCTGGCTCAAGGTTAGAGCCGAGAGTGACATGAATCTAGTGGTCACTTCATGCTCTCTCTATGGAACTCTTCTTCAAAGGTGAAAATCCCTTGTATTTTATATTGCACCCTTAACATCTACTTTTCTTTGACTTTTACTCAAAAGGAGCAGTCCTCACCAAATTTGGAATCATTACAATTTTATGTTCACATGACATGATGTCAAAGACTATTAAATCACAATGATAAGAAAATGAATTAAAATTTTCCATACTTGAATTTTTTTAAAAATTGCTATTCCCAGATTTCATTCCCAAGCTGCTGATAGATGGAAAAAAAAAAACTAAACAAAATTAACCAACCAAAATGTTAGCAATGAACTTTGATATGGTTTTCCTTCTTTCTTACTGACTATGATAAAACTTGAAACACTAATACCTTGCAATTACTTTAGGTTTGAAATGAATCATTGAAATATCAATTAAATATTATAGTTGCATGTAGTTATTATTTTTGGTAAAAACAAGATAGTTTACTAAAGAATACAATCTAAGACCAATGATGAAAAGAAAAACTTGGAAGCCTTCCATCATATAGAATTAGCTGAAAGAAACGAGTAAAAGACAAGTTTGCCCAAGTATAGTAACATTCAAGGTCTTTTTTCCAATTCATTATTAGTGAAAACAAAAATATTGGTCTTTATATAACTATTTTTTTTTTCAAACTTTGATTAAAAAATAAAAAAGATAACAATGATCATTTTTTATTGAGAGGGAAGTTTATATGTATTGAACTGTGTTATTACTAATGTGATGGCAAATTCTTTAAAATCCCAAAACGGGACTTTATTTTCGCATGTGTGAAGACGGGGCAGGTTGGCACTTGATCCCTTGTAGAATAAGTCCTCGTTCAGAGTTTTGCCTCAGGCATATAAGAACTGGCATATTATGTGGGGGATTAATTTATGGCCAGACTGACCGCCGCTGGCAAGGGGTTCCAAATTTCACACTATACACACACCCACCAGGTCGCTAGTCTTCCTCCCCTAGACAATGGAAGATATGGACCTCTAGGTTGAGACATAATAATATTAATTATAGTAGTCGGCAATTCCGGTTTCCCGTGTGATATTTTAAAGGAATTTATGGGACAATTTTAAGCAAGATAACATAAGGCGAATAGAAGCTGAAAAAGAAATATAACACAACAAATTCGTAGCAGACGCCACAAATAACAACTTAGACCACGTGGGAACATTAAAATATATCAATCTTTTACTACACATAGATATACACCTTCAACATATCAAATATATAATAAATGAACAGTCCATGAACATAAATGTCTTTCTTCTTTTCTTGTCTTTCGTTTTGAAATTGAGAGAGAGAGGGTATATAAAATTGGGTATAAGGAGAAATAGTCCCAAAGTTTACTTATCTTTTTTCTTTGATGGAGTTCCTGTGGAGAATCTTTCTTCTTTTACGGGCTAATAGACTTGATGCTATTTTTAACACTGGCTTGAAGAAAATGGCAAGTGTTGGATGACCAACTAGAACTTATCTACAATAGCTCTGTATGGACACAGGATATAGTCTAGAAGACCAGCCAGAAGTGGTGGATGGTGGAGATGAATGGCGAGAAATAATCAAGGAAATCTGTGCTAGTAGTATGACGTGATGATGATGAATTTAAATGGGTCAATGCAATAACAGACCCCAAATAATATTCTTGCTACTTGTTTATTTTGATTGTTTTGACAACTTGCTGGAGTGCAGAGTGCACATTTTCACTGACCTTTTAAAATCACTTTTGAATCTTTTTATGTGTACTGAAAACGTAAATAAGTCAGTGTTCTGATATTTTTATTTTAAAAGATTACTGTTTCTTGAGGTTTAAAGAAAAGTATTATTTATTTCATAAGTTTTTAGCACCAGTAAGTATGTCTTATTGCCATAATACAAAGTCAGTCTTGTTCATAAAATTGTAGTAGTTAACACTGTTCAGTTTAACACCTTCATCAACTTTGAATGATCTAAAAATGGTTCGGTTGACAATTCTAGTCTATTTCATCACATTACCATCTCCTTGTTTTCTTTTATCCACTAGTATGTGTGAATTGTACAAAAACTATCCTTTGGCCCAGCCCTCTAGTCAATCAAATGCACTTTTTGATAAGTTTTTGAAAATTACTTTTGTAAAGTCAATTTTCATGTATTTCTTGGCCCAAATTTCACATATTAAAATATTTGCATTACTATTTTTTTTTTTTTTTGCAGATCCCAATTCACAAAGTATTTCACATGTTTTGTCCTTGATTCCTTCAATTTCAGGTTTTTCAAAGATTTGAGCACTTGTCAAAGTGATTGTTTTGCTATAAGTCAGTATAATTTGTATTCATCTTGAGGAAGTAAGTTCTTAAAGTCATTTCTTTTGCTTTGAGTTCTCAACTTGGTTATATTTTCAGCAACCTTCTCTATCGTTTGATGATTTCTTTAAAGCTCCTTTGATATCTCCCAAGGGAACATTTTCTCACACAATAACTCTGTTATTTTCTGTTTTTCAGCAATTGTTAGAGCTGTCCCTTTAAACATTTTTCAACATTTTATGGACATATGTCAGAGGTCTTAAGCTAATATTTATTGAATGTTTGTATTATCCTATCTCAGTCCATTTTAGTAAATTCAAAATATCTCAAAAACTGTAGTTTTAGGGTGGATAATCTCCCTGTGTGTTGGACCCGGGATTGAACCAGCGACCTTTAGATTTCAGTCTAAAGTGCTTGTTACACCACTTCCCTCTTTGCGTTCCTCCTCCACTTTCTTCCTCTCTCTCTCTCTCTCTCTCTTCTTTCCACTCTCTCTGTGCTTCTTCCTTTGTTTCTCCTCCACCTGCTTCTGCTTCTCGCCGAGAAAATAGTCGCCCGACAAGAAAAACGAGTCGGTTTTTATTTACGTCACCTTACCCATAATCCATTTCGTTAGCCTATAAAAATTCCGGTCGGGCACCTCCTCTCTTTTTTCCTTTAATGGGCTGTGAGGTGGATTATTGAAACAGCGGTGAATATTTTTCTTTTCTTTTCTTTTCTTTTCATTGTATCAAATCACTGACCTGCATGCCAGACACCAACGAACCCTCTTTTGTCAAGAGCTGCCGTTAGTCCCACTTTCATGTCCACACTCCCCCCAGGTCTCAAGATCACACATGTGGCATGGCGGATGTGGTCGTTTGTTGCGGGCACTCCTACGAAGGGGGATTTCTTGACTTGCTTCATCTGAGCTCTCTGAAGTGCCATCGGAACTATCGGTATCAGCATCGGTGTTCGCGGTCAGATCATCAGGCACGCGGGGTATAGGTCGGATCCATAGTTTGTCGTTGGACGATTCACCACTGCTACTACTTGCCAACGGATTTGTATTTAAGGCGGGCCGGATGTCCCTCACATGGCGTGGAGTGCCATCGACCAGTACGGCCTGCTCACTGATGATGCCGGTGATTTGTCCCCTTCGAAAATGGGTGGTGCACCGGCTATTGGGAGGCTTCACCCAGACGGTGTCCCCTAACTCATACGGCCCTCTCGTTCCCTGCCGATCAGGCAGACGCGCGTCAATGCCCTTGATGCGCACTCGGTACCGATGGATTGCATTGGCGGGTGCGCTTGCAGCAGTCAAAGCATCCTTTGGCGTTGCATTATACCTATAGACTGCTTCCACGATCGTGCACGCCTTCCTAGCCGCAATCCTCTTCATGGTTTGGTGGCACCGCTCTGCAATGCCGTTGCCACTCGGCCTATACGCACATCGGTGTCTGAGCCTGATCCCCCACTCGTCTACGAAACGCCTAAACTCCATGCTGCAGAAGGCTGTGTCATTGTTCGTGAGGATCTCTTCAGGCGGCCCCCTTTCGTAAAATATGGACTCCAATTCACGGATGACACTGGAGGAGTCCTGTCTTACAGGCGCCAAATCGCGAACCTCGTCGGTCCGCAATCTATTAGTGTGAAGAAGTGCTGGCTGCCATAATGGGTTACGTCCATGCCCAGTCGGCTCCAAGTCGTGTCTGTTCCCAGCTGACCCTTCCGCCATCTAGTCGGGGCGGGGTCGATTGACTGGCATGTTTGGCATTCCTTGACCACCGCTCTCACTGCACTTTTTGACACTGACGGATTGGTCAATTTCACAAAATAGTATGTCCGTCTCACTCCGGGGTGCCCACTGTCGTGGTGTATCTCTCTGATCTTGTCCGCCGCCTCAACAGAGGCAGCACATAGTAACGGTACTGGCCCAGCTTCTTTCTTCATGGCATCATACCATCTCAGTGGCACTCGAGTGAGCCTATCAGCGAGGTTGCAGTTTGAGGTGACAAGTACCGCATCCACAGACAGATTGTATTCCGTCACCAGCTTTCTTATGGTCTCCAGCCTCCGTCTGATCAGCATCTCGCTGGCCACCTTGGTGCGCACCCTGGCCTTGCCTGTCAGTGTGTCCGATATCCAGTGGTATACGCATAGCGAATCAGTGTGTATGCGTAATTTCCTGACTTTCCACTGGAGTGCCAGGTTGACGCCTTTCATCACCGCATCGAGCTTTGCCAGGTTGATGTGAGCAGCGTCATTCGTCGGTAGCAACCAGTAGGCGTCCTCAACCACAGCTCCATCCTTCTCCAACAGCACACCAATCGCCAGAGAGCTCGCATCCACCCACACATTCAGTTCGTCTCCCTGTACGCACCAATCTCCTTTTGCGGAGTCATCCTGCTTTACCCTTGCGATGGTCTCCTTCACCATGCGAACCAACAGATCGTCCGTTGTTTCGTCGTCCCAGCCTTTGGTGACTGTGCTTGCTCTCCTTTTTATGGTGCCTGTTGCCGCACGAGTCCATCCACACACTGGTAGGTGCCCCACAAGTTTTCCACACAGGGAGAAGACAGCTCGTCTCGTGAAGACATCGGGTACTTCAGGAACTACAGTTCCGCGCCCCCACTTCAAGGTCTCCCACTCCTGTCAAACGTTCAGGCCCAAGGCATGGGTGCCATCCTCCAAACGTTCTGGGTCCTTGCAGATCAGACCAAACTTGGCCAGTTGGGACCTTACGCGTGATGACGACACAACGTCTTCATTCACGTATATGCCATCAAGGTATGCCGATGTCCCCTCTTTTATTGTTTACTGCTGTGACAACACCGCGTTGACGATGGTCTTCATTATTTGGGGTGCCACGTTCAGCCCGAAGCCCAGTCTGGTAAGGCAGTACCTTCTGCCGGCAAATACCACCGTCTGAAACAGCCACATCGTCTCGCTGACCCGGACCTGCAGGTACGCTTTTCTTAGATCCAGCAGGGACACATTTGAACCCAGCTGACGCCATTCTCATATCTTGCTGGCGCAGACGTCAGCATCTGCCGTGAATGCATCAACATGTGCGTTTAGTTTGCGGTAGTCCATCACTGGCCTCACTTTTGCTTTGTTGTGCTGAGCAACCGCCATCAGCAGGATCGAACCTTTGGGTGGTCCAAGTTTCTTATAGGGGTAAGGAATTAACCAGTCATCCTTAATTCATTCGCGGAGCTCCTCTTCGTATGCAGGCCTTATTTGGTCGGGCACATGGTACTCGGCTACTTAGTTCCGCAGTTTTGCTGGTTCCTGATTTCCTGACCACCTCCACGAGGCGGTCCAAGCCTTCTGGTGCGGGTCAAATTCAACACTAAAGTCAGGCTGGTCGATCCTCAGTGCTGCGCACACCGGGGTCTTCTCCTGAAACTGTACTGCCCCCGTCTGCGTTATGTGAACACCACCTAGTGCTCTGATGGCATCATAGCCTAGAAGCAGGTCAAAGCTCAGTGGTTTTTAGAGCGCTACCAGTGCCTCGACGTTGGCCAAGTTTCCAGTTCTTGTGCGGATATTTACAGCGCCCACCCTGCAACATGTCCGCGTTTCTCCACTGATCGTGGTCACCCTGACACCTTTCTCCTTCCAAGTACGGCAGAGGCCCGCGAACACTATGGTGCGGGAGCAACCGGAATCGAGGAGTGCTGAGCACAATGTCTCGTTGACATAGATCTGAATAATCGGTAGCGCCTCATTTAATTTTTGCTTTCGGGAAAGGTTGACGCCGGCACCTTGCCCCCGGTCCCATTTCCCGCACAATCCCGGGCCATATGTCCGGTCTCATTACACCGGAAGCAGCGAACAGCTGTCAGTCGCTGCCAGCAGTTCCTGGCCACCGCACCCTATAACACACGGCCCCACTATGCGGGCTAGACCCCTGAGACGGTCTGTCATCACTCGGTGTGGATTGCGCAGCAGTGATTACCGGATCCCTCAGCTCGGAATTGTCCTTCATCACGGTCCTGGTCCGGTCTACCAGGTCTTTAAGGGACAACAAGTCTATGTTTGAGCTTGCTCGCAGGAGCTGCTTTGCTCTGGTTGGGAGCCCCGCCAGAAATTTGTACGCCAAGGCCCGCTCGGGCAGCCCACCGAACAACACCGTCAGCTTCGTTAGCTCGGCCAAATATACATCCACAGTCTCACCTGGATGTAATGCTCTTGCCTCAAATTGCTCCCAAGCAGTGGCAGGGTCGATAGCAAACGCTTTGTATAGTGCTGCCTTGATCCTCTCATAACTCTGTTTTTCCTCAGCACTGAGCTGTTGATACACGGCGAAAGCCCCACCAAACAGACGTAGAGGAATCACATGTTCAATGCTCTTTACACCAGACAAGAGACAATGTAGTTCCACTTTTTCCACCCAGTCAAGTACTGGGGTCGAGCCATTGAATTCTGGAATTAATTTCAGGTCGAACCTGTCCCCCATTATGCCGAAATAGCTTGTAGTTTTAGGGTGGATAATCTCCCTGTGTGTTGGACCCGGGATTGAACCAGCGACCTTTAGATTTCAGTCTAAAGTGCTTGTTACACCACTTCCCTCTTTGGGTTCCTCCTCCACTTTCCCTCTCTCTCTCCTTTCCACTCTCTCTGTGCTTCTTCCTTCGTTTCTCTTCCACCTGCTTCTGCTTCTGGCTGAGAAAATAGTCGCCTGACAAGAAAAACGAGTCGGTTTTTATTTACGTCACCTTACCCATAATCCATTTCCTTAGCCTATAAAAATTCCGGTCGGGCGCCTCCTCTCTTTTTTCCTTTAATGGGCTGTGAGGTGGATTATTGAAACAGCGGTGAATATTTTTCTTTTCTTTTCTTTTCATTGTATCAAATCACTGACCTGCACGCCAGACACAAATGAACCCTCTTTTGTCGAGAGCTGCCGTTAGTCCCACTTTCATGTCCACAAAAACTCATGATGAAAAATGGCAGACAATTTGGTCAAATATTTTACTAAAGGTGTAAATGAATGAGATTAAATTGAAGAAATACTGGTTAAGAACATTTTGCCTTACTGAGGTTAATTCAATTTGCAGAATAACTTCAGACAAGTTGCAGATATATCAGCAGCCATGTTGATACATAGTTATTAATCTTCAAAATCATTTAAATAGGGAAATGTTATCTTTAATGTTCTTTAGAAATGTTGCCTAATGCTACTATCAACAAACTTTTATTTAAGTAAAACACGTGTAATGAACATTGAATAAAGGAAACTGTCATTTCAAAATGTAAGCAGAGAAATTTAAGAGGAATTTTTAAGTATATGTAACTGTATATATCATTTCTGGTATATGTGAAATGTATTTTAGCTTTTGGGGACATCAACCACATTTTTTTAGGCCCAATATATGTTCCTTTATTTCATGATAATCAATCACTACCATACTTTGAAACAGAAAATAAATCTGACTTTGTTATTTTCACATTAACAAATCATTATATAAAGAACGTTTATATGAGAAAAAAAGCAAACACCAATTGCCCAGTCGGCTGGGGCTGTAGAATATACTGACTGCACCTCTGCAGAGGGGTAAGATCCCCCAGTGAGTGTCCTGGATATGACACTAAACAATCTGATGGTGAGGTTCCAGTAATGCTAGAGCTTTGGGGAATGCAGAGTACCCCTTTATTGCTATTGCTCCCAGGTCCACTCTGGCCTGGAATGGTAGCACCTGATAAGGGACCTATTTATGGGTTAAATAGAACTAAACCCTGCTTCCTTCACAATACTGATTTTTCCATTGAAACTGTGTATTTATGCTAAACTGAATTGTTTGAAATAGAACTGTTTCGACATTTAAACTGCGTACTTATGCTAAACTGAATTGCTCGAAATAGAACTGTTTTGACGTCTAAACTGTGTACTTATGCTAAACTGAATTATCTGAAATAAAACTGTTTTGACCTTTAACTCTGTATTGCCCAGTCTGCTGAGGCTGTAGAATATACTGACTGCACTTCTGCAGAGGAGTAAGACCCCTCCCTAACGAGTGTCCTGGATATGACACTAAACAATCTGATGGTGAGTTTCCAGTAATGCTGGAGCTCTGGGGAATGAGGAGTACATTTTATTGCCATTGCCCCCAGGTCCACTCTGACCCAGAGTTGTAGCATCTGATAAGGGTCCTATTCATGGGTTAAATAGATCTAACTGCGTGCTAAACTGAATTTTTTGACTAAAGTGAATAGCTTGAAATAGAAATGTTTTTGACAATTAAACTGTATTTACATTTAAACTGCGTACTTATGTTAAACTGAATTATTTGAAATGGAACTGTTTTATGACATAGAAACTGTACTTACACTAAACTGAATTGTAATATATAGAACTGTTTTGACATTTTATTGTGTAAACAAAATCTGTACTTATATTTAGCTGAATTAGAACTGTTTGAATAAACCGAATAGTTTGAAATAGAAATGTATTTGACAATTAAACTGTGTACTCATGCTAAACTGATTTGTTTGAAATAGAACTGATTATTTACATAAAAATGGATTTGCTGTTAAATAATCTATAAAGGTTGATATGCCATAAAACCCAACCAACCAGCAAACACCAACATCTGGCAAAAAGTGAATGAATTTATTGTAGCAAGTGACTTCATAGTTCGTCTCTGCAAGAAATAATAAGAAAAATTAATATAAACCCATTTGTTTTCAAAAATTGAAAGATGTTTAAAAATATTTGCAAGTAAATTTATATTTAATACTCTTTACAAACAACTTGTGTATTTTTTCTATATACAAATAATTTTTTCCCCATGCGTATCTGGTTAATTCTATCACTAATAAAATACATAACAACTCACGCACAAACATATACTTAAAAAATTAGTCTAATGACCAAATTGAATTAGAATGATTTAAGATTTTAATGATAATAAATCTTCATGGTAAAATTTAAAAAAGTATACATATTATTGGGTGTTTATTTAGTTTTTAACACATTGAGGATATAAAGGTAATGATTGTATTTTAAACAGAAGTATTATGTTGAAGTGATACATTCGCCTCAACATAAACACCTTCTTTGATGTTGTGCTTTGATTTCTATAAGCTTAAATTATAGCATATTATGAGTAAGAGTTTAGAACTCTTTACTGAAATGGAAAATATAATTTAGCTATTCAGAAACACCATAAGTGAATGATTAAGATTATACAGATAAGAATTTGTATGCTGAATTGAATTGTAAGCTAATGTGATGCTAAAAAAAACCCAACAATTTACTCAGAATTATTGGACACACAGAAGGTATTTTTGATAATCTTTTAAAAACTGATGTGTTCACACTTAATTTTTATGTAAAATCATATGTTATATTTTGATATTAAATTTTTCTTTAAGCAACTATTTGTAATTTTATTATTGTATTTCAGTATGTTTTCTCATTATACAATTATTGATATACCAACTTTTTAGCTAATGGAAATTAGTATAAAATTAGATTGACAATACAAATAGCATATGGACTGTTGAATAGAATTAAAACTCATGATATTTAATTTTGATAATTATTATGCAAAGGATGTCTAATTAATAAGAAAAAAGATAATGATGATTGAATTTAAAATCATATCACTTCAAAGTTTTCAATGGCACAACATGTGAATATGTTAAAAACAAAAGAAGTAAAATGTATTGTTACAGATTTAAAAAAATTCAAGAAACAATTGAGACATGTAATTTTCTTGCAGAATGCACTAATAATGACATGGGACAAATGTAAGGGAGATAACTCGGATACATTTACAAATTGACAAAAATGAAGTTTTTCATTGCTTAAGTGAAAGAAAAGATAAATATTTGCATGTATATTGCAAACAATTTATTAGTCATTAGGTGGAATATGTATATATTATATCTGGATAGTTTTCAAAATACAAATAATTATACATGTAAGAAATTTATTTGATAAAATTGTTTATCACTAAGATTTGAATCAGACCAGCCCAGACTTCAAAATTATCGCGAGATGTAATAGCTGTTGAAAAGCATACTATATTTTCATTTAAATTGAACGAGGAGGAAACAATTCTAAAATGTTTATTAGTAAGTTGAGAGGCTGAAAATTTTCATCACCATTATATTTGAAAGGAAGCCTATGTAAAACATAATAAAATAAAATCTATTGTTTAGAGAAAAGTGAAAAATCTTTATAAGGGGATCATTAGATATGAAAATTTCAAATTTATTTAATTGCTTCTTTTATTTTTGAAAACTGATCTTATTCAGTGACGATTTATATTCAACCATATTAACTAATATTTTTGATATATTTGGTCATGAATATTGAAAAGTAATGATAAATTATGAAAATCAAAGTCAAATTGAAAGTATAATTTCTGATAATTTAACATTTATATGTTGATGCTTAATTTCTCCTTAGAATATGTTTATGAACAATATGCAAGAATATGTGCTTGCTCTGTTTGTTAACTGGGGATATAGACTATGCCAACTGTATCCCTCTTGAGTGGTATCTTTCCAACCAGCTAATGTGTGTCCTGGGTATGTCAATAAACCATCTGATGGTAAGTCTCCAGTCCTGGAGGTTTGGGTAATGTGGAGTACCCCTTCATTGCTTTTAGTCCCAGGTTATAAGAAAATTATGAGTTATCCTCTAGACAGCTGTGTATCCAGATGTGGAGAGGCCGAGGGCAGAGGAAGAAGGTAGGATGGAGAGGACTTGAGTATGGGACTAGGGCACGGAGAGATGAAGAAGTGACTAGTGCTCCATGAGGTGATATGTGGCTAAAGAGAGCCAGGTAACTGAGGGTGTTAGCAGACTACCCAACTCTACAAACTGAAGCCAGAAAACAATTTGAACCCTACAAAACCAAACATCCAGCACCCTCTTAAAAGTCTTAAACACAACCAGAAAATATACAGAAAGACAACAGGACATTCACCAACCACAGATAAGTGGATAATAATTTTAACTTTGTTCTCTTAAGACTAGTGACCACTAAAGGAATATGCTTTAGTAACTCTTTGCACTTCTTGTAAACCTATTTAAATGTCTTACCACGTTGCTTATTCTTTCTTATGACCCATATGGGGGTTTCATCAAATTTCCCATAAGGTCCACTCTGACACAAAGTGTTATTATCTGTTAGTGTCCCAAAGTAAAATAGAAGTATTTAGTCCTTTACTATATTATTTATATACCACTTCCCAATGTGCAAAAGTTAAATTGATATATGTATCAATATTATGTACTAATATCATATTATGTATCATATTATGTACTAATACTTAAAACCATTTAACTGTGCAAATAAATGAATAATGTTGAATAGAATTATCAGTGTTAGATAGCTATCTTTGAAACCATTTATTGTTTTGGATATGACATTAAACTCCATCTGATGCTCCAGTCTCGCAGTTTCTGGAATGTGGAATACTCCTTCATTACCATTACCCTCTAGTCACTTTGACCATAAATGGTAGTATACATTTATGGGTCTAATAGAAATATTCAACTTTTTCCTCGGGATTATTATCTATAGTAAATCGAAATATTAGTGTTAAACAGGTACACTTGAAATGTAAATATGTGCAAACAAATAAGTTTTATGTAAGATAGTAACACTTGATAAATAGAACTAGTAATGTTAAATAGCAATACTTGAACCCATTTTACTGTGTGTAAACAATGATCAATATTAAAAAGTAATAATTGAGTTCAATGGCAATACTTGAAACCATTATAATGAAGAAGGTGATTAAGTTACCCTCTCTGTTATATTTAAAGTAAAAATATGAGTCAAACGAAGATACCGAAAGTTTTTAATTTAGAAGTTTAATAAAGGCATGAGTTGAGAGGTAGCCTTTGTGCTTGTTGTCGTAGTGGGAAGAAAACAGTTAAAAAGTGATGAGCAGGCATTTGGCGTTCAGCCAGTAGTTATAAGTCTCATAGATTTTGGAGTGAGGAATAGATGTCTTCAAAATAGATAAGCAGAATAGAGATGGAATAAGGCAGCTAGGTGTCTGTGCGGGATTTGCATCACTACAGTCATAGAAAAGGTTTTGTTGCTGAATAAGGACAGGAATGATGTAGTCAGCCTTAAGCATAGTCCTATAGCAGTGGGAGAGAGAAGAATGATGATCTCCCTCAGAGTTAGGAGGAATGAAATAACTGAATGTCTGAGTGGAATTATGTATTGCTGTAGACATAGCAAAAGTGACATAAAAGTGTTCTTGTAAGTGGTGGAATAAGTACATCTAATTTATATCCAACTCAGAACCTTTGGTCAAGGAGAGTAGACTCAAGGATCCATAAATTAGATGGCTTTCCTCATGGTGTAATGGTTCTGCTGCTATGAAGAGAGAGGACAGAAATTCTGTCCATCCTGCTTGAAAGATTCTGAGGAAGAGAGACTTTGGCGGGCTTTCACTATTATTATGTTGCCCAAGAAAAATGGTCTGGGTAGAATAGGATAAGTCATCCTCATTGGGTGAAAATATGTGACAACCATAACGGTCAAATTAATTTACATACCAAACAAAAATACGAACTTTTTTCTGCTACACCATATAACTGTGTGTACACAATAAATAACAATATTTGAAACCATGTAACTGTGTAAAAATGAATATGTAATATTAAATAGAAGTGTCAGTGTTTGATAAAAATACATGAAACTATTTAACTGAGTGTAAATGTAGTTTAAAAGCCGACTTGAATAATGTCACAGACACATGCAACACGCCTTCTGTGAACTATCTCCATTCCCTCGAGGGCTCTTTTTATAATACCTGACTATCTCATTTGCATGGGATAGCTGAGAGTCTGCATGACTTTATGTGAGACTAAGCAAGTACAAAAGCGACTGTGCATCGCCATTTTGGCTTTTTTTGTTTTCCTTGTTGAGCGACTGAAACGTACAAAATGCAGCCACACGCTAGTCCGGTAAGTCATGATTTTTTCCCCCACACTCCCCCCGATCTCATGATCACAAACAGGGCAGGGGGGTAGTTTTTGTCTTTGTCGGGTACTTCTTCGAAGGGGAATCACACAGGCTTCATACTCATGCGTACTCTCGTCTGCTGTTCAAAGGTTCAATAGATGCTTCATCAATTGGGAGGCTACTGGCATCGGAATTACTGTCGAGCAGATCTGAATTCAAATAGATTAAATGCTCACTATCCTCGGAATTGCTTTCGTCACTCGATGATAATTGCGTCTGTATTACAGGTCAGAGGTCTTTGACGTGACGAGGCACCCCATCAATTTTAACAGACAGCGGGCTGATCACTTCAGTAATGCGACCAGTGCTATATTTTGTCGTGCACTTGCTGCATGGATTCTTAACTCAAACCACATCTCCCTTTTCATACATCCCTTTAGTCACCTCTGGTTCAGGGAGTGGGTTATCTTCAGCACCTTTTATCCGGATATGGTATCTATGCAGTGCGTCAGCCAGCGTGGTGCAAGGTGATATGTCATCCTTTGGGGTGACGTTGTGCCAATAGACTGCCTCCAATATTGAACAATTCTTTCTAGCTGCAATAGTCTTAATGGTCCTATGACTTCTTTCCACAATTCCATTTCCACTTGGTGTGTAGGCACACCGAAACTGCAGATGCAAATCCCAATTCCTCGCAAATTCTCGAAAGTCTTTATGAGTTAATGCGGTGTCATTGTCAGTATTTCCATTGGTGGGCCTTGCTCAAGGAAAACATTCTACAACTGTCGGATAACAGTGGTCGCCATATTGCAAATCTAGAGGGGCTGCAGTTGATGATAGAAAATTCTCGCCATTGTGGTGGGTTATGTCCATCGCCAATCTTTTCCAGTTATCTGTCACACTGAGTTCTCCTTTTTTCCAGCGAACAGGAGCTGGATCTATTCATTGACAGGTTTTGCAGGCTTTCACAACAGAGTGAGCAGTTTCTTTGGACACTTGCGGGTCGACCAACCTGGCAAAGTATAAAGTCCGCTTCACACCCGGATGATGGATGTCAGCCACCTGGTCCTTATCCAGTCATCTTCTCACCATTGTGCAACTCTCAAGCACCGGCTCTTTTCCTTCTTTGAGCAAATCCATCCACCCGTGTGGCACTCTGGTAAGACTATCTGCGCGGTTCTGACAAGACTTCACGAGTTTCATGTCGATGGTCAGTCCATATTCTTTCACCAGCAATCACAAGGTTCCTAGCCATTGCCTGACTAGCATCTCACCAGCTGCCCTCATGTTCACACATGCTCTTCCAGTTAAAGTGTCGGAAATCCACCAGGTGCATGCACGTCGAATCAGTGACCAAGTATAACACTGTCACCTCCCACTAAAGGGCCAAATTGATTCCTTTGAGGGCTGTGTCCAGTTCAGCTAGATTGATGTGATTGTTAATTGGACATAGCCAACATGCATCCTCAATGACTGTCTCATTCATTTCTAATGCCACTCCTGTAGCTACAGAACTAGCGTCCACCCAGGCTGTAATTTCTTTACTGTCCGTACACCAGTTTCCCCCAACGGGATCTGCTTCTCGTACTCTGGTCAAAGTCTCTGCTAATATCTGACTGTAGGAAGCATTTTTGATTCTATCATCCCAGCTTTTTGTTACTGCAGTTGCCAGGCACTTTATAAATGCAACTGCCACTCTGAGCCACCCACATACAGGGAAGTGACCAACAAGTTTCCCGCAGAGAGAAAATATGTGCTGACGGGTTAATCTATTAGGGATTTCTGGAATTTGACTTCCTCGTTTCCATCGAAGAGTGCCATCCTTTTCCCAGACTTGCAAGCCAAGGACTCTGGCTCCATCTCTCAGTCACACTGGATCCTTGGAAAAAAACCATAGTCCAGGAAATGTTGCTGTATGCGTGACGCGGGAACTTGGTTTTAATTAATCAAAATGTTATCAACATACACTGATGTGGCACTTTTGATTGTATGGTCTTGAGATATGATAGCGTCTATAACAGACTTCATAATAAGCGGCGCCACATTCAGTCCAAATCCCAACCGTGTAAGACAGAAGCGCTGACCTCTAAAAATAACTGTTTAAAACGACCATAGTGCCTTGTCAATGTGGATCTGAAGATATGCATTCCGCAGATCTAGAAGTGACTCATTGACTCCTTGTCGCCGCCACTCTCTTAGTTTCTGCGCGCACACTTCTGCAGTGGCAATAAAAGCATTCACAAAACCGTTCAATTCCTGGTAGTCAAGCACCGTACACACCTTCTGCTTCTGCTCCTGCACAACCGCCATTAAGGGAATTAGACCCTTGGGTGGGCCAAGTTCTTCTTCTGAATATGGCAACAGCCATCCATTCTGCTGCCACTGTAAGATCTCGTTCTCATAGGCATCCCTGGCATGACAGGGCACTGCGTATTCCTGCACTCTATTACTCAGTTTGCTGGGAGAGAGACCGTTCAACCATTTCCATGACGCAATCATACGTCATGCTAAAGTCCGGCTCATCAATAGAGATGGCAGCACATCTATTCAGGCCTCCAAAACGTACTTTGACTGATTCTGTCAGGTAAACACCACCGAGATCCTTGATCACATCGATCCCCAATAGCAAATCGAAACCCAAAAGCTGCTTATCTACAATTAATGCCACGATGTTGACAGTCAGGACTTGGCCAGCCTCCACTTTTATTTTGCCGTATCCTCGGCAATTCAATGTCCTTCCATCAGCTATTAGAACTCCTGCTGATTTCCGCTTCCAAAAGCGACACACGGCTTTACTCACCAACGTTTGTGAGCACCCGGAATCAATCAACATCGTGCACTCTTGCCCATCTACACATACCTTCATCGAGGGAAGTTTCCAAGTGTTCAGTTGATCGGGGAGGAGACTGATGCTGATGCCTCCTCCCCTTTGGCGTTTCCCTGGCGCTATATGTCCAAGGCCGCTGCACCTGTAGCAACGCATTTCATGACAAACCTTGCACATCCGACTGTCTGGTTTCTCTTGGCGATACTGCAAGCAGTCCTTCGCCATGTGGTTGGGACCACACCTGGAGCAGGCAAATTTTCTATCGTCACTTCAGACCCAATGGACAATTAATTATCCATTGGGTCTGAAGAAGTCCTGTATTAATTTTTTTTCTTCATTTTTTTTGGTTCACACCAGAAACTGAAAATACGGGACTGAAATAAATTTATAATCATGAATTAACCGGTCTTTGGTTTTTTTTCTTAAAGAAATATTGCTCTGTAATAAATTACATTGAGCTCTCTACCAGGAAAATTTAAATGTTCAGCTCTTGAATGATTTTCTTGTCCTGAGGGAATTACTCCAAACTTTTTAACCTGACCGAATATTACCTATATATATATATATATATATATATATATATATATATATATATATATATATATAACAGGATTTAGCATTGAACAACACCAAAGGGTTGATATGTTATAAAACAAAGCCCAATCAAAATCAGAAGGATACCTGCATACATTTAAGTGATGAAATGCCATTCTCTTCTGCTGCAATATTTTATGAAAATTACATTTTCTGATTTTTCTATGTTGCCACCTACATCCATTATATGTAATGTGTTTGACATACATAGTTAATTTGTTAAACAATGAACTGAATATTATTTGAAATTGTTAAGATGTATACATGAATGAAAATGAACAGTGTGAAAACTTCAGACAGTAACCTTCATCAATCAGTCAATCTCAGTTCACAGATGTGCATCATCAGAAAACTTTGATGTGTAGTGATTTAATATAGAAATATTTCTCAATGTAAATATATTCTGTATGTAATCAAAATGTATTGAGATGGATTTTTAAGAGGATGATTTAATATGATCATTTTGAAAGAAGAATAAATTAAAATAATGAACAGTTAATGTTAACATAAAGTGTAAAAATCTTGGCATGGTTTTTATAATAGTAGTTCTGTGTAGTATTTACCATGAAAACGTTACATATTTTTTTCTATTATAAATTTCTTCCAAATTATATCTGGTTTGGTTATTTTTACTGATGTCTATATATATATGTGTATGTGAATATATATATATATATATATATATATATATATATATATATATAAAATTTTAAAACATTCAAATAATGTTAAAGATTCCTTCTTTGAAATTGAATAATGCCTCACTTTAATATTAGGGATATTGCAATCAATGTAATAAACCCCCTACATAAAAACTGTGTACTAAAATCAAAAATTAACAAATTTTATTTAAAGAAATATAGAATGAGGAAAATAAAGAGCATTTTTTTCTTTAACATGAAAAATTCTTTAGAGATTAAGTTACTAAACCTTCATCTATTGAATAAAATGTCAAACTGCAGTCTGTATTTCTGTTATAAATAAAATTGCTACCAATCATTATTGAATGAAGTAATGTAAAGAAATCACTAATATTTCTAGGAAACTTGTTTATTGAAACGAAAAATATTAATTTGCCATGCAATAAATTAGAGTATGGACCATGGAATGGGCATTAACTTAGATAAACTTTGCACTATAATTATATTGCAATTTCCTGGCATGTATTTATTTGTAATTGATAATCTGAAAGTATTGATAACAGATTATGTATATATTTTCTAAATAATTATCATAAAATTAAGTTTTCTAATTTAATTAGAAATTATGCTGAGTTTTTAAAAGGAATTCAGCTAATGTATTGTTTATAGTACAATCTAATTGAACCAGTAAACCCAAAGATGATTGGAATGGTTAAAAGATGAGTGTTAAAGTGAGATTCATTCATGATTCCTAAGAAAGCAGGAAAAGCAATAGCAAAAATGTTATGGTTGAGAAGAGCTTTATTGAAAATTGAGGGTATTATTCCTGCTTTATTTTCACTTGTCAAAATTATAGGAAAATGAAATAACAGTAAGGATTAAATACTGTTTCAATAAAAATGGTTTATAAAGATTTGAACTAGTGGATTTTTGTGTCTGATTTCAATTTGTAGAAATATTCTACAATAATGTATGAAACATGTAAAACTATTTCTACATTATTTATGTTGAGAATATATGTAAACATCATAGTATTTGAAAATAGAAGTCTTATATTAAACAAGTAATTACAATTCATACTAATTATTGCTTTCCAGTTAACACATTACTCAATAAGTCCCAGGCCTAACTAATAAAACAACAACTTTTAGGCAAAATTCAACATAGCCTTCTTCTTGGGTGATACCTTTTTGTAGAATGATTTGTCTTTGGCCTCAAAATATGCTTCAGTTTCAGATATCACTTTTCCATTGGAACCAAATCTCTTTCCTGGAGCATTCTTTTGAGGTCTTGCAAACAGCCAGTAGTTGCTGGGGGCCAGATCTGAAAAATAGTCCACCCTGTCCACTGAGGCTGTAGAATACGCTGACTGCACCTCTTCAGAGGAGTAATACACCAACCCCTGATGGGGCCACCTGTTGGCTGCAACCCATAAGGCGCTGAGACAGGATCCAGGTGGTTGAGCAGTCATTGATCCGGCAGCTGAGTGGTCAGTGGCTAGGCAACACACCACTTTGGCCCTTACTTGGTCTGACGGGTGGTCGGATTGGGACCGATCTGATCAATTGGCCTGTCTTGTCGTTCCCTAGCACCTGTATGTTTTTATCTCGAATTACTATTCAATCTGCATTTGCGGAAAAATTCCCAACCTTTTTATTTCATAGGTGCTAGAAGGTGGGGACTGAGAGTCAATTGTATTGAGAGTAGATTAGTTTTGATCACTGTTAAATTTTATGGCCCTACAACCAGAAATTGGCAGAGGCTCAGAATTTTGCTCTTGATTTGAGTATACTGGTAATGTATCCCTGTCTCAACCAGGGCAAATGGGTTTCTCCTTTGGCTTATTTCCAACACAAGTTGGACTCCATGGTGGGTGGTGGAGCATAGGACCAATGAAAAACATACACCAATCATGGCTTCTTCTTTCAAAAAATCCAAAAGATATTTATCTGACTCCGACTCAGAAACAGAAAGTGACTTTCACAGATTCATCATTATTGAATCACCACAAGATGTAAAATTAGATCAACTGTCACCTTTCTTGATGAAAAAAACAATATGCAGTAGATCCAACCCAAAAACTGTAAAGAAACTCCAAACTGGAAACCTGCTTGTGGAAGTGGAAAGCAAAAACATGCTGAAAACCTATTAAAAATGGAGAAATTTCATAATTTCAAATGTCATGCCTATCCACACGCCAAATCAAATATCTCCAATGGCATTGTGAGAAGTAAAGAACTGTCACTAGCAACACCAGAAGAGATTGAAACAACTTTCCAAAAGCAAGGAATAAAAGAATACAGAAGAGTCACTATTCACCGAAATGATGAAACCATACAGACCCATACATACATTCTGACTTTTGAGAAACCATCAATACCAAAAGAAATCAGAATTGGCTACACAATAGAAAGGGTAGAGCAGTACATACAAGCTCCCCTGAGATGTTCCAAATGTCAAAAATTTGGACACTACAAAGAAATATGCAGAGGATGCCAAGTATGTGACAAATGCGGTGAACATGACCTAGATCATATGGAAAATGAATGCAAGAACATAAAATGTGCAAACTGCCATAAAGAACACCCTGCCTTTTCAAGAAGCTGTACAATTTATAAGAAAGAAAAAGTGATAATGTTTATCAAGAACACAAAAAATATACCTTTCCCTGAAGCATGGAAAATCTTTGAAAGCTATATGGGAACCAAAACATATGCTAATGTAGCACAAAAAGTAAATCAACCACCCCAGGATAGCACTTCAATCGATAAATACGAAAAACTAATAGAAAAATTGATAAATTTAAAAGCTAATGAATGGTTAACATTCCAAGAAAACCTTAAAAGAATGCATTCAACTGAAATGAAACAAAGCAAGCCTTCCATAAAAATGAAAGTAAATACTAATACTAATTAAGAAGAAAACCCTAAAACCACTGAACAAACTAAAGAAAAGTGAAAAAGGTCACCAGTACAACTCCAGATATTAACAAAGATATAAATGAAAATAAAACGAAAGATATTACCATTAAAAAACAAAACCCAATTAAAAGAATTACTCAAACACAGCCCACCCCAATAATCACATCAAACAAATTTGAAGAGATCAAAGAAATGGAAATTAAAAATAAAACTCCAACCAACAAATCTCAACCAAAAAAGTCCCCAAAATCTAAAATAATGAATAAAATAATCCAATGCAACATCAGAGGAGCAAGGGTCAACTACTGTGAATTGTTACTACTTATTGCAAAATACTGCCCAACAATCATATGCCTCCAAGAAACTCACCTCAAAAACAACACCACCATCAATATGAAAAACTATTATTCATACAACTATATAAAACAGTACACTGATAGAACTTGTGGCAGATCATCTGTAATCATTAATAAAAACATCCCTCACAGTGAAATTACACTAAATACAAACATACAAGCAGTCGCTATATCAGCAACCCTCCACAAAACGATAACAGTGTGTTCAGTATATATTTCCCCAAATAAAGAACCCAAGGAATTGGAGCTGAACAATTTAATAGAACAACTACCAAGACCCTTCATTATAATGGGGGACTTTAATAGCCATAATGAGATCTGGGGAAGTAAGAAAACCGACAAAAAGGGCAAATTCATAGAATCTTTATTAAATCAACATCAGTTATGTATGTACAACAACAAATCCAACACATATCTGCACCCAGCAACAGGCACACATTCTGCAATTGACCTATCAATATGTGACCCTTCCTTCTTTCTAGATTACAACTGGAAAGTACATGACGACACCTGTGTAAGTGACTACTTACTGATTCTATTAGAAGAGAGCAGTAATGAATTGAGCAAAAGAACTCCAAGCTGGATCCTAGGAAAGTCTAATTGGGATGGATTTAAAACTTCATACCTTGGCTGACTAACCCCAGAAGCCAATAAAAACAATGAGGAAAGCATCTGATATTTTACAAACACACAGTGAAACCTTGCTGAAGAACATATACCCAAAAATGTAAAAAAGCTGTCAGATTACTTAGAGCAACTTTTAAAAAATTTAAAAATTAACCCAACACGAGAAAATTTAAACACTTATAAAAATAGCCGCATCAAAGCCTGAAAAATCATCAAAGACTCCAAAAGAAATACATGGAGAAATTAAGTTACTAAAATTAATGGTAATACAAAGCTAAAACAAGTATGGCAGACGATTCGGAAAATAACTGGCAAAAATAACAATACTCCTACAAATCACCTCACTCACAATAATCTGAAAATCACAGACGAGAAAGATATAGAAAATCATCTAGCTGAAAATTTCTCGTAAAATTCATCCGCTAAAAACCAAAGCAAAAGTTTTCAAATTATCAAGACAAAAGCAGGAAAAGTTAAAATCAAATTTCAAAGCAAAAACACCAAAAGCTACAACCAACCTTTCTCTATAGCAGAACTAAAAGAATCCCTCAACAAGGCACACAATACAGCAGTTGGACCAGACAAAATACATTATCAGTTCCTGAAAGAATTACCTGAACCATCCACAAATTTCCTCTTACAAATCTTCTACGATTTATGGAACAGAGGTGACATACCAAAAATATGGAAAGAAACCACAGTTATACTGATACCCAAACCTTTCAAAGACAATACAAATGCAAAAAATTACAGACCCATTTCTCTTAACAGTTGTGTCTGCAAAAATTAGAAAGAATGGTAAATGCCAGATTGATCTGGTATTTAGAAACCAAAAAATTAATTACAGAATACCAATCTGGTTTCAGAAGCCAAAGAAGCCCTATAGATCACCTGATTTGATAAGAAACATTTATCGGAGAGGCTTCTATTAAAAAAAGAACATCTAGTGGCAGTGTTTTTTTGATCTCGAAAAAGCATACGACACAACCTGGAAGTACGGCATTGTAAGAGATCTGAAAACCTCAGATTTGAAGGCAGAATGCTAATATTTATCCAAAACTTCCTTCAAGATTGATGATCTTGAGTAAGAATAGGAAAGGTTTTCTCTGAAGAAAAACAACAAGAAATGGGTTTACCTCAAGCAGTGTATTGTCTGTCATGCTGTTCAATATAAAAATTAATAATATTGTGAAAAACATTAACAGCAGAACAAACTGTGCTTTGTATGTGGATGACTTCCTGATCTGCTACAGAGCAAGAAACATGAACCATATAGAAAGACAACTTCAAATATGCCTTGATAAGCTCCACAAATGGACCACTGAGAATGGATTAAAATTTTCAAAATAAAAAAGGAAATGTGTCTACTTATGCAACCAACGTAAACTCCACCTAGATCCAGTACTGAAAATTGACCACACCGAAATACTAATTGTTGAACACTACAAATATCTAGGAATCATTTTTGACTGCAAACTCTCCTTTGTTCCACATATTAAATACTTGAGAACAAAATGTAACAAAACCATACAATTACTTAGAACTATAGCACACACTAACTGGGGAGGAAGCAAAGAAACATTATTAAAATTATATTGCTCATTAATCAGATCAAGACTCGATTATGGCTGCTTTATATATGGGGCAGCCAGAAAGATATACTTGAAAGAACTAAATACCATGCACCACCAAGGACTTAGACTAGCCCTTGGAACATATAGCACTTCTATTGAAAGCCTATACACAGAAGCAGATGAACCACCTCTTACACTAAAACGTGAAAAACTGGCTCTCCAATACTCCATATAGCTGAAATCTTGCCCATCCAACCCAGCTCATGACAGCACCTTCAACCCAAAATACAATCTACACTTTGAAAGAAAAGAAAAAACAATAAAACCTTTTGGCCTTCAGATGAAGTCGACCGTACAAGAATAAAAAATACCACTAAATAAAATACATGAAAGCACTTTACCACAAACACTACCCTGGATCATTAAAACTCCCAAAGTGATTCTCGAACTGAATGAACATTCCAAAACTAAAACTCTCCCCAGCACTTATCAAGAGAAATTCCACAATATTCTCCAACACCATCCTGACCACCTCTATGTCTTCATGGATGGCTCCAAAGACAATAATAAAACAGCGTGTGCGGCTGTTTTAAACAAAACAATTCTCAAGAAAGCTCTTCCAATGGAAAGCTCTATCTTCACAGCAGAAGCCTGTGCATCAGACCTAGCTCTCAACATTATCTTGAAGAGTAAACATAAGAAATTTATAATCTTCTCAGACCCACTCTCCGTCTTGCTATCATTAAGAAATAAAAAATTTCAGAACCCACTTATCATTAAACTGTTGAGTAGATAAGACTCTTTGTCAAATAGAAAAGAAATAATTACATGCTGGACCCTAAGCCACTTTGGTGTGAGAGGGAATGAAAGAGCAGACTTGGCAGCCAAATTGGTCTTAGATCTGACCCACGATAAATCCAGGATTCCATATACTGTCCTGAAAACAACAATTAATAAATTCCTTCACAAAAAATGGCTACAATGATGGAGCAATAATATCCACAATAAACTATCCCAAATTCTGCCAACCTTGGGAGAGTGGAGTCCAGCATTGAAAAATCAAGAAGAGAACAAGTTGTTATATCCCAATTGTGCATTGGTCATACAAGGATTACTCACTCTTTCATACTGAAACAGGAACCACAACCACAGTATTTGACCTGTCAGACAACTTGCTCAATTAAACACATTCTTTTAGAATGCAGAACTTTTGCTGTCATCAGAAAGTAACTTTTCAAAGTGAATAGTTTAACTGATCTGTTTGAGAATGTCAAAATAGATGACGTTCTTCTTGAGAGACAGGGTTGTACGAAAAAATATGATGAATTAAAACTGGTTAATCAAGTGCAAACAAATGAAATCATGCTAATAGAAAATTTTACCTACTAAGTATTCACTCAGAAATCTTTGGTTGAGTGTATATACATATAAACAGAATTTGGTGTTAAATAACCAACCAAGGTTGATATGTCATAAAACCCAAACAACCACCAACCAACCTGGAGAATTGTGTGGGTCCAGAAGCAGTTTGAAGTGCAATTCATGTAGTTTTTCCATCGTTGCAATCAACTTGTGACATGGTGCGTTGTTTTGGTGAAAGAGCACTTTTTTGTTCTTCATTTGTGGCCGTTTTTTTGGTAATTTCTTCCTTCAAATGTAGGGTTAGGTTTTTTCTGTAATCAATATGGATTATATTTCCAACTTTAAGTTAACTATTAAGTTCACGTGATATTATTTTTAAGTTCACGTTATATTATTTTTTTCAATATACCAAAGTCCTCATGGCCAATCAACCTCCTGAGTCTTTTCTAAGAGGCACCTTTTTTCACTTGCTATTTTCTTATTGTATGGCATATCTATCTTTATTAATACTTTTATTATTGTCCCTATTTCGGAGCGAAATTGCCCCTACCACATGCTGCTACCCACTCAGCTGACTGCCGATTTGACTCTGAAGTGAAGTGCTGGATCCATGTTTTATCTATTGTCACATGTTAAACAAAAATTTATTTTTTTGTTGTGTTGAAACAGTTGCAAACAACGCTCTGAATCATTGATGCATTGTTTTTGATCGATTGTGAACACAGCTTCCTCATTGACAAATGTTCATGCAAAATGGTGAATACACTGCCTTTTTATATTTTCAACTAGTCTGCTATCTCACACAACTTCAATTTATGATCAGCCAAAATGAGTTTGTGGAGTTATTTGGTGTTTTCAGGGACAACTGTTGATTTTGGGCAACTTAAGCATTCTGCATCATTTGTGTCTATATGACTGGGTTTAAAGTTAGCATACCACCTCTTGACAGTTGTTTCTGACTGAGCAGAGCCCAAATATTTTTCCTATCAGAAAGCAATGCTTTATCAATACACGAAATTATGATTTTCCTATTTTTTAAAAATTTGCAACATTAGCTTCACTTAAATAACTGAAATATGTAAACTAATAATCTGATTGGGCACAAATTTTGAGACACACCATTTGAAGGTTATCACTTTATAAAAATCATACGGATTTTTTATTAGTAACGCCATCTATAAGTCAGGCTGGGATTTATGGAGTGATGTGTTAAGTAGATAAAATTGAAAAGGAATTGACAAAACTTCTGATTGTTTGAAGTGTGTGCAGAAATATTTTTGTCACCTGAATAGAATAAATGAGTTTAAAAATTGTTATGTGACTTATTTGAAACTCATTGAATAATTTAATTTTTTTCCAGTGTAATGAATTGTGATAAAAAACAGCCAAGATAAGGAAAACACTGAAAGAACCACTTGTGAATTAAGGTTGATCAAATTCCTAATAGGTGTTCAATAAAAATACAAAATTAAAGACAAATCTTCAAATACAACATATAAGAAAGCTTATGATTTTATCATATTCATCTTCAGTGAATTTCTGAAAATTAAATTTAATTAAAACTGACTGATATTGAAAAGAAAAAAGCACAACAAAGAATATATTATTGAAACATATAAATACAAAATTCATTGGACTAACTTTGCCCATTAAAATCCAAACTCAATGTTGGAACCTGCTGTAGAACCCTGTCAAAAATTTTCCATTCAGGTAAGAAAGAAACATTTTTACAAGAACAGTTTTTTTTTTTTAGAAATGCATCTAAAATTTTCATTTGTCTATTATTGAGAAGTTTATATTATAATAACAGTATCATAAAGAATTTTTTAGTCGAATCAATAAATGAAGACTTTTATTATATGAAAGTTTATACAGATATATATATAAATGATACTTGGATATTATAAATATCTTTTATTCACTGTTTCTAGTAAAAAAATGTTCAACTGGTTATGATAAAGCTGTATCCCTGTAAATATGACTGAATATATGCGTAATGGCAGAAATATGAAGTATAATTAACAATGTGACATAAAATAATAATCTGTAATTTTAATGATGTTGAAATAGGTGAATGAATAACAATATGCAGAAAAATTAAGATAAATACAAATTAAAATTTAAAAAAAAAATGAATGTGTGTTTGTGAATTATTCAGCTTATCTGTAATCAGTAAATTTTCTGATAAAAACTGAGTTCCCTCTTTAGGTGGTTATATTGATTTAAAATGTGGCAATTTCTAAATGGGGCAAAATTAATAATAATACAGCAGACTACTCAGAAACTTGTTTATTATGGACAGAAGTCAATTTTATGTAGAATTCAAACATGGACACGAAAACAAACATATACTAGTAACTTATTTGATCATGTCCCAGCAAAAACAGTACATCATAATGATTTTTTTATCATAGATGTATGATGTTCTAGTTCAGAGAATAAAGCAAGATGACTTCAAATTGTGATTGGAGGATAATTTGGAAGTTTGAATTATCCCAATTTCTAATATTAAAGTGATAAATATACCATTGTTCCTTTCTCTATGTAAGTATCATGGAGCTTTGCTACAATGAGAAAAGAAAATGTTTCTTGGTCATCTAGTGTGAATTTCTATGTTATCAAGTGCACAACACTAACAAGGAAAATGAAGATTATGCCTTGGCAAGCTTCCAATTTAATAGAGTGTAATTTAGATTTTTGTCTTGGATTGAACACGGATCATGGAAAAATATTCCAGTTATAATCTGAGCTTGGATTAACATATACATTTAGGACTAAATTTCACTGTGTGATTCATTTGATATTACAAATGAACCCAACTTTGAATTATTCATATATGTTTGCCTTGTTTATCCTTTTTGAATTTCTTTATTCTTCCTGCTAATTTTTTCCTATTTCTCTTTATCACATTTAATGATGTATTATCTGATTGCTATTATTTTATGATTCATTTTAATGTATTTTTTATATGCCCCCAATGAGTGTACAAGTGTGGCATAAAGACTTTTTTAGGTGGGTCTGGCTGCAGGACAGAAACCCACATGCGCCCGCCAGTCCAAAAAATGCCTTGGGCCCCATCAGCATTCCCCTAAAAAGGGTCACTAGGTGATAAGACCAATCTCCTCTGAAGAGGGATAATGCCTGGTGGACAGCCCCCTGGGGCTTGAGGATGCCAGTCATTACTGACTGCCACTTGAGCAAGAACACACCCGGTCGGAACATGACTTGCCAACACATCCAACTGAAATGTGTCCCAGTCAAGTACCATAATGCTCACGGGCAAGCCCAAGGACTGCTGAAAGGCTTGGATATAAATAGAACGAAAGTTGTATCACTCTGCCAGGGCCGCATGGACAAAATGTTCGTCCATAAAAAAATATAAGTGGAAATACAGTCCTTCGTTAACCTGAAATAGGCTTTTGAAGATAATTCACTTTATTTTGATAGATTGACTTTTGCAAAACTGGCTCTGTTATTGTTGTAAAAAGATAGATTTTTTCTTTCTTTCACTATGGCTAATGGTCAAGGCTACAAGTGATTTCATCATTTCCTGATTTTTTTTTAGGGATTGGAGCAGTCTGTTTTTTTTTTACGCTTTTGAACAGAGCACGACAACTTCGTCAAATCTCAAATTACATGATGTAATCTTGCCTGAAGAAGGGAAATCCATGTTTGTTGATCAAATTATATGTAAATTGATGTAGTGAAATCTCAGGTGAAGAGGTGAAATATGGTATTTACTGAGATCTCATGTGAAGAGTTAAAGTCTCACCTGATGAGGTGAATTCTCATGGTAATTTATCAAATCTTGCAGTACTTGTTGTAATCTCGTGTTTGTTGGTAAAATCTTGAGTTATGTCCTGAAATCTAAATTTATTTATTTCGTGACATCCCATCTAACAGAATTTTGAGTAAAATTTGCTATATAATAGAATTTAAAAAATAAAAATTTGCAATATAAAAGAAATTTAGAATAAAAAATTCACTATGAAGAGAATGAGACTAAAGCCAAATTTAGTATTTAACTTGGTATGTTTTTAGGGGGCTTTAGTGTGTAATTTTAAATGGTAAATTCCACAGCTTTCTAGTTCAGATACTGATCCAAGGAGATAACACAAAGTTTTTAAAAAGGAATTTTATACAAAAGAAACAAGAAAAAAAGGGGTAGAAAATATGGAAACTTATCTTAGAGTGTCTGGGAAACAAAATTCTTTTAATTTGAGTATTTTTTTCTTTTTAGTTTTGTCAAAATGTTTCAGTTTTCATTTAATTTTGACTCTTCTGAAAGTTTTTTTTTTCAACAGAGTTCACGAGTTGAATTTTGTCTTTCAATTGATTTTAATTTTTTGAATTTTTAATTTTCATTTAATTCAATTGAGTTTTCTGTAAAGTTATCTTTTCAGCAGAATTCTTTGGTCGAATTTTCTTTCAGTTGTTTAACTTTGTAGAATTTTGGTTGTTGACTTTCGTTTGATTTTAGTTTCATTTGTTGGGAAGCTTCTTGCCTGTTAGAATACTTATTGGCTATTCAAGAAGCGAGTGACGAAACCTTTCTGCTGGCTATTTTATCCTGCCTTAACAGTCTGGTCCCCAATTTTGTACTGAGGGTCCAATAGGAGTTTTCGGCAAGTAGTATGAGGTAGCTTTTTGGTGTCATATCGTCTGGGATTACTTCTCCCTTTTCCACTCTGGCCAAAATTAAGTGCCACAATTGGTCAGTTTGTTTCATCGTTAGCAATAAATTCTTATATATCTTAGGTTGTGTTAGCTCGTGTAAATTTATGAAACCTCATCTTACTGAAATCTCGGGGTTGTTGGTGAAATCTTGAGTGAATTACTCCGTGATTCTTGCAAATATCTTCTAAGTCTCACATTGGGAGAATCTTGTGTAAACTATGCTTTTCTTTCTGACTTTTAACTCTAAAGCTCTGAATAAGCAATTGTCATGTATACAAACTTTCCAATAACTGAATCTTACCTTTTCCATTCACCATTTCTTCTGAACACAATTACATTTTGTTTAAAGTTTTATTTGTCTTATCAGTGCTCTTTGAATACTTTCTGATAATTCCACTACCAAATATGCTTTTTACATTTCTTCTGAACTTGTGAGATAATTTTTCTTCACTTCACGAATATTTCTATTTTCCAGTAAAGGGGGTTTGTTGAAGATATCAAATGATAAATTTGGTCCTCCTAATTCTTCAATAATTCACTTGTTATAACTTTTTCTTTTATCTCAACTTCATCATTTATCTTCAGTTCTATTTTAACAGTAGTAAATATCCTAGTCAGAGAATTTTTCATGATTTTGTTCTTCATCTGTGGATGTGCTGATAAAGCCAACTGTTTTCAGTTAGCTGTTAAGTGAGCTGAAATCTTTGAGTGGAAATTTAAGTCAAAATGGAAAGTTCAAGCCAGTACACCAACGATCAGCACAGGAATACCCAACTGTAAACAAAATAGATTCATGTCTTGTTACAAGTTTGATTGCGTAAATGAAAGAAGTGAATTTGGACATGTGTGAGTAATGCAATAACTTAGCAAGATGACATAACATGACAGATACCTTGAATTTAGATATATTGGCAAATTTTGAAAAAGTTGTCAGTTGGGTCAGTTGGCGTTCAGAGAGTTCAGTTGGGTTGGGGCTCTTTGTGTTCCTGTTCATAGACCCTAACAGATCTCTCTCTCTTTTGTGCTACTGTATGCAGTCTGAACATCAAACAATAAATGATTGTTAATTGTTAACAGAGAGTGCTTCTTGTTTTTGAGTAGCCAACACTCAGGCAACTTTGTTCCAACGGATTACCCTGACCATCAAAAGAAGTTCCAGATGAATTGTGTCATTCCCTATCTGTGAATTTTTCAAACACAGCATGAACACAGACAGATTTGATAAACAGTCTATCTGGAAATGCATTTGGTGCCGTTATTGTAATAAGACCAAAGTAAAAGTAGTATGACAACTATCGTACTGCATTTGGCACCATTATAAGGATAAGACCAATCATTATTATTACATTTGGTACAAGTGTTGTCATGCACAATGATATTAGATTTGGCACTGGTATCAGCGTTGATAGTCATGACCACAGTATTGTTACAGTGGTGCTGTGCCAAGATATTGTTAGATTTAGTACTGTACCGAAATGATAGCATTACAAATAGTAACTGACCCCAGAACATAGTATCACAAATTTGTACTGGACCATGCGATAATGTTATAATTGGTGCAGGGCAAAACCATAGTACTATAGTTGATGTTGTGCCCAGATGGTACAAACTGTAGTGTTACATTTGGTGCCTGAAAATCCACAGCACAGCCAGACACAGCATAACTGGAACCTCACCATCAAATTATTTAGTGTCATATCAGGACACTCATTGGGGGGGGGTCTCATGCCTCCGCAGAGGTGCAGTCAGTGTATTCTACAGCCCCAGCTGACTGGACAAATCTGTAGTCAAGATTGAACCTCTAGATAATTTCACTCAGAAGTTCTTAAACTAAATACCTCTATCTGTTACGACATGTGCCTTGCAAGATAAATTAAAGAAAAATATTCTCATTAAAAAAAAAAAAAGCCACAAAACATTGAGCAATGAAGGGTGCCTCTGGCAGTGTAATGTTTGCTAACTAGACTAGCAAAACTTCACAAGTGAAATCGAGTCTCATTGGGTGCCCCATAAATGCGGCCTTTTTCCAAAAAGCTTAGCAAATTAAATACTGAGTAACCAATCAGAATTTTTATCAGTGATGTAAAAATTATTTTGGGCTGAGTTTCTCGAATGTATACATCTCTTTTTTTTTAAAAATTCAACTAAGTAACTCTATGACACTGAATGAATTACCTTCCTTGAAAACTCATAGGTTTTGCTTGAGGGCGACATTTAAAATACATCCAGTATCTTGAAAGAAAAAAAAAGGAAAAAATTTAAATAAAAACTTCATTGTAAAAGTACATGGCAAATGATTTTTACGAAAAAAATCCGTTGTCAGGGAAATTATTTCACATGCATTTTTATTGAATTGGACAACGATTTTTACTACAAAAATGCATTGGGAACTATTTTTGCTATAAAAAGGATTTTGTTACAATAATCCCTTTACAATGATTTTTATTACAAAGATAAAGTGGATAATGAAAATAGGTATTCATTGATATGGATTTAATGATAAAAAAAGTCATTGTAAATCATTTCTATAAAGTGGCATATTGAGAATTCAATTTTACATTTTTTTTCTTTTTATTAAGGGTGTTCTGGTGAAATACAGTAACTATATTTTTATATCAAATCTATGGGTTGCCTAGGTCAGGAGGTAGGGAAAGATTTACTCCCATATATATATATATATATACACACACACACTCACATCCTAGTTTGTGGTTATCTTATAGGTGATGGAATTAACCCAGTCTATTGGGCCTGTAACTTTCCCTATGATGTCCTTCTTTTTCCATTTTTGCCAATTCTGCTTTGTAGAGCGGGAGGATGTGTATTGGGACTTATCTAGGTGGGTGTATCACTGGCCTGGCATTTTCTATCATTTTATTCAATATTTCTTCCCAGGAAAACATTTTATGTTGAATCAGATTTTGTTTTACAATAAATTCCTTTTTGCTCAGTGTTTTCAGACCTGTTATACTGTCTTTTTATCTCATTTACATTCACAGAGATGATACCTAATTCTTCATTCAAAAATATAGAGGCTGCTTGGGAGGGGTGTTTACAATGTCAAATCTTGTTACTGTTTTGTTCTTGAACATTATATTGAGATCAGTCAGTTCAATGCTTGTTATACTTGAACACCCATATCCCTTCAGTATTGTGTTGGTTATCCTTATCTTTGGTTTGAAGGGTAACAGCCACATTTGATTTTCTGTTAGGATGCATGTGTCTGCCCCTGTGTCCTGTTTGATCTTGATTGTGTGGCTTGCAAATATCTTTTCTGCATATTTAGAGATTGAGTGTACACACTTGCTGATTGAGCTGATTGTCCCAATGCTGCTTGATGCTTATTCTGGTTCATCTTCCTTTGGGAAATCCTCTTACGTCAGGTATTCTTTCTGGTCTCTGACTTCACAAAGTTGTTGCAGCTATTTTTTATGCATATTCACATGTAATGTCCTACTTTTCCACAATATCAGCACTGTGATCACCTAGCAGGACATTGATTTCTGTAATGGCGGTTTCTTCTACATCCATAACATTGCTTGCCTCTTGTATCAGATAGATTTGGTTGTCCATTGGCCTTGTTGTTCTTGCTTTGGATGGTGTTGTGCTTTAGGGTTCTGGTCATTACAGTTTGCCCAGTTCTGCATTTGATTTTGTTGGTGAGGGCTTCATCCCTGGGGTTTATGGATAGAACCTCCATCTCTGCTATGGTGCTCTACTCCATTTTTGCTGGGTTGTATACTATTTTATAGGTGAGGGTATCACATATATTGATGGTGTCTCTGTGGACTTGGTCAGACACTATACTGTAAACCAGTATATCCCTCATCATTTCGTCTTTCATCTGTTCAGGGTACCCAGCCTCCTTGATCAGTTATTTTGCTTTGGTGACAAATTCATCTGTTGTTATTTTCCTTTGAGGTCTCTTAGGTTGAGAATTTGATTATTTTGGGGTTTGCTGTATGTCTCCTGCTTTTCAAGGACAGGGTTGATCCTTAGGGTTGACAAAGGTAGTGGTGTTGTAAATTTTCAGTCCCTCGTGATCAATCTAAAGAAGCATATGTCTAACCTTACAGGCTTCCTCTGTTGGGAAAATCAGCTCCCATTTTTGTTTAATTTGTTTGAATTTTTTGTGATCATCTACTGAAATTGCTCAGTCCATTTTTGGAGGTGTAAATTTGTCTGCCATTCTCACATGCTATAATTTAAGTACAAGGACTGAGGTCTGTTCATAGTTACAAGAGTTTAATATCGCAACGTGCATGTAGTAATGTAAGGTTTTATTACTTTTGGGGATTTCTATGTTGTTTTCTTCCATGGCTGTTTTGTGGTTCTCCTGGGTCCTAGTTCAATGATGAGTGTTTTATTTCATCACACTTCTGACACCATCTTGTGTGTTTTGTCCACTTCTAGCTCATGAAGAGATGTGGTAAAAATCTTGGCATGGGTGTGATGGTAGGAACCGGAATGGATATCCTTTGTTTATCTTTATAGAGAATAGGATAGAGTTGGGTTGGGTTACACACTGCCACTGACAATCTTTCTAATACAATAAAGTCAATACTTATTCAGAAAGAACAAATTGGACTGTTAGAATTATTAATCCTTCAATTGACATGCAAAACAAAACAATAACTAGACAGATAAATGACTATAAAGGAATTTTTATATATGTAGTTTTATGAAAAAAAATGTAAATAGTTACTTTACAATGAAAATGTTTACAGACAGGTGAATTGTTTTTTTTTTTTTTTTTTTACTTTTAAAATGAGCGTGTTTTAGAAATTTTGTCAGTAATCATTAAGTCCTGTTAGTGGATTATAAAGTTCTTTGGTTTTGTTTCGGGGGGCGGGGGCATTTACTTTTGGTTTTTATCTGACGATTACACATACAAAGTTGAAAAGTATCTGAGTTTGCAAAAATCTTAGAAAAATCAAAGATACAAGTCATAAATTAAAATTTCTTTCAGACAATTGTCTGGTCCTTTTAGAAAAACAAAGCATTTTGTCTGATAGGCATCCCTGCTGAGCATTTTATTGGGATAATGGTTGAGTGTTTATTTATTCAGTGTAACTGAAATATTGTGGTAAACAAAGAAGGTTAATTGTTTTAGTAAAATTGGCTTGATCTTTTAGTATATTTGTGATGGCCAGAACCTTATTCCCCACTCACAAATTGTTTTACATTTTTTTCTCTTAAACTTTGCATAGAATATTCATAAATTCACTGAAAAAAATTCTGCAAAACAAACACTTCAAATAATTATGCAGAACTAAAAGCTGATTTAAGGAAGCCATGAAATTTTATTACCATTTATCTCAGTTTTTCTTTGCTTCTTTTATATTGTTGTATATCAATAAGACTACATTATGTCTAAGCAACAAACAATATGGCTTTTGTCTGCCTCTTCGCTTTGGACAGTCTGGCTCAAGGCCAGAGCCCACAATGACAAGGAATCTAGTGGTCTCATCATGCTCTTTCCCTGGAACCCTTCTTCTAGGGGGAGAATCCCTTGTATTTAATGTCACGCCCTTCATATCTGCTTTTCTCTTACTTTTACTCAAAAGAAGCAGTCCTCCCAAAATTTGCAATTTTAACAATTTTATGTTCACATGACATGACGTCAATAACTGTTTAATTATAACAATAAGAGAAATAAATCAAAATTTTCAATAACTGAATTTAAAAAAGAAATATTGCTCTTCCCGGATTTCATTCTTAGGCTGTTGATGGACAAGCCTTGGCCTCCGAGTCAAATCTCTGAGCTGATTCCTGCTTACCCTGGCTTGTAGTCAAAGCAACTTCTGTTTGAGTTTCTAATTCACGAGGACAAATGAATGACAATCCTCTCATCATTTTTCAATATATTGTTTTTTTTATCATTCTCTTTCTGGTCAAAACAATATATTCCTGATTTATTCCTTCTGAACTGATTTTTGTTTATGTTCACTTTTTACAATGTACTGATTACATTCTTTTATAATCCACTTTGAGTAATTCATATGTTTATGGTCAACAAATTTTATTGACTGATCTATAGGGTCACATTAGATAGAATACTGGAAACCATGAAATTGAGCTGTAATATAATGGCCAAGGGATTTCATTTTATATATCTTGCCTTTTGGTTTAGTTAGGCTGAGAACCTTTCGCTTAGCACATGGGTTAGTTAGGTGCAACATGAGTGCAGGTGTTTGCGCGTGCGCATGTGTCATTCAGAGATGTCAAAATAAAAATCCCAGATAAAAAATATGACCAAGGGATGTGAATGATGTCATGCACCAGAAGTCTGCACGGAGGATTTTGGGGATTTGAGAAAAGTCAGTTAGTTGAGTTTTAGCGTCCTAAGAAGACGGTTGACTTTCGGAGCTCACCGAGATCAGACCAGTAGTTTGTGGCGGGTGCCGCGCAGAGGGAAAAGTCAGCATAGAAAGATTGTGTATCACTCTCCTTATGTTGAATCACCTTTAACTCGAAGGTAATAAAAAGTTTTGTACCTGAACTAGGAAGTCGTAAGTGTTTGTTGTGTTTCGGGATTCCTATGTTATCTATATGTGCATTATGAACATTTTATGTCTATTTCACATATCCGTATCATGGGTATGTTACAGAGCTAACAAATGAACTCTGTCTTGTTTAAAGATTTTGTATTAAAGAATATGATCTAAGACCAAGGATTAAAAGAACTTGGAAGTTTTTCATCATTTAGAATTAGCTGAAAGAAACAAGTAAAAGATAAGTATTAGTGAGTATAGTAACATTCAAAGTCTTTTTCCATCTTATTATTAGGATGAATGAAAACATTGGCCTTTATATAGTGAATTGATTTTTTTTAAGAAAAAATTTTGTTTAATAAATAAATAAAATTATGATGATCATTTTTTTGTTGTGGGGAAGTTTATATATGATGAACTGTGTATCTACTAATGAAATAAATTAGCAAAAGACATTCATAACAAAATATTACAATACAAAGAACATGTAAGCAGCATAACATATTTGATAGAATGAGACAAGTTGTGTGATAATGATGGTATAATTTTACAAAAAGTCCTGAAGAAATATTGTCATTCATGAAAACTTGCAAGTCGTTGGAATAAAGGTAAGAAAAGATTAATTGTTGACAACCAAAACAACATAGACTTATGGGGAACACAGTTGTTTATATATTAAAAATCTAATGAAGGATTTGTTTGTGAATGTAATGAACGCAATGTACCTGGACATTTGAAGCATGCACGGACGTGTCTGGCCTGTAGAGTGGAAGGAAGAAATAGATATGGCTGCTTCAAGCACTATATGTAACGTTGGGAGATCTCAAACTAGCGAGAGTCGATTTGCAAATTCTTTCGAAATCGGGTGAGCATAAAAACGCACTATGATGGCTATAACGGGTCATTTTTCTTTCTGAGTGAATGAATTGACAAGCACGCTCGAAAATTTTATTACAACTGGAAGGAGAGAAGGAAGGAAAAGGACAGGAAACGAGGAATAAGAAGCGCTCATATTAATACGCACAAGCCTTGGGAAACTGATTTGCAAAATCCATTGCAGTAGCATACCAACACAAGCTATTTCGGCAATTATGGCTTTTGACCCCAAATTAATTCCCCTCTATGACGGGACCAATCCCGGGCAATCGGTGATTGAATGGTGGAGAAGGCAGAGTTAGTGTGCCGGTTGAGCGGGGTGAAGAACATTGAGTGCGTAGTTCCAATGCGCTTCTCGGGTGGTGTGTATGCAGTTTATTAGCAGCTAAGTGAAGAAAGGAGGGCTGACTTTGCTTGTATAAAAGATGTTTTATACACAGCATTTGCCCTTAATCCTGTGATGGCATATAAGCAGTTTGCAGCATGCCATTTGCATCTGGGAGAAATGGTTGACGTTTTCTTGGTGGAGCTACGCAAGTTTGCAACTCAGTTCGGAAGTATGATGGAGCAGGGTTTGGTCTGTGCATTCATTGCTGGGTTACAGGAGCATGCGGAGAAACTTCTTCAGGCCACTACCTGGGTAGATGACTTGCCGATGTCTGAAATATTGGCCTGTGCCTGAGCAATATTGAAAGACAGCTTTACAGATACAGGATTGGCAGCCGCAGCAGGGATTTGCTTGGAGATGATCTGCTACTTGGGCTGAACGTGACCAGACAACTAGGTGGAATGGCTATGTCTTACACTGACAAAGTGAGAATTCCTCAGCGTGAAAGATTGATGTATGCTGCCATCACCCTTGACGAACCTGACTTTCACATCGAATACGACGAGGCCAAACGTGTATGGACCGCATCTTGGAAATGGTCCGGCGACCAGCCGCCTGTATCTCTGAAAAACAGGCTCTCAGAATATCCTACCCCTGAGCGACTCCAAGGTGAATATGAGCAGGAATTGCAGGCTTGGATTCAGAACAGTTGGCTGATTCTGTACCCAGAGAGCGAACTTGGACCTCCTAAAGGCCTGATACCGTTAATGACCATAGTACAGGAAAATAAGCAGAAGGTCCGGCGAGCTGAATGAGCATGTGAAGGCTTCTACGGCGAATGCGGACATGTGTGCTCAAACCATGAGGGAATGGCGACAGCAGGGGTCAAAAGCTGCTATAGTGGACCTGCGCCGAGCATATCTGCAGATTCAAAATGACAAGTCGCTGTGACCATTCCAAACGGTTAAAATTAAGGGCAGAGGTATTGTCTTACCTGTTTGGGGTTCGGGCTAAACGTAGTTCCACAGATTATGCAGTCCATCGTAAAAACTGTGATCGGGCAAGATGAAACCATCAATGGTGCTACTTCCTCATACGTTGATGACATATTTGTTAAGTGAAGATGCATCTAGAACTGTTTGGGAGGTGCCCGTGGTGTAACGGTTATCGTCGTAGGAATTGGACACGGCGACACGAGTTCAAATCCTGGACGAGACTAATTGCATTTCACATAGCACTAATCCCCTTGGGAAAGGTATGAATCCAATTATTCTCCCTCCAGATATGGGTAAATAGTAGGACAGACTAGGTTCTTCAGCCTTGGTGAGGCAACTAGTCTAAGAGAAGGAAAACTCTGAATTCAAACCTGTTAAACTCCGCTTAAAGATTGACCTTGTGTCATATCCTGCCCGAGCGGAGGGGTTGGGTAAATAGGATCTTGAACTGTTTGGGCTGACTTGCAAAGATCCAGAACAACTGAGTAGTGGCGCCCATGTGTTGGGTGTATACGTTTGGGAGGAGCATGGTAAACTTAGATGGCGACACGACAGCAAGCGTCTGAAGGTTCTTGATGTACTTAGGCATTCAGCGAGCATAAAAACGCACTGGGATGGCTAGAACGGGTCATTTTTCTTTCTGAATGAATGAATTGATGAGCACGCTTGAAAGTTTTATTACAACTGGAAGGAGAGAAGGAAGGAAGGAAAAGGACAGGAAACGAGGAATAAGAAGCGCTCGTATTATTACGCACAAGCCTTGGGAAACTGATATGCAAAATCCATTGCAGCAGCATACCGACATATGTTTGTGATAAGAAAAATTCTTTTGAAAGCATTATCATCATCATCATCATCATCCATAGAATATTTGTTGAATTTTTCTAATGTCTTCTTAAAGCAATATAATAAAGTGATTAATTGTTGTACTTCTTAATAGGCCATTGATTATTGTTGTTATATTATGCACCTCAAAATCATATTTCAATCATATTTATTTTTTGGTTGTTGAGTTGTATCTATAACTTTGGTTTCACGGAGAATGAGTGATTGAATGATGAATGGGATTTCAATGAGAAACTTTTAATCCAACTAGTAACAACTTTGAAACAATTCTATCGATTAAAAATCATTAGAAAAATAACTTAGCTTTTAGAAAATGATTTATAGGTTATGATCAAGTCAAATGTATTCAATAAAATAAAATGCAATTTTTTCCAAGCAATGGTCATGTCAATTCTATTATATGAATGCACCACATGGATGCTGACTAAGCATATAAAGAGAAAGCTAAACGGGAATTACTCAAGAATGCTATGAACTATATTGAACAAATTTTGTAAGCAGCATGCCACAAAACAGCAGCTGTACGGCTACTTACCTCCTATCTCTAAAACCATCCAAATAAAATGGACAAGACATTGGATACTGCTGGAGAAGTAAGGATGAACTCATAAGTGATGTTCTCCTATGGACCCCGCCACACGCATGTGCAAGTGTTGGACAACCAACTAGAACCTATCTGCAACAGCTCTGTATAGACACAGGATATAGTCTAGAAGACCTGCAGGAAGATAGATGAATAGTGAGAGAAAGTCAGGGAAATCTGTGCTAGCAACATGCTATGATGATAAATGATGAGTTTAAATGGGTCAATGCAATAACAGACCCTCAAATAATATTCTTGTTAATTGCTTACTTTTATTGTTTTTACTATTTGCAGAGTGCAAGTTTTCACTGACCTAATGAATAAACTTATGAATTTCTTTGTGTACTCACAACGTATATAAGCCTGTATTCTGAAATTTTATATTTGAAAATAACTGTTTCCTGACTCAGAGAAAAGTAGTATTTTTAACATAAGTTTTTAGCACCGGTAAATCTCTCATTGCTATAATACGAAGTAAGTATTGTTCCTAAAATTGTGATAATTAATTCCTTCACTGACTTTGAATGGTCTGATAGTGGTTTGGTTAACAAATTTAGTCTATTTCATCACATTACCACCTCCTTGATGTTTTCTTTTATCCACAGTCATGTGTGAATTGAACAAAAACTATCCTTTGGCCCAGCCCTCCAGTCAATCCCATGCACTTTTTGATTAGTTTGTAAAGTCACTTTTCATGTATTCCTTGGGCCCAAGTTGACATATTAAAAAATTTGCATCTTTGAGAGTAGGTTACCCAGGAGCTTTTTTTTTTTTTTTTTTGCAGATCCCAATTCAAGTATTTTACATGTATTTTCCTTTTTGATTCCCTCAATTTCAGGTTTTTCAAAGATTTCTGCACTTTTCAAAAGTGATAATTTTGCTATAACTCACTTGATTATTTTAAATTCATCTTGAGGAAGCATGTTCTTAAAGTCATTTCTTTTGCTTTGAGTTCTCAACTTTCTTTATCATTTGATGATTTTTTTAAAGCTCCTTTGATATCTCTAAAGTAAACATTTTCATGTGCAATAACTCTGTTATTTTCTGTTTTTCATCAATTGTTAGTTCTATTCCTTTACACATTTTTCAACATATTATGGAAATATTCCTGAGGTCTTAAGCTAACATTAGTTGAATTTTTGTGTTAACCTAACTCAGTCCTTTTTTAAAAAATCAAAATATCTTAAAAAATTAATCATGAAAAATAGAAGATAATTTAATCAAATATTTTACTAAGGGTGTAAATGTTACATATTAAATTTAAGAAATACCAGTTTAGAACTTTTTGACTTATTGAATTTAATTTGATTTGCAGATTAACTGCAGATATATCTGCAACCATGTTAATACTTTGTAGTTATTAATCTTTAAAGTCATTTAAATAAAGAAGTGTTATTTTCTATGTAACTGTGTATACCATTTATGGTAGATGTGAAATGCATTTCAACTTTTGGTGACAACAACCACATTTTTTAGGCCTAATATATGTTCCCTTTTCTGATGGTAATCAGTCACTGCTATACTTTGAGACAGAAAATAAATTTGACTTTGCTATATTCATAATAAGCAATCATTATATAAATAACAGCAATGTCCAGGACATTGCTGGAGAAGCAGAGATGAACTCATAAGAGATGTACTCTTATGGATCCCCACACACGGCCGCGCAAAAGCAGGACGACCAGCACGAACGTACATTCAGCAGCTATGTGAGGATACGGGATGTTGTCCTGAAGACCTATCTAGGGCGATGAACGATAGGGAGGAGTGGCGAAAGAGGGTCAGGGATATCCGTGCTGCCAGCACGATATGATGATGATGATGATATAAATAACGCATTGTTCATACCAAAAAAAAATAAAATTGCCAACATCTGGAAAAAGTGAATGAATTTATTTGGGCAAGTGACTTCATAGATGGATTGTTACATGGTTGTTGGTCTCTTCAAGAAATAATATTAAAAAATTAACATTAAGTCATTAGTTTTCAAAATTTGAAAGATGATGTTTTAAATATTTGCAAGTAAGTTTATGTTTAATACTTTTTACAAACAACTTTTGTATTTTCTTCTCTATATAAATGATTTTATTTCACATGAGTATCTAGTTAATTCTATCACTAATAAAATACACACACACACACACACACACACACACACACACACACACTAAAAGAATTAGAAAAATGAAATAGAATGATTTTAAGATTTTAAATACAATAAATCATTATGGTAAAATTTAAAATTTTTTAAATATTATCTATTTATTTGGTTATATAATATAGTGAGTATATAAAAATAATGACTGCATTTTAAACAGAAGTGAACTATTATGTTGAAATGATACATTCACCTCAACACAAACAACTTTGATATTCTATAAGCTTAAATTATACCTTATTATGAGCAAGAGTTTTGAGCTCTTTACTGAAATGAAAAATATAATTTAGCTATTCAGAAACACCATCAGTGAATGATTAAGAAGTAATTCTTATACAGATAAAAATTTGCATGCTGAATTGAATTGTAAGCTAATGTGATGCTAAACAAAGAAAAATTTACTCAGAATCACTGGTTTTTAAAAACTCGTGTGTTCACACTTCATTCTTTTTTTGTAAAATCATATATTATTGGTATTGAATACTGTCCCACCCAACAAAAACTAATGAATTAATAAATGAAAGACTTCAGTTCATTGAAGAGGAAACAAGCTTATGTGTGTATTAATGTAGAAAAATTTATGAAAAAAAGTTCATCTCAGTTTCTATGTTGTTTTTTCCTCATGAATATGTTAGTTTTCATTTTGTTGTTAATTTTTATGATTGGGCTTATTTTCCTGCGATCATGGCCTATAATTTATTTTATTGGTACTATTGGTTAAGTTAAGTCTTGAATAGTTTGAAGGTTATATGGTTTTGTTCAGTAAATAATTGCTTCTCCAGAAAGTATGCCAACAACATTTACTGTGTAAAAATTAACTAACTTACCCCTCTTTAATGAACATTTTGTTTTTAAGCAACTATTTTTAATTTTATTGTTGTATTTCAGTATGTTTTTTCATTATACACCTAGTGATATACCGACTTTGTAGCTAATGGAAATTAAGATAAAATTAGATTGACAATACAAATAGCATATGGACTGTGGAATAGAATTAAAACTTATGATATTTAATTTTGATAATTATTATGCAAAGCATTAGTAAGAAAAACTAATGATGACAGAATTAAAAATCATATCACTTTAAAGTTTTCAATGGCACACCATGTAAATATGTTAAAAACAAAAGAAATAAAATGTGTTGACATTTTTTTTTTTTAAAGAAAATTCAATAAACAATTGAAACATTTGAATTCAATAGAGATTTTAAAGTTAAAATGCAATTTTCTTGCAGAATGCACTAATAATGACATGGGATAAATTTAAGGGAGCTAATTCGGATACATTTATAAATTGACAAAATGAAGTTTTTCATTGCTTAAGTAAAAGAAAACATAAATATTTGCATGTATATTGCAAACAATTTATAATTAGTGATTTGGTGGAATATGTATATATAATATCTGGATAGTTTTCAAAATACAAATAATTATACATGTAAGAAATTTATTTGATAAAATTGTTTATATTACTAAGATTTGAAGCAGACCAGCCCAGACTTCAAAATTATGATGAGATGTAATAGCTGTTGAAAACCACACTATATTTTCTTTTAAATTGAACCAGGAGGAAACAATTCTAAAATGTTTATTAGTGAGTTGAGAGGCTGAAAATTATCATCATCATTATGTTTGAAAGTAAGACTATGTAAAACATAATAAAAAAATCTATTGTTTAGAGAAAAGTGAAAAATCTTTATAAGAGGATCATTAGATATGAAAATTTCAAATTTACTTAATTGCTTCTTTTATTTTTGAAAACTGATCTTATTCAGTGACGATTTATAATCAATCATATTAACTAATATTTTTGATATATTTGGTCATGAATGTTGAAAAGTAATGATAGATTATGACAATCGTTGAGTAAAATTTCCTTTTTCAGCACAAAGAACTTACTCTAAGTAAGATTGTGTGGACATGAAAGTGAGACTAATGGTAGCTCTTGACAAAAGAGGGTCATTTGTGTCTGGCGTGCAGGGCAGTAATCTGATCCGAAGGAAGAAACACCGCCATTATGGTGAGTCGGTCTGTATGTGAAAGAAAAGAAAAATAGTCACTGCTGTTTCAATAATCCACCTTCAGCCCATTCTAAAGGAAAAAAAAGAGGGGGCCCACGAGTGGAATTTTTATAGGCTGAGGAAATGGATTATGGGTAGAGTGGCATGTATAAAAATTGACCAATTCCTCCGGTGACCACTTTTTCTTTTGCGTCAGTTTCTCGGCGAGAAGCAGAGAAAAGGAGAAACAGGAAAAAAGGTGGAAGAGGAATGAAAGGAGAAGCACAGAGAGAGAGAGAGAGAGAGAGAGAGAGAGAGAAAAGGAGAGTGAGGAAGAGAAGGAGGAAAGTGGAGGAGGAACGCAAAGAGGGAAGTAGTGTAGCAAGAAACTCGCAAGCACTTTAGACTGAAATCTAAACGTCCCTGGTTCAATCCCGGGTTCAACACTCAGGGAGATCATCCACCCCAAAACTATAGATTGAAAGTATAATTTCTGATAATTTAACATATGTTGATGCTTAATTTCTCCTTAGAATATGTTTATGAATAATACACAAGAATACCTGCATGCCCTGTTAACTGGGTATATAGACTATGCCAGCTGTATCTCTTGAGTAGGAGCCCTCCAACCCATGAATATGTGTCCTGGGTATGTCAGTAAACCTGGAGGTTAGGAGAATATGGATTACCTCTTCATTCATTAGGGAGGTGCCCGTGGTGTAATGGTTATCGTCGCAGGAATTGGACACGGCGACACGAGTTCAAATCCTGGACTGATTGCATTTCACATAGCACTAATACCCTTAGGAAAGGTATGAATCCAATTATTCTCCCTCCAGCTATGGGTAAATAGTAGGACGGACTAGGTTCTTCAGCCTTGGTGAGGCAACTAGTCTAGGAAAAGGAAAACTCTGAATTCAAACCTGTTAAACTCCGCTTAAAAAATTGACCTTGTGTCATATCCTGCCCGAGCGGAGGGGTTGGGTAAATATGATTACCCCTTCATTCCCTTTAGTCCCAGCTCCACTCTGACCCAAAGTAGTAGTATCTGTTTGTGTCCCTGGGTAAAATAGAAGCATTTAGTCATTTACCGTATCATTTATATATCACTTCCCATGTGCAAAAGTCAAATTGAAATATTAGCATTACATACCAATACTTTAAACCATTTAAATGTGCAAAAAAAAGAATAATATTGAATATAATTATCAGTGTTAATTAGCTATCTTTGAAACCATTTATTGCCTTAGATATGACATTAAACTGCAGATGATGCTCCAGTTTTGCAGTTTCTGGAATGTGGAATACTTCTTCAATACCATTACTTTCCAGTCCGTTTTAATAATAAATAGTAGTACCCATTTATGGGTCAAGTAAAAATATTCATCCTTTTACTTGGGATTATTATCAATATTAAATCGAAATAGTGTTAAATAGCTACACTTAAAATGTAAACATGTGGAAACAAATAAGTTTTATGTAAGATACAGGGTGGAATGATAAAATTGTTGCCCTAGAAAAGACATGATTCCATTTCTGTTTAATGAAAACCGGTTTTCTTTTTTTTGTTGCAGACAATCTACTAGTTGGCCAGTTGTGTCCAAATCCCAAGAGCGATAGGATAGGAGCCTTCTATCATGTCTGAAAGTGACACAATGTTCAATGAGCAAGATCGGAGATGCGCAGCAGTATGACTCATGCACTCTACCGATCCAAGTTATGACAACAGGACCACAGCCAGCACCCTCAAAATGGATTGCAATATGAATATGAATATGAATAACAGGGACGTGCCCAGGGTGATGAAAACAGTTTCCAGCTACAGTTATGGTCTTTGGTGTGGTTTCAAGTGAGGGCCACATCATGCCACCTCACATCTTCGAAGTTGGCTTGAAAGTCAAAACCAAAGTGTACCTGGATGTGCTGAAGAGTGTGGTAATTCCCTGATGCAATCAGGTGGCCAGTGGCAGACCCTGGGTGTGGCAGCAGGACTTGGCGCTGGCCCACAAGTCCAAAGAGACCCAGGCTTGGCTTCAGAAGGAGTGCTACAACTTTGTACCCTGCTCTCACTGAACCCCCTCCTTCCTCGACCTGAACTTGCTGGACTACTTCGTTTGGTCATACATTGAGAACATCACCAACATGACTTCTCACAACACCAAAGCCAGCCTGATTGCTGCCATCCGCCGAGTATTCGCCGAGCTCCCACCGGCGTTTGTGGAAAAGGTATGCTCCCAGTTCCGGATCCGTATCGAGGCAGTGATTGAAGCTGAAGGTGGCTACATTGAACAGATGTCAGCTCTACTACATAATCAAGTTACCTGAATTGATTTTTTCAATAAAAGTTTTAAAATAAAGCTGTTGTGTTGTTTACTTTAGGATGACAATTTTGTCGTTTCACCCTGTAGTAACACTTGATAAATAGAAATAGTAATGTTAAATATCAATACTTGAACCCATTTAACAGTGTGCAAACAATGATTAATATTAGAGTTCAATAGCAATACTTGAAACTGTATAACTGTGTGCAAACAGTATATTGGAATTTGGATAGTCATCTTGTTTTGTTTTTAGTTGTGTGATACAAAAGATACACCCTCTTAGTAACAAGAATGCATTAAGTTGCCATTGTTCATATATGTTATAGTCATCTCTGATTGGTCAATCTACTGCTACTGTTGACCGGCATGCTCATACGCCATTAGTAGTTCTCCCTCACAAACAATCCAACAGGGCCCCCTGCTTGGGGGTATAAGATGGAATCTTCCACCTTTAAAAGAAATGCATATTAAAATTTAAAAAATGTGAATAAATCTTTTTTTAAATTCTTAGTATTAACACAATCTTGTTTAATTGACACAAAAACAGAATTAGTAATTTATTTTATTTTTTTTTTTGTTGGGTAGGATTAATTGGCTGGTTTATTGTCATATCCTGTACACTTGTTTGGGGAGTTTTACCCCTTCTGCTGAGATTACTGTTGATGTATTCTTCTGCTCCAGGCAACTGGGCTAATAATGGCTAATTTACTAAGTTAAGAATCAATTACCAACAATAATCTTTTTGAAAGTGTTTAATTTTATTCCTGTTATTTGCTTTGTGAATGTGTCTGCTACATCTTTCTCTGTTTCAATGTATTATAAAAAAATGTACCCTTTATCTATTTCATGACATAAAAACTGAAAATTTATATGAATATGTTTCAATCTTTAATGAACGACTGCGTTTTTTGTCTAAACAATACTGGACTGATTATCACAATGAATAACTGTTAGTTTTTTAAGTGACTCAATTTCTGTCATAGTTCACAATATTGCTTTAAGATACAGGTCTTCTTGGCTTGCTAATGAAACAGTGATAAATTTCACTTTGTATGTTGACAAAGTGACTGAATTCGGCTTTTTAGATTTCCATAACATCATTGGGTTATTTTCTGCCAATCTAAAGCAAAATCTGCTCATGCTCTTTCTGACACTTAAATCAGCCCAGTCTGTGTCATAAAATCCTTCTAATTTCAAGGGTTTTTGTGATTTCTTAAGTATTCGTGAATGATTGATTGTGCCTTCATTAAATGGAAAGAATTTGGTTTTGTTAGGTCTTGAGATAACCTAGTAACTGTATAACAAATGTCTGGTCTTGTTGCAACCATTACATATTTTAGACTGCCAATAATTTCACGATCACATTTGCTTTCAACTAAACTGACTTTGTCTTTTGTTTTAGTTAGAGCCATTTCCCATAGAGTTGAGTGTGGTTTGTAAAATGCCATGCTGAACTTGATAATATCTTCTCAATATATCTTGATTAATTCATTTTAATAGTATTAATTTCACATTCAATTGTATTCCTAAAAACCAGGATAATTTCCCAAGCTCATTCATTTTGCAAGTAGAGTTCAGTCTTGTCTTAATTTGCATAAGGTATGCCTCAGTTTTTGAAGCTACCAATATATCATGTACCCACAATAATGATGGATATTTGATTGTGGACATTTTGAATGTATATGCAGGGGTCCACAGGTGACTGCTCAAAATTTTGTGTAGTTAAGTATGGAATGTTTTATTCCAAGTTCGACCACTCTGTTTTAACTCATATAAGGATTGTTTAAGTTTCCAAACATAATTCCCATTCTTAACTTTAAAGCCTTCTGGTGGCTCAACATATATTTCATAGTCTAAGGGGGCATTTAAATATACAGTCTTAACATCCATATGATGAATTAACAAGTTGTAATAGACTGCTGTTTGCAATAGTAACCTTATGGAAGCCATAATTGTTGTTAGGGCGAAAGTTTCTTTATAATCCTTGCCATATATTTGCGAGTAGCCTTTGGTTATGATACAAACTTTATACTCATGACTTCCGTTACTTTCACTTTTCATAGTAAAAATCCACCTACTACTGACAATATTTTTATTTCTTGGAGCCTTCTGCCATTCAAAAGTATTATTTTCTATTAAGGAATCAAATTCTCTGTTTATTGCTAAAATCCAGTTATTCAAATCTACAGAGTTTATGGCCGCAGAGTATTTAGCAGTAATCATACGCGGAGTACAACAGTAATCACCCTCACCAAATTCAAGGTTTTTGACTTCAAAAAAATCATCTGGATCGGATAATGGGTTATTTGCCCCTCCCCTTTGGTGTTTAGGTTGTTTTTCTGTCGTATGTCATAGATGATTAAGTATTCTTGAAATTTGGTATTTTTATCTGGTTTCAATTGTGAGTTATTATCATAAGAGTCGGTGAATTTTACACACTTAACTCTTTTAATAGCCATTATTTCCGTAAAATAAATCAAGTAAGCTGGACTTAGTTTATCATAATTGGCCAAAATGCCTTTTTCACAACAAGGATCCAATTTTGTTTTATTTTGTACATAACAAAAACAAGTTGTGCCAAAAATATGCATTTCAAGTTTGGTTTTGAACAGGTAAAACTTTCATATGGGGTTTTTCTTGTGTTTTTATTATAACAACAATTTCTAATATACATTGAATCCATCAATTCGTAAACCCACAAGTTTTTGGGCCATTTTGACTCAATAAGGAGACACCTTGCAGTAGAAAATAAAGTTCACCATGATCATTAAGCGGTCCTATTTTGATGCGAAGAATAAGGAGCTGACTGCTCATGTTTATATTCTATTAAGTACAAATAACTGTTGAAAAGGTTCAGAAGTGAACTCCATTACGTAGTCTGTCTGTAAAAACTTTACATGGCTATAAGTGTCAATGTCAGTGAGATATTTTGTTGTAGTGGGCAAAGTGTCGGACTTGTATTTTAAGAAATATAACATTGTAAGGCCAGAATAGTCATCAATAAAATTAATTACATATTTATAACCATTTTTTGCTAAGGGTTGAATGGGGCCTACTAAATCACTGTGTACAAGTGCTAGGATTTTAGTTGCCTTGCAATCCAAATTCTTATTTTTGTCATTAGACATCTTCTCTTGAATAAATATATCAGAGTTAAGAGCATAATCTGGTGTCAGTTATATCTTCATTCCTTTTACTAAGTTGGGTAACTTTTTATTATCAGATTCATTAAAGTGGCCGAATATTTTAGGCCAAGTTGTAAGTGGCATTTCTGGTAGAAACAATATTTTTCAGATAATACAAATGTCCTCTCTGTGTTATGTTGAAAACTGCTACAGTAGGGTAAATTAATTGGCACTTGTCATGTTCAAAACTCATGTGCGCACTGTTATGAATAACCCGAGGCGAATAAACTTAGGAAAGCTTTATTCAACTTAATACAACTAACCGCAAAAAAAGAATTAGATCAAAAAGTTAGATAATTTTATAAGCATTTTTGGAGTCTTTCTATTACACCAAACAAGGGGAGCAGGTTGTGGAGAATTACTTAAAACATTCTCCCCTACCTGTTAGTTATTCGTACGGAACAAAGTCTTTCGAATGACCTGGCATTTTGCGGGTCCTTTGGGAACATCTTGATTGTTCAGGTAACTGGTGGCCATCCATGTCAGATGACAAGTTATTGTTATCGTGATTAACGCATTTCTGCGTAGAGGGTCTAGCCTTGAAACGGCACCATTTTTTTATGTTTCGGTTACTGGGTGTCTGAAAAGTAAGTGTTAGTCTCCGATGTAGTGTGAGGCCATTTTTGTGGTATCGGTCTTTCTTCAGAATCAGATGTAGAAGAAGGTTCATCAGGATAATCGGATTCATTTGGTAGAGTATCTGAACTAGATGTATGAGGGATTTGATTGCCTAGCTTAACTGGGCTGGTTCTGAAAACTGGATATTTGTGATTCTCCATCGCAGTAGCCTCTTCAGATGTATTTCCAGCCGGGGTGAGATCTCTTAAGGAGACCATTGACTGCCTTCCTTCCGCAGTTTCAATCTGGGGGTTCACCTCAATTAGTTTCACTTTGCTGATTAAGGGGTCATGTTTACTACGATGAACATGGTGTTTCAGTAAAACGATTCCAGGTTGAATGGAGGCAGGCACTCCGAGAATTGCGAATAGGGAGCAGAGACCTTGAATAACTGTAGTGGCTGTTACATCAGGGCATGGAATGATGAAGGGAAACCTTGAGTACTTGTCAATTATAGTAAGCATGTATGTATTTATTTTCTGTTTTAGAAGGTAGTGAACCCTTGAAATCCAGACTAAGCCTTTCGAAAGGCTGAGTGGCCTTCACAAGTGTTGCTTGAGGGGGCTTATAGAACCTTGGTTTATTTTCTGCACATGTTTGGCAGGAGTTGGTAATTCTTTTTACATCTTCAACTGAATATGGTAAATTCCTGCTCCGGACTACATGTGTCATTCTTGTGATACCCGGGTGGCACAATTCTTGGTGTATGCTCTGAAGATCAGATGAGCTTGTTGTTAGACCACACACCCTTGAAAGTGTGTCAACTGCAGCATTCTCCTTTCCAGAGTGATAGGAGATGTCGAATGAATAACAAGAGAGTTCCATCCACCATCTTGCAATTTTCTCATTTTTTATTTTACTTGAGGTTTTCTGGTTAAACATGAATGAAACCAATTTTTGGTCGGTGATAAGGTGGAAATGTCTACTGATCAGATAATGCTTCCATTTTTGTAAAGCTTCAACCATGGCATATGCTTCATTCAGACTTTGAGAGTGTCCCTAGAGAAAAAAGCTACAAGCTGTCTATGTTGCCTTAAGGAGGCAGCTATTGCCAAATCAGATGCATCGGTTTCAACTATTAGTGGAGCAGAAGGATTAATGGCAGCAATGGCAGAATTAGCAATATCCCTTTTTAAATTTTGAAATGCTCTAATGGCCGAATCAGATAATGGAAAAGTTCTTACTTGAGTAAATAAATGTATTTTTTCAGAAAAGGACGCAACTCATTGGGAATAATGAGCAAACATGTCAAGGGTTCGTTGTAAAGCAGCTATATTTCCAGGAATTGGTAATTCCCTTAGGGGTTTAAGTCGCTCAGGGTCTGGTCTCATGGCACCATTCCTGACTATGTACCCTAGTAGCTTGATGCTTTTCAAATTATATGAACACTTTTCCTCATTAAGGGTCATGTTTATTTACAGTGGCCATGAATTGTTTGAGGTTGTGCTTATGATCTTTCTCGTTATAACTGCAAACTGTGACATTGTCTATGTATGCCACAGCACCCTTCAATTTCTCATTAGAAATGATTTTGTCTATTACCCTTTGAAAACTTGCGACCTCATTTGTAACCCTAAAAGGGATCCTACGGAATTGATATAAACACCCACAAGCTTCAAATGCCGTATAAAGTTTTTCCGCTGGCTTGATGGGTATCTGATGGTAAGCACTCCTAAGATCCAAAGTGCTAAAAATACGATACTTAGTGATATCGGAAACCATTTCGTCAATACGAGGCAGCGGATATGCATCAAGCTGTGTATATCTGTTGATGGTTTGGGAATAGTCAACAACCATCCTCTTTTTATGGTTTTCATTAGTCGTTATTAGGACTTGGGCTCTCCATGGTGATTTGCTGGGCTCTATAATATTTTCTTTAAGAAGTCTCTTCACTTCCATTGCAATAAATTCCTTGTCTTTGAGCGAATAGCATCTATATTTTATGGCTATAGGTTTACTGTCAGAGGTTAGATTTGAGAAGAGAGATGCTTACTGGTCTTTTGCAGTTGCTAATCCACATATTTGCAGTGCTGGTTTGGTACCACCAAACGGAATTGTAAGGTGAGAATGTTGGTTAAGGAAATTGTGCCCTAAAACTACTTCACAGCAGAGTTTTCTCATTACCAGTAACTTGATTTTAGAATAGAAATTTTCTTTTAGCTCGAGGTTAACCATGCAGTATCCGATTACATGGCGAGATAAGGACAAAATGGCCATCAATATTTGATTAGAACGGAAAAGATTTTCCATTTATTTGTTTCCACGATATGTGCATCGATATAATTTTCAGAACTCTACGTATCAATAAGAGCGTGGGGATTCAGTCCATTCTCTCTGGCTGGCACAATTGTTTTAGAAAGGCATTTGGAAGAGACAGTCAATACAGTAGATAGAGATATGGTGGTGGCTAAATGGGTTTTCTGTGAGGGGGCCGACCGAAAAACCTTTAAAAAATGTCCCTGCTGGCCACATCTATGACATCTACTGTTTCGAGCTGGGCAGGATGAACGAGCGTGTTTACAAAGGCCACAAAAGTAGCATTTAATCTCAGCTGCAGAGATAGTAATGGGTTGTTCAATCGTATTTGAAGAATCCTTATCCTGGGGGTCACAATGTTGTGAATTTGAGATGGGAATTTGTTGGGAATGAGGCTGGGCAGGAATAGTAGCCCCTGAAAAATCAGGTTGTGAATAGAGATCTGATTGTTTCTGGGCCATGTCCAACATAAGGGCTAGTTTGTAGGCGGTGCCCAGATCCAATTCCTTGTTTTCGAGCATCCTTTGTCTGATTTGGTTAGACATTACTCCACTGATGAAGGCATCTCTTATTGCGATATCCCTGGCTTGGCTTGTTGTCAGGGCAGTAAAATCACAGTCGTGACTTAATATTTTCAGGTTTTGAAGATACAGCTCTTCAGTCTCTTGATGCCGAGTAGCAAGTAAGTATCTTGCAAAAATGGAGTTTTTCTTCTTAATGAACGTACCATCTAGAGTGCTTATAGCAGCATCGTAATTTTGACACCTGGACAAACACTTATCAATGGGAGTGGAAATATCGTGTAATAAGAGGGTTAATTTCTGTGAGCCAGTCAATGCTGATGTAGAAGAAGACTGCAGCTCCGAAAGAAATCCCTCGAACATATCGCTCCAATGTAGCCATTTGTCATTAGAGTCAGGGTCTGATGTATCAAGTTCCAGGCGGTTGGGCTTGAGGTATCGTTCCATTATTAAGTTGAATAAATTATGATGAATAACCCAAGGCAGAAAAACTTAGGAAAGCTTTATTCAACTTAATACAACTAACCGCAAAAAAAGAATTAAGCTAGCTTATTCTATAAGCATTTCTGGAGTCTGTCTATTACACCAAATAGGGAAAGCAGGTTGTGGGGAATTACTAACAACACGCACCATTTTTTGTTGCTGCTTATACTGAAAATGTTTTGTTTAAAAGTTGATATATATAAAACATTTTTTAAGATACATCTACACGTGTATTTTGCAACTGTGTTGATAAATTCAGGCATTACCTCTTTTCAGTGCTATGTTATTCATGCAGCTCCTGTCAGCTAATTCAACAAAATGGTTCCCTTGTTCAAAATTTTGGTCAAGCCATCTTGTTTTTAGTTGTACGATACAAAAGATATGCCTTCTATGTAACAAGGCTGCATTAAGTTGCTGTTGTTCATATATGTTATCCTCTCTGATTGGTCAATCTACTGTTGCTGTTCTCTAGCGAGCTTATAAATATTTTCTGACAATTTGTCGACAGCTGATACGCCATTAGTTGGTACCCCCTCCAAACAATCCAACACAGTAAATAGAAGTATTTGAAATGATGTTACAGTGTGAAACTGAAGGATTAATATTAAATAGAAGTATTAGTGTTTGATAAAAATACTTGAAACTATTTATCTGTGTGTAAACAAATAAGCTCTGGCTCATTTGAAAATGTTAACCACAAACTTAACCAATCATATCTATTTATCTATAAATAGGATTTAGCATTGAGTAACCCAGAAGGGTTGATATGTTATAAAAGACAGTCCAACAAAACCGAAGGATACCTGCATACATTTAGGTGATGAAATGCCATTCTCTTTGGCTGCAATATTTAATAAAAATGACATTTTCTGATTTTTCTAAGTTGCCATCTACATCCATTATATATAATGTGTTTTACATATATAGGTAATTTGTTAAATAATAAACTGAATATTATTTGAAATTGTAAAGATGTATACATGAATGAAAATGAACAGTGGGAAAACTTAAAACAATAACCTTCATCATTCAGTCAATGCCAGTTCATAGATGTGCATGATAAGAAAACTTTGATGTGTAGCAATGTAATGTAGAAATATTTCTAAATGTAAATATATTATGTATGTCATCAGAATGCATTGAGAATGATTTTTAAGTGGATAATTTAATATGATCCTTTTGAAAGAAGAATAAATTTAAATAACAGTTAATGTTAATAAAGTGTAAAAATCATTCCATGGCTTTTATAATAGTTGTTATGTGAAGCATTTACCATAAAAACCTTAGAATTTTTATTTTTCACTATTATGAATTTATTCCAAAATATATCTGATGGTTTTGTTTTTGCTGATGTTATATATATATATATATATTAAATTTAAACAAATTCAAATGATGCTAAAAGATCCCTTCTTTGAATTTAAATAATACCTGACTTTATTAATAGGTATATTGCAATCAATGCAATAATCCCCCAACATAAAAACTGTGTACTAAAATTAAAAGTTTACTAATTTCATTATACTGCATCTTTAAAGAAATACAGAATGAGGAATTAATGAAAGTAAAGAGCATTTTTTCTTTAATATGAAAATTCTTTTGAAATTAAGTTACCAAACGTTCATCTATGAATTAAAATGTAAAACTACTGTCAGTATTTCTGTTATGAATAAAATCAATTGCTACCATTCATTATTGAATGAAGTAATGTTTAAGAATTCACTAATATTTCTAGGAAACTTGTTTATTGAAAAGAAAAATATTCATTTGCCATGCAATAGATTAGAGTATGTTCCATGGAATGGGCATTAACTTAGATAAACCTTGCACAATAATTATATTTCAGTTTCCTGGCATGTATTTATTTGTAATTGATAATCTGAAAGTATTGATAACAGATTATGCATATATTTTCTAAATAATTAGCATGTAATTAATTTTTCTAATTTAATTAGAAATTATGCTGAGTTTTTAAAAAGAATTCAGCTAATGTATTGTTTATAGTACAATCTAATTGAACCAATAAACCCCTAGATGTCGACAGAGTAAAGCTATGATTGGAATGGTTAAAAGATGAGTGTTAAAGTGAGATTCATTCATGATTCCTAAGAAAGCAGGAAAAGCAATAGCAAAAATGTTATGGTTGAGAAGAGCTTTATTGAAAATTGAGGGTATTATTCCTGCTTTATTTTCACTTGTTAAAATTATAGGAAAATGAAATAACAGTAAGAATTAAATACTGTTTCAATAAAAATGGTTTATAAAGATTTGAACTAGTGGATTTTTGTGTCTGATTTCAATTTGTAGAAATATTCTACAATAATGTATGAAACATGTAAAACTATTTCTACATTATTTATGTTGAGAATATATGTAAACATCATAGCATTTGAAAATAGAAATCTTATATTAAACAAGTAATTACAATTCACACTAATTATTGCTTTCCAGTTAACACATTACTCAATAAGTCCCAGGCCTAATTAATAAAACAACAACTTTTAGGCAAAATTCAACATAGCCTTCTTCTTGGGTGATACCTATTTTGTAGAATGATTTGTCTTTGGCCTCAAAATATGCTTCAGTTTCAGATATCACTTTTCCATTGGAACCAAATCTCTTTCCTGGAGCATTCTTTTGAGGTCTTGCAAACAGCCAGTAGTTGCTGGGGGCCAGGTCTGGAGAATAGTCCGTCCTGTCAGCTGGGGCTGTAGAATACGCTGACTGCACCTTTGCAGAGGGATAAGACCCACCGCACTGATTGGGCCGCCTATTGGCTGTAGGCGGCAACCTGTAAGGTGCTAAGACGGGATCCTGGTGGTTGAGCAGTCATTGATCCGGCAGCAGAGTGGTCAATGGCTTGCAGCACTTGGTCTGATAGGCTGTCGGATTGGGCCCGATCTGATCAATCAGCTGCTCTTGTCATGCCCTAGCACCTGTATATTTTTCTCCTGAATGTACAATTTTATTTTATAGGTGCTAGAAGGCACGGACTGAGAGCCAATTGTTTAGATTAGTTTTGATCACTGTTAAATTTTATGGCCCTAAAACCAGAAATTGGCAGAGGCTCAGAATTTTGCTCTTGATATGAGTATACTGGTAATGTATCCCTGTCTCAGCCAGGGCAAATGGGTTTCTCCCCTGGCTTATTCCCAGCACAAGTTGAACTCCATGGTGGGTGGTGGAGCATTGGACCGATGAAAAATATACACCAATCATGGCTTCTTCTTTCAAAAAATCCAAAAGATATTTATCTGACTCCGACTCAGAAACAGAAAGTGACTTTCACAGATTCATCATTATTGAATCACCACAAGATGTAAAATTAGATCAACTGTCACTTTTCTTGATCAAAAAAATAATATCCAGTAGATCCAACCCCAAAACTGTAAAGAAACTCCAAACTGGAAACCTGCTTGTGGAAGTGGAAAGTAAAAAACATGCTGAAAACCTATTAAAAATGGAGAAATTTCATTATCTCAAATGTCATGCCTATCTACACACCAAATCACATACCTCCAATGGTGTTGTGAGAAGTAAAGAACTGTCACTAGCAACACCAGAAGAGATTGAAACGACTTTCCAAAAGCAAGGTATAAAAGAATACAGAAGAGTCACTATTCGCCGAAATGATGAAACCATAGAGACCCATACATACATTCTGACTTTTGAGAAATCATCAATGCCAAAAGAAATCAGAATTGGCTACACAATAGAAAGGGTAGAGCAGTACATACAAGCTCCCCTGAGATGTTTCAAATGTCAAAAATTTGGACACTACAAAGAAATATGCAGAGGACGCCAAGTATGTGGTAAACATGACCCAGATCATATGGAAAATGAATGCAAACTGTGCAAACTGCCATGAGGAACGCCCTGCCTTTTCAAGAAGCTGTGCCATTTATAAGAATGAAAAAGAGATAATGTTTATCAAGCACACCAAAAATATACCTTTTCCTGAAGCAAGGAAAATTGTTGAAAGCTATATGGGAACCAAAACATATGCTAATGTAGCACAAAAAGTAAATCAACCACCCCAGGATAGCACTTCAATCGATAAATACCAAAAACTAATTGAAAAATTGATAAATTTAAAAGCTAATGAATAGTTAACATTCCAAGAAAACCTTAAAAAAATGCATTCAACTGAAATGAAACAAAGCGAGCCTTGTATAAAACGAAAGTAAATACTAATACTAGCACTGAAGAAAACCCTAAAACCACTGAACAAACTAAAGAAAAGCAACAAAGGTCACCAGTACAACCTCCAGACATTAACAAAGATATAAATGAAAATAAAATGAAAGATATTACCATTTAAAAAACAATATCCAATTAAAAGAATTACTCAAACACAGCCCACCCCAATAATCACATCAAACAAATTTGAAGAGATCGAAGGAATGGAAATTGAAAATAAAACTCCAACCAACAAATCTCAACCAAAAAAATCTCAAAAATCTTAACTAAATGAATAAAATAATCCAATGCAACATCAGAGGAGCAAGGGTCAACTACTGTGAATTGTTACTACTTATTGCAAAATACTCCCCAACAATCATATGCCTCCAAGAAACTCACCTCAAAAACAACACCACCATCAACATGAAAAACTATTATTCATACAACTATATAAAACAGTACACTGATAGACCTTGTGGCAGACCATCTATAATCATTAACAAAAACATCCCTCACAGCGAAATTACACTAAATACAAACATACAAGCAGTCGCTATATCAGCAACCCTCCACAAAACGATAACAGTGTGTTCAGTATATATTTCCCCAAATGAAGAACCCAGGGAATTGGAGCTAAACAATTTAATAGAACAACTACCAAGGCCCTTCATTATAATAGGGGACTTTAATAGCCATAATGAGATCTGGAGAAGTAAGAAAACCGACAAAAAGGGCAAATTCATAGAATCTTTATTAAATCAACATCCGTTATGTATGTACAACAACAAATCCAACACATATCTGCACCCAGCAACAGGCACATGTTCTGAAATAGACCTATCAATATGTGACCCTTCCTTCTTTCTAGATTACAACTGGAAAGTACATGACGACACCTGTGTAAGTGACTACTTACTGATTCTATTAGAAGAGAGCAGTAATGAATTGAGCAAAAGAACTCCAAGCTGGATCCTAGGAAAGTCTAATTGGGATGGATTTAAAACTTCATACCTTGGCTGACTAACCCCAGAAGCCAATAAAAACAATGAGGAAAGCATCTGATATTTTACGAACACACTGTGAAACCTTGCTGAAGAACATATACTCAAAAGCTCTACCTCTACAAAATACAATAGTCCATGCTTCAAAGAAGAATGTAAAAAAGCTGTCAGATTACATAGAGTAACTTTAAAAAAATTTTAAAACAAACCCAACACGAGAAAATTTAAACACTTATAAAAACAGCCAAGCCAAAGCCTGAAAAATCATCAAAGACTCCCAAAGAAATACATGGAGAAATTGCGTTTCTAAAATAAATGGTAACACAAAGCCAAAAAAAGTATTGCAGAGGATTCGGAAAATAACTGGCAAAAATAACAATACTCCTACAAATCACCTCACTCACAATAATCTGAAAATCACAGACAAGAAAGATATAGCAAATCATCTAACTGTGACGGTTACTGTATCTTTGTTCCGAGGTTATATTATCCTGAAATGCCAGGGAGAATCTCTGACAACAGTACCGTACCACCCAAGCTCTAAATATTCTCCGTAACTAGTTATATTTTATTGATAGCTTTGAAAGCCCATATAACTAGCCAAGTATAAAGCTTGCATATAGGTTTAATTTTCGAGATACGGACAAATGAGGATGTGTCAAGGGTCGAGAGGGCGACGTGATATAAATGAACACGTGAAGAATTCCGAACCGGACAAACGATATGCCGCGTGGTTGTTTTTTTTCTTTTCTTTTCTTTATATCTGTATCTTATATATTTTATTTCAAAGAAAGTACAATCATAACAACAGAAAAAAAAAAGCAAAACAAATACAAAAAACCCCCCACAGAAATGTGGAGGACAAGTCGCTTCCAATATTGTTTGACTATGTCCTTCCAATAAGACAAAGTTCTCCTTTTTTTTCCTTCTTTTCAACTTGTCTTAAACTTACACCTGTATCTTCTTGTTCCCTTTACAATTAAAGGGAGGGAACCTCCTCATTCTCCTCCATATTTGTTTTCTTATTTTCCTTTTCTTTCCCTTCTTTTAGAGAAGAACAAAAGTCTCTCCTCTTCGTCTTTAAAGTGGATATACAATTTTAAACAAATATGTTTTCCGCCGAAACTGGCTGCTAATGAACAACTTCAAAAATGTTTATTTGGATATTCTTGATACGGTCCTTTATCTAGGTTATGTATATCATTTGTAATAAAATTTTTGACTAACCTTTTTCCTTTCCTCTCTTTTGTTGTCCTTTTTTTTTTATATTCGTTAATTTCTTATTAACGAGTCGTAAGGCACCATTTTCTTTTTTCTTTTATGTTGAGCATTAGTTTCTTGTTCAACAGAGTTGACGGCTTCTATTAGGCCATTCTGCTACTAGAATTTTACCTTTCACCGAACCTTGTGAAAAGGCGACTTTTCTCTTCCTTGGTGAAGCTCGGAACTGACTTTTGGCTTTCGTTCTTTTTGGCAGTCAAACGTCCTCGCTGCCTCGACCGATCGTATGTCTTTCCCCTATCTGGGTCAAGACCTTTGCCCCTTTTCAGTTGGTCCTCCGCTGTTGCTAGGGCTCAAAAACCCGCCAATTGTCTGCCTTACTTCCGGTCCTCATAGCAGTCCTTAGTTTCCTACATTATCATTATCAGTACATTATCAGTTCCTTAAAGAATTACCTGAACCATCCACAAATTTCCTCCTACAAATCTTCTACGATTTATGTAACAGAGGTGACATACCTAAAATATGGAAAGAAACTACAGTTATACCGATACCCTAACCTTCCAAAGATAATACTAATGCAAAAAATTACAGACCCATTTCTCTTAACTGTTGTGTCTGCAAAAATTATAAAGAATGGTAAATGCCAGATTGATCTGGTATTTAGAAACCAATAAATTAATTACAGAATACCAATCGGGTTTCAGAAGCCAAAGAAACCCTATGGATCACCTGATTCAATTAGAAACATTCATCATAGAGGCTTCTATTAAAAAAGAACATCGAGTAGTAGTATTTTTTCGATCTTGAAAAATCATACGATAGAACCTGGAAGTACAGCATTGCAAGAGATCTGAAAAACCTTGGATTTGAAGGCAGAATGCCAATATTTATCCAAAATTTCCTTCAAGATAGACGATTTAGAGTAAGAATGGGAGAGGTATTCTCTGAAGAAAAACAACAAGAAATGGGTGTACCTCAAGCAGTGTATTGTCTGTCATGCTGTTCAATATAAAAATTAATAATATTGTGAAAAACATTAACAGCAGAACAAACTGTGCTTTGTATGTGGATGACTTCCTGATCTGCTACAGAGCAAGAAACATGAACCATATAGAAAGACAACTTCAAATATGCCTTGATAAGCTCTACAAATGGACCACTGAGAATGGATTAAAATTTTCAAAATAAAAAAGGAAATGTGTCTACTTATGCAACCAATGTAAACTCCACCTAGATCCAGTACTGAAAATTGACCACACCGAAATACTAATTGTTGAACACTACAAATATCTAGGAATCATTTTTGACTGCAAACTCTCCTTTGTTCCACATATTAAATACTTGAGAACAAAATGTAACAAAACCATACAATTACTTAGAACTATAGCATACACTAACTGGGGAGGAAGCAAAGAAACATTATTAAAATTATATTGCTCATTAATCAGATCAAGACTCGATTATGGCTGCTTTATATATGGGGCAGCCAGAAAGATATACTTGAAAGAACTAAATACCATACACCACCAAGGACTTAGACTAGCCCTTGGAACATATAGCACTTCTATTGAAAGCCTATACACAGAAGCAGATGAACCACCTCTTACACTAAAACGTGAAAAACTGGCTCTCCAATACTCCATATAGCTGAAATCTTGCCCATCCAACCCAGCTCATGACAGCACCTTCAACCCAAAATACAATCTACATTTTGAAAGAAAAGAAAAAACAATAAAACCTTTTGGCCTTCAGATGAAGTCGACCGTACAAGAATAAAAAATACCACTAAATAAAATACATGAAAGCACTTTACCACAAACACCACTCTGGATCATTAAAACTTCTAAAGTGATTCTCGAACTGAATGAACATTCCAAAACTAAAACCCTCCCCAGCACTTATCAAGAGAAATTCCACAATATTCTCCAACACCATCCTGACCATCTCTATGTCTTCATGGATGGCTCCAAAGACAATAATAAAACAGTGTGTGTGGCTGTTTTAAACAAAACAATTCTCAAGAATGCTCTATCTTCACAGCAGAAGCCCGTGCAATAGACTTTGCTCTCAACATCATCTTGAAGAGTAAACATAAGAAATTTATAATATTCTCAGATTCACTCTCTGTCTTGCTATCATTAAGAAATAAAAAATTTCAGAACCCTCTTATCATTAAACTGTTGAGTAGATTAGACCCTATGTCAAATAGAAAAGAAATAATTATATGCTGGACCCTAAGTCACTTTGGTGTGAGAGGGAATGAAAGAGCAGACTTGGCAGCTAAACCGGTCTTAGATCTGACCCCCGATAAATCCAGGATTCCATATACTGACCTGAAACAACAATTAATAAATTCCTACACAAAAAATGGCAACAACGATGGAGCAATAACATCCACAATAAACTCTTCAAAATTCAGCCAACCTTGGGAGAGTGGAGACCACCATTGAAAAAATCAAGAAGAGAACAAGTCATTATATCCCAATCGTGCAGTGGTCATACAAGGCTTACTCACTCTTTCAAACTGAAACAGGAACCACAACCACAGTGTTTGACCTGTCAGATAACTTGCTCAGTTAAACACATTCTTATAGAATGCAGAACTTTTGCTGTCATCAGAAAGTGATTTTTCAAAGTGAATAGTATAAATGATCTGTTTGAGAACATCAAAATAGATGACGTTCTGTCCTTCTTGAGAGAGACAGGATTGCACCAAAAAACGATGAATTAAATCTGGTTAATCAAGTGCAAGCAAATGAAATCCTGCTAATAGAAAATTTTACCTACTAAGTAGTCGCTAAGAAATCTTTGGTTGAATGTGTTGATCACCCCTGATACTCTCTAGAAAAGTGGATATTTTGCTAAGACTGGAAGTAAACAAATGGCTATATTGGTTTATGTGAGAGTGTAAGAAGAAGGGTGTAATAAAGCCAACTTCGTATGCAGTGTTATTGTCTGAGTTCTTTGTTTTTAAGACAATGTATATACATATAAACAGAATTTGGCGTTAAATAACCTACCAAGGTTGTTATGCCATGAAACCCAAACAACCAACCAACCTGGAGAATAGTGTGAGTCTAGAAGCAGTTTGAAGTGCAATTCATGTAGTTTTGCTGTTGTTGCGATCAACTTGTGACACGGTGCATTGTCTTGGTGAAAGAGCACTTTTTTCTTCTTCATTTGTGGCCATTTTAATTAATGTTATATAATATTTGCTATTGATGGTTCTTCCTTTCTCAAGGTAATTGATGAACAAAATACCTTGCACATTCCCAAACATGGAGGCCAAAATCTTGCCTGGTGATGTTTGTGTCTTTGGTTACTTTGAACGGGTTTGACCTGCTGTACAATGATCCTTGTCATGGCCTCGGTTAATGTAACAATGACTCTTTGACACTTCACCATTGATGTAACGCCATAATCTAACCCCACTCAACCACCATCCTTCACAATTTCAGTTGTGATTCCAGTGTTAAAGGTTAGACCTAATTCTCTGGGGATCCTCTCAACAGCCCATGTTGTGATTGATCCTATTGAGCAGTTATGGGGTCCAACTATTATCTGCTGGTCCACCTGCAGGACCGTCAGGCTGGAATCGTGTTAGCATCAGAAAAAAAATAACCAAGCTGATCCAATTTTATGAAAGGTTTTATTTGTTTTATATAGATATGCGGTGCCTTCAATAAGTTTCCAGACTTTTTTTGTATGGGCACTTATTGATAGTACACACATGAAACTCTAGTCCCCTTAGAAGTAATCTCCTCCGGCTGCAATGCACTTGTACTGTTCCAACAACTTCTGGAAGGCCCCATGGAAGTCCTTTTGTGTGAGCATGTCAATGACCTTCGTCACAGCCTCTTTCTTCTCCTCAATCGTCTCATAACAACAGCCTCTTAGGTTTTCCTTTAGCCTACGGAATAAGCAAAAGTCACAGGGAGCAAGGTCTGGACTATGGGGAGGCTGAGGAACTGTCTTGATGCCCATCTTGGTCAGATAGTCTGGAGTTGTGGACTAGTGTATTATCCTGCTGGAAATGCCACTTTGAAGAGTGCTGGCCTCTTCCAATGGAATCTCTCCTGAACTCCTTTAAAACCTCAACATACTATTCCTTGTTGACTGTCTGTCCAGTGGGAAACCAATGGTGTAGATCAGGCCAGTGCTGTCAAAAAAATGGTTTGGTTTGGTTTTATGGCATATCAACCTTGGTAGGTTATTTAATGCCAAATCCATTTTTATGTAAATAATAAGTTCTATTTAAAACAATTCAGTTTTGCATGAGTATACAGTTCATCAAAAACATTTCTATTTCAAACTATTCAGTTTATTCAAGCAGTTATATATAGAAATTCAGCCCAGTGTAAGCACAGCTTCAATGCCCAAAACAGTTCAATTTCAAATAATTCAGTCGAGCACAGGCACGCAGTTCAAATTTAAGTACAGTCCGATTGTGAAAGACATCTCTACCTTGAGCCACTCAGTTCAATCAAGCAGCTCCAACTCAGTTAATTCAGTTTAGTATAAGTACATATCCCGTTTATACACAGTCACATGTTAAAACAATTCTATGTTAAATAATTCAGTTTAGTGTAAATACAGTTTCAATGTCGAAAAACAGTTCTATTAGAAATAATTCAGTTTGGCATGAATATGCAGGCGGTATAAATCATTCTATTTACTTTTCTTCATTTGTTTACACACAGTTTAATTATTACAAGAGTTGCTATGATATAAGAATGTGACATCAGTCATTTGTTAGCACTCATTTAATTAGATATGGATGATATGTAAAAGATTAACAATTTAAAAAAGGGATTGAGCTTATATGTTTGCCAACAGTTAAGTTGTTTCAAGTATTGTTGTTTTTGATTGGTGGGTTGGTTGTTTGGGTTTTATGGTGTATTAATCTTTGTAGGTTATTTAATGCCAAATTCTGTCTGTATGTATATACATTCAACCAAAGATTTCTGAATGAATACTTTGTAGGTAAAATTTTCTATAAGCAGGATTTCATTTGTTTGCACATAATTAATCAGTTTTAATTCCTCATATTTTTTTGTACAACACTGCCTCTCTCAAGAAGGACAGAACGTCATGTATTTTGATATTTTTGAACAATTCGGTTAAACTATTCACTTTGAAAAATCGCTTTCTGATGACAGCGAAAGCTTTGCATTCTATAAGAATGTGTTTAACCGTGCAAGTTGTCTGACATGTTGAACACTGTGGTTGTGGTTCCTGTTTCAGTATGAAAGCATGAGTAAACCTTGTATGACCAATGCGCAATTAGGATATAATGACTTGTTCTCTTCTTGATTTTCTAAAAGCTGGTCTCTATTCTCCCAAGGTGGGCTGAATTTGGAAGAGTTTATTATGGACGTTCATGTCCCATCATTGTTGCCATTTTGTGTGAAGGAATTTACTGATTGTCAGTTTCAAATCGGTATATGGAATGGAGATAACTTTAGGGCTTAGATCTAAGGCCGATTTAGCTGCCGAGTCTGCTCTTTTGTTTCCTCTCACTCTGATGTGGCTTGGAATCTAACACAAAATTACATTTTTAAGACTAGATATTGAGTCTAGTCTACTGAGTAGTTTAACAGTTAATAGGTTCTCCAGCTTTTTATTTTCCAGTGATGTTAATACAGAGAGCGAGTCAGAGAATATGATAAATTTCTTATGTTTGTCCCTAGAAATGATGTTGAGAGCAAGGTCAATAGCACATACTTCTGCAGTGAAGATGGAGCTTCCCATTGGAAGAGTCTTTTTGTGAATTATTTTATTCATTATTTTATTTTTATTTTATTTCGCACCATCTGTGAAGACATGTAAATCTTCTGGCTAGTGTGATACAATATGATGAAATTTTTCAATATAAGTGCAGGGATGCGTTTTTGTTTCGGGGAGTTCATTCAACTTAAGGATCACTTCGGATTTTTCAAGAATTCAAGGTGGTGTTTTAGGAAAGATGTCTTGATGTATATTTTTAACAGATATTTTAGATTGTTGTAACATTGATTTCATCCGAAGGCCAAAAGGTTTTATAGCCTTTTCTCTTTTTTCGAATAACTCCCCATATTTTGGATAGAATGTAGCATTATACGCAGGATTACTTGGGCACAATTTCAATTTGGCATAATATCGGGTAGCTAATTTATTACTCCTTATATTTGCTGGTGCTTCATTAGCTTCTGCATATAGACTTTCGACTGGAGACGTTCGGAAGGCTCCAAACACCAACCTCAGGCCTCCATGGCAGATTAGACTATTTTTAAATAGGTCTTTCTAGCTGACTGGTATATAAAACTACTGTAATCCAGCTTTGATCTAATCAGTGACCTTTATAATTTCAGTAGAGTTCCTTGATCTAGTCCCCACTCTGTGTCGGCTAGCACACGTAACAGTTGTAATCTTTCATTGCAACTAGACCTAAAGTACTTCAGGTGGGGAATAAAAGTCAGTTTTTTATCGAATGCTAAGCCCAGAAATTTATGTTCATTTACAACAAGGATTTCTGCCCTTTCAAGTTTCAGACATGGATCATTATGAAGTTTTCTCTTATGACAGAAGTGCATGCATTTAGTTTTTGTTTGAGAAAACCTAAAGCCATTTTCTGTTGCCCACTTATTTAACTTGTCTAAGCATTGTTGGAGTTTACACTCAATGGCGTGTATATATTTTGACCTGTAACATATTTAGAGGTCGTCCACATATAAAGATCCGTCAACTCCGGGGGTTAAGCGTTTTGTGATGTTGTTTATTTTAATGCTAAACAGAGTCACGGATAGCACACTACCTTAAGGGACTCCCTCTTCCTGATTTTTCATATCAGAGAGAGTAGATCCAATGCGGACTTTAAATTTACTGTTTGATAAGAACCTACTGATAAAATGTGGGAGTCTACCTTTTAGTCCGAGATCATGCAGATCTCTCATGATTCCATATTTCCACGTAGTATTGTAGGCCTTCTCCAGATCAAAGAAAATAGCAGCGAGATGCTCATTCCTAATGAATGCCTCCCTTATAACTGTTTCCAAGTGAACCAAGTTGTCTGTTGTACATATTTTACTATGGAATCTGTATTGTAGATTAGAAATAAGACCATTGGATTCCAAATACCAAACCAATCTATCATTTATTATCCTCCCCTTTATTTTGCACAAACAACTGGTCAATGAAATTGGTCTATAATTTTGTGGGTGCGAGTTGTCTTTCCCTTGTTTTTGAATTGCTATTACTGTGGTTTGTCTCCATATATCCAGAAATTTACCTTCTGTCCACAATTTGTTATATATTCTTGAAAGTAATTTTAATGATTTTGAAGGTAATTGCCTAAAGAACTCGTAATGGACTTCATCCTGTCCTACAGCAGTATTCTGAGATCTTTTTATTGAGTCTTTTAATTCTTTTAATGAAAACAGGTTATTGTATTGTTCCTGGTTTTTTGATTTGAAATTTAATTTGTACTTTTCCGCATTTTGTTTGACTGCAATAAATTTTGGCTTGCAGTTTTGACTTGATGAATTTTGGGAAAAAGTTTCAGCTAGCAAATCTGCAATATTCTTTTTATCAGTTATGATGAAGTTATTTTTGGAGAGGTGTTTAATTGGTGTTGCTTGATGTTTACCGGCAATTTTCCAGATCATCTCCCAAATTGCTTTTGGTTTGGAGGAGGAATTCAGTTTGCTGACATATTTTTGCCAGCATTCTTTTTCTCTGCCTTTATCACCCTGTGAGCTTTAGCTTTAGATACACGATGGTCCTTATCCATGAAATTCTTTATTTGGCCAATCAACTCAGGTGTTCTGAATTTCTTACTCCTCCCACACCTGTCATCATCCCTCACAGTCTCCTTACCTTCCTTGAATCTCTTATACCACTCAAAAACGAATGCTCGATTCATTCAAGATGCTCCAAAAGCAGTCTGAAGCATTCCATACATTTCTGTGGCATTTTTTCCAAGTTGAAAACAGAAGGGAAAATTGTGACTTACCTGACTAGCATGTGGCTGCCTTCTGTACGGTTCAGTTGCTTTACAAAAAAAAAGCTAAAATAGCAACACACAGTCACTTTTGTATTTGCTTATCTCGTGTGAAGTAACGCAGACTCTCGGCGCTCCCACGCAAATGAGACTGTCAGGTGTTATAAAAAGAGCCATGGAAGGAATGGGAATCAGTTGAAAGAAGGCGTGTTGCTTGGATAGACGTGTGCAACAGGATCGTCTGAGTCAGTGACATTATTGAAATCAACTTTCAAACTACTAGTTATTTCCGCAAGATACTACCTTTTGGTAATGGAGGGCAAGATGTTTGACATCCGGCTGATTCCGGAGTTTAGTGGTGCTGTGACTGATATGCCCATTGTCGAGTGGGTCGAAAATGTGGAACTTGTGTGCAAGCTTTGTGCTATGAAGAATGTCCAGCGTATCTTGCCATTGAGGTTGCGAGGGGGAGATTTAACCATATACAGGCAGCTTAGCACGGAGCAGAAAGCGGATGCAGAACAGATCAAGCAGGACCTCATAACAGTGTATGCTACTGATGCATTTAATGCATATGACCAGTTCGTCACTCAACAACTTCTCCCAGGTGAGACAGTGGACGAGTTTTTTGCTGAGCTGCGACGACTGGCCCGGTTGGATGGGGGACTGCTGCCTGAACGTTAGTTAATGTGCACATTTGTTTCTGGACTACTACCGCAACACGTTAAACATCTACTATGTGCCTCATCCAGGATGGAAACGATTTGTGTGGAACAGCTATTGAGCTGAGCAAGAGCTGTCATGACTGACAACAAAGGTCCAGCAGAATTGGCCGCCGTCTCCGCCAGACGAACACCTTCAGAATCAAAGATGCGCAGTGAAAATTGAAAATTTGCCTGCTACAGGTGTGGTGGTCCCAACCATATGGCTAAGGACTGCTTGCAGGATCGCCAAGAGAGACCGGACAGTCGGATGTGCAAGGTTCGTCGTGAGATACATTGCTACAGATGCCGTGGCCTTGGACATACAGCATCGCCAGGGAAATGCCAAAGAGGAGGAGGCATCAGCATCAGTCTCCTCCCCGATCGACTGAACTCTAAGAAACTCCCCTCCATGAAAGTGCATGTAGATGGGCAAGAATGCACAGCGTTGATTGATTCTGGGTGCCCACAAACGTTGGTGAGTAAAGCTGTGTCGCTTTTGGAAACGGAAATCAGCAGGAGTCCTAACAGGTGATGGAAGGACATTGAATTGCTGAGAATACGGCAAAATAAAAGTGGAGGTTGGCCAAGTTCTGGCCATCGACATTGAAGCATTAGTTGTAGATAAACAGCTGTTGGGGTTCGATCTGCTATTGGGGATCGATGCAATCAAGGAAATCGGTGGTGCTTACCTGAGGGAATCAGTCAAAGCACGTTTTGGGGGCCTGAACAGATGTGCTGCCATTTCTATCAATGATCCAGACTTTAGCGTGACATACAATCACAGTAACAAAGAATAGACTGCGTCATGGAAATGGGCGAATGGTCACTCTCCCAGCGAACTGAGTAATAGTGTGCAGGAATACGCAGTGTCCTGTCATACCAGGGATGCCTATGAGAACAAGATCCTACAGTGGCAGCAGAATGGATGGCTGTTGCCATATTCAGAAGAAGAACTTGTCCCACCTAAGGGTCTAATTCCCTTAATGGCAGTCATGCAGAAGCAGAAGGTGCGTCTGGTCCTTGACTACCGGGAATTGAACAGTTTTGTGGATGCTTTCACAGCCACTGCAGAAGTGTGCACACAGAAACTAAGAGAGTGGTGGCGACAAGGAGTTAATGTGTCGCTTCTTGATCTGTGAAATGCATATCTTCAAATCCACATTGACAAGGCACTATGGCCATTTCAAACAGTCATTTTTAGGGGTCAGCGCTTCTGTCTTACACAAGTGGGATTTGGGCTGAATGTGGCGCCACTTATTATGAAGTCTGTTATAGATGCTATCGTATCTCAAGACCATACGATCAAAAGTTCCACATCAGCGTATGTTGATGACATTTTAATTAAAGAAAACCGAGTTCCTGTGTTGCACGTACAACAACATTTTTTTGGACTATAGTTTGGTTTCCAAGGATCTGGTGCGACTAAGAGACGGAGCCAGAGTTCTTGGCTTGCAAGTCTGGGGAAAAAATGGCACTCTCCAATGGAAATGTGGAAGTCAGATTCTGGAAATCCCTGATAGATTAACCCGTCGGCGTGTATTTTCTCTCTGCAGAAAACTTGTTGGTCACTTCCCCATATGTGGGTGGCTCAGAGTGGCAGTTTCATTTAAAGTGCCTGGCAACTGCAGTAACAAAAGGCTGGGAAGATAGAATCAAAAATACTTCTCTCTATCATATATTAGCAGAGACTTTGACCAGAGTACGAGAAGCAGATCCCGTTGGGAAACTGGTGTATGGACGGTAAAGAAATTACAGTCTGGGTGGATGTGAGTTCTGTAGCTACAGGAGTGGCATGGGAAATGAATGGGACGGTCATTGAGGATGCGTGTTGGCTACCTCCAATTAATGATGCTCAGCACATCAATCTAGCTGAACTCGATGCGGCCTTCAAAGGAGCCAATTTGGGCCTTCAGTGGGAGGCGACAGTATTACACTTGGTCACTGATTTGGCATGCTAGTCAGATGACGGCTAGGAACATTGCGATTTCTGCCAAAAGAATATGGACTGACCATCGATGTGAAACTCACGAAGTCTTGTCAGAACCGTGCAGATAGTCTTACCAGAGTGCCACGCAGGTGGATGGATTTGCTCAAGGAAGGAAGAGAGCCGGTGCTCAAGAGTTGCGCAATGGTGGGAAGACAACTGGACATGGACCAGGTGGCTAACATCCATCATCAAAGTGGACATCCGGGTGCGAAGCGGACTTTATACTTTGCCAGGTTGATTGACCCACAAGTGTCCAAAGGAACTGCTAACTCTGTCATGAAAGCCTGTGAAACCTGTCGATTGATAGATCCAGCTCCAGTTCACTGGAAAAAAAGAAAACTCGTTATGAAGGATTACTGGAACAGATTGGCGATGGACATAATCCACCACAATGGTGAGAATTTTCTAACTATCATTGACTGTGGCCCCTCTAAATTTGTAATATGGCGGCCACTGCGCCGACAAAATGTGCCCACTGTTATCCAACAGTTGGAGAATGTTTTCCTCGAGCGAGGCCCACTGATGGAAATACTGACTGACAACAACACTGCATTCATTAGTAAAGACTTTGGAGAATTTGTGAGGAATTGGGACCTGCATCTGCGGTTTCGATGTGCCTACTCACCGAGTGGAAACGGAATTGTAGAAAGAAGTCATAGGACCGTTAAGACTATTGCAGCCAGAAAGAATTGTTCAATATTGGAAGCGGTCTATTGGCACAACGTCACCCCAAAGGATGACGTTTCACCTTGCACTGCGCAGGCTGACATGCTGCATAGATACCATGTCCGAATAAAAGGCGTTGAAGATAACCTGCTCCCCGAACATGAGGTGACTAGAGGGAAGTATGAAAAAAGAGATGTGGTTTGGGTTAAGAATCCATGCGGCGAGTGCATGACAAAATATAGAACTGGTCGCATTACTGAAGGGATCAGCCCGCAGTCTGTGAAAACTGATGGGATGCCTCGTCATGTCAAAGATCTCCGACCAGTAATACAGACACAATTTTTGAGTGATGAAAACGGTTCTGAGGATAGTGAGTGCTTAATTTATCTGAATTCAGATCTGCTTGACAGTGATTCCGATGCCAGTTGCTTCCCAACTGATGAAGTGTCTACTGAAACTCGAACCGCATGAAGATGAAGCCCACATGATTCCTCTTCGAAGAAGAACACAACAAAGACAAAAACTACTCCCCTGTCCTGTTTGTGATCATAAGATCAAGGGGGAATGTAGCGTGTGGCTGTGTTCTGTACGGTTCAGTCGCTTAACAAAAAAAAGCTAAAATGGCGACACACAGTCACTTTTGTATTTGCTTATCTCGCATGAAGTAACACAGACTCTCGGTGCTCCTATGCAAATGAGACTATCAGGTGTTATAACAAGAGCCATGGAGGGAACGGGAATCAATTGAAAGAAGGCGTGTTGCGTGGACAGACGCGTGCAACAGGATTGTCTGAATCAGTAACGTTATTGAAATCAACTTTCAAACTACAAAAACAGAATTTTATTGCATATTGTTCTTCTAAAGTGTCCTCATATACAGATTGTACTTTTGAAATTCACCAGCGGTGACAATCAGGCTTTAGTAGGGTGTATTCCAATTCCTGCTGTAGTTGTTTATTTGAACCTCAAATCATAAAAATTGGTCAGTCATCTCATAAGATGTATAGCAATAACATAGCGAATTTTCAAGAATCTATGATAATTTTAAATGCCTGTACAAAAAAAGTCTGGAAACTTATTTAATGGCCCTTGTAATAATACCAACAATACATGAAATAAACACAGTTCATAAAGAAAAAGTAAATAAATTGAAACGTCTCTTATATAACAGTACCTCGAGTATTGGTTATTAGAGAAAAATGGTTTTTCTCTTAACTTTCAGTTTAGCAGCTTGTTTAGTGATTTTCGTTTATCATGCTTTTCAACGGCGCATGCACCTGCAGAATGCCCGATTCATTTTCAGACAGGTTTTCTCATTCGCACAGAGATGATTTTCATACAATGGGGTTTGGTCATCTCTTACATGTCAACAATCACAGTATAGACTGGGAGTAATTGCCTCAGCTGTCACAGCAAAAACTCTCACATCGGTTTGAGGTGAGGCTTATTTATTGAGAATATCTTCACCTCCTGCTAATCACATGATGCCACACATAATTGATTCATTCATCTTATAGCATGTGCCACCTTATGATATTGCCCAAAGTACAATTTCATGTTGTGATTTTCTTGCATCCTATATTCTGATATAAACAATTCATATAAACATCTATTATTGAGAATATCGTTTATTTCTAGAAGTTAGGGTTTTATTTTTTCTGTAATCAATACGGATTATATTTCCAACTCTAAGTTAACTATTAAGTTCACGTGATATTATTTTTTTTAATATACCTAAGTCCTCACGGCCAATCAACCTCCTGAGTCTTTTCAAAGATGCACCTTTTTTCATTTGCTATTTTCTAATTGTATGGCATATCTATCTTTATTAATACTCTTATTATTGTCCCTATTTCAGGGCGAAATTGCCCCTACCACATGCTGCTACCCACTCAGCTGACTGCCGATTTGACTCTGAAGTGAAGTGCTGGATCCATGTTTTATCCATTGACATATGTTAAACAAAAACTTATTTTTTGTTGTGTTGAAACAGTTGCAAACAACGCTCTGAATTGTTGATGTGTTGTTTTTGATCGATTGTGAACACAGCTTTCTCATTGACAAATGTTCACGCAAAATGGTGAATACACTGCCTTCTGATATCTTTAACTCCTCTGTTATCTCATACAACTTCAATTTATGATTGGCCAAAAAGAGTTTGTGAAGTGATTTGGTGTTTTCAGGGTCAACTGTCAATTTTGGGCGACCTGAGCATTCAGCATCATTTGTGTCTGTATGACTGGGTTTAAAGTTAGCATACCACCGTTGTTAACAGTTGTTTCTGATAGAGCAGAGCCCAAATAACACTTATCAAGCCATTGGTTGAACAATATTTTTCCTATAAGAAAGCAATGCTTTATCAACAGGAAATTATGCTTTTCCTATGTTTTTGAAAATTTGCAACAGTAGCTTCACTTAAATAACTGAAATTTATAAACTAATCATCCGATTGGTCACAAATTTTGAGATGTGCCATTTGAAGGTTAGCACTTTATAAAAACCGTATGGATTTTTTATTAGTAGCGCCATCTATATGTCAGGATGGGATTTATGAATTGATGTGTTAAGTAGATAAAATTGAAAAGGAATTGACAAAACTTCTGATTGTTTGAAGTGTGTGCAGAAATATTTTTGTCACCTGAATAGAATAAATGAGTTTAAAAATTGTTATGTGACTTATTTGAAACTCATTGAATAATTTAATTTTTTTTCCAGTGTAATGAATTGTGGTAAAAAAACAGCCAAGATAAGGAAATCACTGAAAGAATCAATTGTGAATTATGGTTGATCAGATTCCAAATAGGTGTTCAATAAAAATACAAAATTAAAGACAAATCTTCAAATACAACATATAAGAAAGCTTATGATTTTATTATATTCATCTTCAGTAAACTTCTGAAAATTAAATTTAATTAAAACTGACTCATACTGAAAAGAAAAAAGCACAACAAAAAATATATAATTGAAACATATAAATACAAAATTCATTGGACTAACTTTGCCCATTAAAATCCAAATTCAATGTTGAAACCTGCTGTAGAACCCTGTCAAAAATTTTCCATTCAGGTAAGAAAGAAACATTTTTACAAGAACAGTGTTTTTAGAAATGCATCTAAAATTTTCATTTGTCTATTATTGAGAAGTTTGTATTATAAATAATAGTATCATAAACAGTTAAACAATTTTTTAATCGAATCAATAAATGAAGACCTTTATGATATGAAAGTTTATACAGATATATATATATATATATATAGATGATACTTGGATATCATAAACATCTTTATTCACTGTTTCTAATAAAGAAATGTTTAACTGATTATGATAAAGCTGTACCCCTGTAAATATCACTGAATATATGCGTAATGGCAGAAATATGAAGTATAATTAACAATGTGACATAAAGTAATAATCTGTATTTTTAATGTTGCTGAAATAGGTGAGTGAATAACAATATGCAGAAAAATTAAGATAAGTACAAATTAGAATTTTTTAAAAATTGACTGTGTGTTTGTGAATTTTTCAGTTTATCTGTAATCAGTAAATTTTCTGATAAAAACTGAGTTCCCTCTTTAGGTGGTTATATTGATTTAAAATGTGGCAATTTCTAAATGGGGCAAAATTGATAATAATACAGCAGACTACTCAGAAACTTGTTTATTATGGAAAGAAGTCAATTTTATGTTGAATTCAAACATGGACACGAAAACAAACATATACTAGTAACTTATTTGATTATGTCCCAGCAAAAACAGTACATCATAATGATTTTTTATCATAGTAAGATGTATGATGCTTTAATTCAGGGAATAAAGCAAGATGACTTCAAATTGTGATTGGAGAATAATTTGGAGGTTTGAATCATTCAAATTTCTAATACTAAAGTGATAAATATACTATGGTTCCTTTCTCTATGTAAGTATCATGGAGCTTTGCTACAATGAGAAAAAAAATGTTTCTAGGTCATTGTTGTCAAGAGCGGGCGTAAAGAGCAACAGAAAACTGATTCTTGTATTAATTCAAGAGAGGACACGGTTGTTAGTTTCACCCTTTCTCCCTCTCTCTCAGTAGCTGTTCCTTCCTTCTTTTTCTCTCTCCTTCTGGTTCTCGCCTTCCTTCCTTCCTTCCTTGCGATGTAACACGTTCGTCGGGCAAATGCACTCAGAACAAAAATCGCCCATTCAGCAGTTACCGTGCGTATTTGTATTATTGTGAGATCTCGTAAGAATTTGCATACGTGCAAATTACCTCTTGCAGGTTTGAGATCTCCCCTCGTCAAATATGCTTGTGGCAGCCATATCGGTTTCCGCTCTACAAGCCAGACATGTTCGTGCGCGCTTCGAATGCCCAGGTACGTTACCTTCACACTCCTCCCTTATTTGGGAATCACACACCGTACAGCGCGGAGCAGGTCTTTTGAGTCTGCTACTTCGTCTGAGTGGAACACTCTCAGCAACGTCCTCGGACGTGTCTCCGGGCCCACGTTGACCACTGTGGTCGCTTTCCGACGCTATGGGATCCTCCCACGGTAAATACAGCATCGGCGCTTCGTCGTCAGAGGAAGCGCAGCTGCAATAAGTGGCGTCTGCTCCTCACACTGGACGAACATCCTTTACATGGCGAGGTGTCCCATCAACAAGGACCGAATGGGGGCTGTACACACCCGTAATTGTCCCCTTTCCGAACTGGGTTGTACATCGCCCATGAGGGATTTTCACAGACACCCTATCCCCTATCTCATAACTGCTTGGTCCGGCATCATCCGGTGGTAACGTGACATCAACACCTCTTATACGGGCTGTATATGAGTATATTATGTTTGCTGGTGCAGTTGACGCCGACGCATCGTCCTTGGGAGTCACATTGTACCAGTATACAGCCTCCATCACCGAGCACCGTGTTCTTGCAGCAATGCGCTTTATTGTGCGGTGAGATCTCTCCACAATCCCGTTGCCAGCCGGTATGTATGCGCATCGGAATCTCATCTGAACGCCCCAGCGCTCGGCAAATCTAAAGAACGTCTCTCCGCTAAAGGTCGTGGCATTATCTGTGAGTAGCTCAACAGGCGCTCCCCTCTCGCAAAATACGGTCTCCAACTGCTGAACAATGCTGGCAGCATCTTGGTATGATAACGGCCTCCAAATAGCAAACCGACTGGGACCACAGTCGATTAAGGTTAGGTAATGACGACCTCCAAGGTGAGTCACGTCCATTCCAATTTTATTGCAAATGAACCTAACTTTGAATTATTTGCCTTGTTTTTAGGTGGGTCCGGCTGCTGGATGGAAAGCCACATGCATCCAGCAATCCCAAAAATGCCTCGAGCCCCATCAGCATTCCCCTAAAAAGGGGGACTAGGTGATAAAACCAACCCCTCTGAAGAGGGATAATGCCTGGGGGACAGCCCCCCCTGGGGCTCGAGGATGTCAGTCATTACCTACTGCCACCTGAGCAAGGACACACCTGGTCGGAATGTGACTCGCCAACACATCCAACCGAAATGTGTTCCAGTCAAGTAGCATAATGCTCATGGGCGAGTCCAAGGACTACTGAAAGTCTTCGCTATAAATAGAATGAAAGTCGTATCACTCTGCCAGGGCCACATGGACAAAGAGTTCATCCATAAAAAAAATATAAGTGGAAATATAGTCCTTCGTTAACCTGAAATAGGCTGCTGAAGATAATCCACTTTATTTTGATAGAGTGACTTTTGGAAAACTGGCTCTGTTATTGTTGTAAAAAGATAGGTTTTTTTCTTTCTTTCACTAGGGCAGCCTGTCAAGGCTACAAGTGATTTCATCATTTCCAGATGTAGCTGGGTGTAGCGTTTTTTATGGATTAGAACAGTCAAGTTTTTTTTTACATTTTTGAACAGAGCACGACAACTTCGAATCTCAAATTTCATGATGTAATCTTGCCTGAAGAAGGGAAATCCATGTTTGTTGATCAAATTATACATAAATTGATGTAGTGAAATCTCGGGTGAAGAGGTGAAATATGGTATTTGCTGAGATTTCACGTGAAGAGTTAAAGTCTTACCTGATGAGGTGAATTCTCACAGTAATTCATTAAATCTTGCGGTACTTGGTGAAATCTTGTGTTTGTTGGTAAAATCTTGAGTTATGTCTTGAAATCTCAATTTATTTTGTGATGTCCCATCTAAAAGAATTTAGTGTAAAATTTGCAATAGAATAGAATTTAAAAAACAAAAATCTGCTATATAAAAGAAATTTAGAGTACAAAATTCACTATGAAGAGAATGAGACTAAAGCCAAATTTAGTATTTAACTTGGTATGTTTTTAGGGGGCTTTAGTGTGTAATTTTAAACGGTAAATTCCACAGCTTTCTAGTTCAGATACTGATCTACGAAGATAACACAGACAATAAAGTTTTTAAAAAGGAATTTTATACAAAAGAAACAAGAAAGAAAAGGGTAGAAAATAAAGTAACTTATCTGAGAGTGTCTGGAAACAAAGTTCTTTGAATTTGAGTATTTTTTTTTAGTTTTGTCAAAATGTTTCAGTTTTCATTTAATTTTGACTCTTCTGAAAGGTTGTTTTTTCAACAGAGTTCACGAGTTGAATTTTATCTTTCATTTGATTTTAATTGAGTCTTTTTAATTTTCTTTTAATTTCAATTGAGTTTTCTGTAAAGTTATCTTTTCTGTAGAATTCTCGGGTCTAATTTTCTTTCAGTTGTTTAACTTAGTAGAATTTCGGTAGTTTGATTTTAGTTTCATTTGTTGGGAAGCTTCTTGCCTGTTAGAATACTTATTGGCTATTCAAGAAGCGAGTGATGAAACCTTTCTGCTATTTTATTCTGCCTTAACAGTCTGGTCCCCAATTTTGTACTGAGTGTCCAATAGGAGTTTTTGGCAAGTAGTATGAAGTAGCTTTTTGGTGTCATATTGTCTGGGATATTACTTCTCCCTTTTCCACTCTGGCGAAAATTAAGTACCACACTTGGTCGGTTGGTTTCTTTGTCAGAAATAAATTCTTATATATCTTAGGTTGTGTTAGCTTGTGTAAATTCATGAAACCTCATCTTACTGAAATCTCGTGTGGGTTGTCGGTGAAATCTTGAGTGAATTACTCTGTGATTCTTGCAAATATCTTTTAAGTCTCACATTGGAAGAATCTTGTGTAAACTGTGCTTTTCTTTCTGACTTTTAACTCTAAAGCTCTGAATAAGCTATTGTCGTGTATACAAACTTTCCTATAGCCAAACCTTGCTTTTTCCATTCACCATTTCTTCTGAACACAATTACATTTTGTTTAAAGTTTTATTTGTCTTATCAGTGCTCTTTGAATACTTTCTGATAATTCCACTGCCAAATATGCTTTTTACATTTCCTCTGAACTTGTGAGATAATTTTTCCTCACTTTACGAATATTTCTATTTTCCAGTAACAGGGGTTTGTTGAAGATATCAAATGGTAAATTTGGTCCTCCTAGTTCTTCAATAATTCACTTGTTATAACTTTTTCTTTTATCTCAACTTCATCATTTATCTTCAGTTCTATTTTAACAGTAGTAAATATCCTAGTCAGAGAATTTTTCATGATTTTGTTCTTCATCTGTGGATGTGCTGATAAAGCCAACTGTTTTCAGTTAGCTGTTAAGTGAGCTGAAATCTTTGAGTGGAAATTTAAGTCAAATTGGAAAGTTCAAGCCAGTACACCAACGATCAGCACAGGAATAACCAAATGTAAACAAAATAGATTCATGTCTTGTTACAAGTTTGATTGCGTAAATGAAAGAAGTGAATTTGTTAGTGATGCAATAACTTAGCAAGATGACATAACATGACAGATACCTTGAATTTAGATATATTGGCAAATTTTGAAAAAGTTGTCAGTTGGGTCAGTTGGCGTTCAGCGAGTTCAGTTGGGTTGGGGCCCTTTGTGTTCCTGTTCATAGACCCTAACAGATCTTCTCTCTCTCTCTCTCTTTTGTGCTACTGTATGCAGTCTGAACATCAAACAATAAATGATTGTTAATTGTTAACAGAGAGTGCTTCTTGTTTTTGAGTAGCCCACACTCAGGCAATCTGTTCCAACAGATTACCCTGACCACCAAAAGAAGTTCCAGATGAATTGTGTCATTCCCTATCTGTGAATTTTTCAAACACAGCATGAGCACAGACAGATTTGATAAACAGTCTATCTGGAAATGCATTTGGTACTGTTACCGTGATAAGACCAAAGTAAAAGTATTATGACAACTATAGTATTATTTAGTATATTGGCACTGTTACTAGGATAAGACCAATCATTATTATTACATTTAGTACAAGTGTTGTCATGCACAATGATATGACATTTATCGCTGGTATCGGTGTTGATAGTCATGACTGAAACATTGTTGCAGTGGTGCTGTGCCCAGATATTGTTAGATTTAGTACTGTACTGAAATGATAGCATTATAAATGGTAACTGACCCCAGAACATAGTATCACATTTGGTACTGGACCAAGCAATAATGTTATAATTGGTACAGGGCCAATCCATAGTACTATAGTTGGTGCTGTGCCTAAGATAAGTGCCCAGATGGTACAAACCGTCGTGTTAAATTTGGTGCCTGAAAATCCACCGCACAGCCAGACACAGCATCACTAGAAACTCACCATTAAACTATTTTGTGTCATTCATATCCAGGACACTTGTTGGTGGTGGTGGGGGTCTTATGACTCCGTGGAGTTGCAGTCGGTGTATTCTACAGTAGTCAAGATTGAATCTCTAGATAATTTCATGTCATGAAAAGAAGGGGGGTTGGAACTCCTTCACGCCAACTATGTTGCTCGCACCAACTTTCAGAGTAACACGACTCAGCAACTCACACTGACTCCTCTTAACTCAATGTCTGCTCTACGCTCCCAGAATAACCCGACTCTGCAACTCGTACCACTCCTCTTAACTCAATGTCTGCTCTCCACTCTCAGAATAACACACCCTGCCTCGCCAATTTGGTCTTTTTATAGCTGCTTCTCCTCATATGCAAATTACCGCTATTCGCATATAAGGAGTCCACAAACTCACATTCCTCTTTTTTTCTTTTCCCCACGGTCAAATGCAGACGTGATGTGAGTAATCTATTCCATTACTTTTTAAACCACACGCCCCATGATCATTAATCATCACTTCACAGTACATAGTCCCATGCCCAGATTGGCACAGCACGTTCTCTCTGCGGTTCTTGCATTGCCACTGGTACTTCTTCACTGCCCTCTGGCCCAACACTTATATTATCGTCTACGTGGACAACTTGCTTCAAATCTAAAATATGCCGTGGCATTCCATCGACACTCAAGTTGTCAGGGGATTGTACATCAGTAATCACTCCTCTTCCCCATTGCTTTGTATATCGTGTGTTCGGTGGTTTCACCCTATTTAGATTCTGGCTGGTGCATGCTTATCAATTTCTTGGGATGTATTTCGCAGGTGTCTCCATTCATAGTTAAAAACTGATCTATGCGACACTGTGTCATCTCTCTGTCCGACCTTCGGAGCCATGTTGTACCAGAATGTGGCCTCTTCAGGTGATATCCCTCCCCTCTCAGCTATTGCTTTCACTGTCCGATGATGTCGCTTGACTATTCCATTTCCTCCGGGCCTATAGGCTGCCCTGTAATAGCTTCTTATCTTCCATTTTTTTAGCATCGTCTGGAAAATTTCTGAGCGAAAAACAGTGCCATTGTCCATTTGTGAAACGTTACCCCCTCACCCCCACCACATTATCTCAGTCTTCTAACCATGTCTTCTTCTTAGCCGGCCGGTGATCAACTAGTGGTTCGAGGGGGCAACGCACATTTCTTTACCTACACAAGAATACGATCGAGGGAGACAGGAGAAAATAGAAAGACAAACGAACAAACAAAGCTTGGGGTTACCAAGAGCAGAGGAAGGTATGCAACACTACATGCATGTGCATTCCTGATAGCAGATATGGACTAACGCTAGCGTGGGTTACTAGCGAAAATTCCACAGTGCTACTGGAATCAGACATCTTGAGACTCTTCTCGCTGGACCCTATCCCATGCTGCCTCGTTTCTCTGGTGTTGACTGCCCCTCCGTGGATCCACACCAACCTCTCTGTTCGCCTCTCTCCTGTCCAGCCGCAACTGCCTTCTGCTGCTTGCCTCTCTGCTCTCCCTTCCAACTACCAACTGCCTCTCTTGGTCTCCTGCCACCAACTGCCTCTCTGCTCTCCTGCCACCAACTCTCCTCTCTCCTGTCCAACTACCAACTCCTCTCTCTGGGTCGCGTCGTCAACTCTCATTCGCCTCCCTGTACCACTTCCGGGTACGGCGAGATTTCATGTCCAAGAATCCTTTGTCTGGTTTCGCGCCAAAACAGACAATTGAATCGTCTGCTTTGGCAGCCTACCCCCATAGTGCTACATCCCTCCCTCTCTTACCCTTGTCATTTATTCTCAATAAATTACAACACGATTTAACAAGCAACAAAAAAAAAACAAGAACATTTACAGGAAGTAAAAACCGAACTTACAAAATTTTAAAGGGGTTCGGTCGTCCCCTAAAAAAAATGATAAATAATATAACAACACCATATCATCATACACATAAAAAAAAATTAAAAAAAAAAATAAAAAAAAATATTGCTGGATTCAGCTCTTCCACCTTGCTCTCCTGTGAACAATTCTGGGGTCTCCTGACTCATCCCTATTCTTCATTCCAATAGGACTTTTCGATTCACCTCCAACAGTATTCAATTTTTCTTCAATTCGCCCCGCCCCCACCCAACAGAACACAGGGGAATTTTAACCACCCCTACCCAACAATTTCAGGAGGATTTTTCCATTCACCTCCAACGTTATTCAACTTTCGAACATTTCACCCCATTCTCCAACCCATCAGAACACAGGGGAATTTTAACCACCCCTACCCAACAATTCAGGAGTATTTTTGGACTTGTTTCCCCCCTTTCCTTACGACGTGGGAGCATCAGTAATCTCCGCAGTTCGATCGGTGTCGTAACAGGAATAATGTTCCAGAAAGCACTGTGGAATTCACTTCCCAACATGGGGGCCTTCACTGCCCCCTGCAACAAACAAAACAAGTCTCTCAGCCATCAATCACCATGGATTTTCAAAAGATAAGAGAAAAAAAAAAAAACAAAGCAATTGACACCTTCTCCCAGCTCGTCCAGCCATGACCAGCCAGGGGGGAGGAGCAACCGGACACCGCCCCGCGCCCAGGTATCATCTTCCCAACCCATCGTCAACCGTTTCCTCGGTACCATTTCATCAATTCTATGTCAACCAGGCCACTCGCCCTCCCAAATCATCACTTGTATAACTTACTACCCCTCGATACCAGTCCGCGAAACGGGGCTCCCGTGCACCCAACCCCCCCAGGGGAACACGATCCGACGAAGTGAAGAAGTGCCAAGAGCAGTTAAACTTACGAAAAATAAACCCAGAAAATCCATGAAGGTAAAACAAAAAATAAAAAATGAAAATAAATTAAATTAAAAAAATAAAATAAAATAAACAAATAACAATAAACAACAAAGCAAATGACACGGTAAGCCCAGTCCCCCAAAACCAACAAAAAACAAGGCAAAGTATAACAAAAAAAAAAAAACAAACAAAAAAACAAAGGATAGCAAAAAAAAATCCACACAAGTTAAACAAAAAAAAAAATTAATAATAAACAATTCCAGACAAAAAATAAAAAAGAAATAAAATAACTACAATTGACAAATATATAAAAATAAAATTGTTCTGAAGGAATCTGTCAAGCATCCACCTTCTAACCCTTGTCTCTCTTCCCTTGAGATCTCTGCCCACTTCCACCATTTCTCTTTGCGTCTTACTTTCCTTCTCTCCTGTCCACTTGAATTCTTCCCTCTACCGGGGGTGGTGTGGGAGGGGATAGCGTTTGCTTCCAACCGTTTTTTTTTTAAAATCCACAAAAAAAAAAAAAAAACTTTCTTTTCTTCCTAATTTTTAAAGTTTACTTATTCTTTTTCTTTCTTTCTATTTTCTTTTTAACAGAGACAGGCATGGATGCAGTGACAAAAATTCCCTAGCAATCTTTCTTTCTACTTTTCGTTCTCTCTTTTTCTTTCTTTTTTTTTTTCTTTCTTTTTCATGACTTTATCTGTTCCTCCTTCTTTTTCTTTGTTCAAATTTTTCCGCCATTTTTATTATTTTTTTAATTTTTTTTATATTTTCCATTTTTTTTTTGTTTTTGTGGTAGAAGCTTTCCTCCACCTTCTACCCTCTGCACTCGGATGATCCGACTTTGACCAGTCGATTTTAACCTAGCTTAGAAATCTCACTTTCTCTCTAATTTTTCGTTTCATCTTCCCTTTCTCTGGGGTTTTGAAATACCACAATTTTTTTTTTTTTCTTTTAGTGAACCATGCAGCAAAAATTATTATTTTTTTTTTTAATCGGTGACTTATCACCTTTCCAGCATTAAAAAGTACTACAAAACTTCTCAGAAGGGACAATATTTTTTTAAGCCACTGGTCCTATCACTTAAGGATGATTATACTATGGAAACTGCTACGCAAAAAAAATCATTTTAAGTGTGCAAGGAGGGTAGGGGAATAAATTCTTTCTTTCCCTTCTAACAAAAATACAACAAAAAAAATCAGCAGTTATGAGGGGCTTAAACATACATACACACACACACAAACGAAATAGATTACTTGGGTTCTTTTTTCTTTTTCTCTCTCTACATTTTAGATATCCTTAATCTAAAAAAAATTTTTTTTTTGTTCTTATATTCGAGTGCAGGTGGGTGGGGAATGTGTATTCCTACCTTTGTAGATTTCTTCCTTTTCCATCCTTTTTCTTTTTCTTTTTCTCTTTCGTTTTCCCTTTCCTTCTTTTCTTTTCTCGTTGCTCGCAGGGTCCTTATTGCATTTTTTTTTTTTTTTTTTTTTCTTCGTCCGCTGGCTTCCCGACTCCTTCATCCCTCGATTCATTCCTATTTTTTTTTTATCAGGTTTTTTTTTCATCCTGGTCAACGGCGCCATTGTGAAAGCTACCCCCTCACCCCCACCACATTATCTCAGTCTTCTAACCATTTCACTTCTTAGCCGGCCGGTGATCAACTAGTGGTTCGAGGGGGTAACGCACATTTCTTTACCTACACAAGAATACGATCGAGGGAGACAGGAGAAAATAGAAAGACAAACGAACAAACAAAGCTTGGGGTTACCAAGAGCAGAGGAAGGTATGCAACACTACATGCATGTGCATTCCTGATAGCAGATATGGACTAACGCTAGAGTGGGTTACTAGCGAAAATTCCACAATGCTACTGGAATCAGACATCTTGAGACTCTTCTTCACTGGACCCTATCTTGTCTCCTCGCCTCTCTGTTCTGGTGTCTGGTGTTGACTGCCCCTCCGTTCTTCCACGCCAACCCCTCTGTTCGCCTCTCTCTTGTCCAGTCTCAACTGCCCTCCGTGGTCTCCGGCTGCAACTCTCATTCTCCTCCCCGTACCACTTCCGGGTACGGCGAGATTTCATGTCCAAGAATCCTTTGTCTGGTTTCGCGCCAAAACAGACAATTGAATCGTCTGCTTTGGCAGCCTACCCCCATAGTGCTACACATTATCACCTCCATTACGGGACCACGTTCAAGCATCCCCTTTTCCAATTCCTCTGCAACTGCTGATGCAGATTCTGCATGCAACTCCCTCCATATCGCCAGTCCACCAGATCCACAGTCAATCCTTGACAAGTATGCTCCCCTACAATAGTGTGTAATGTCGATAGCTAATCTTGTCCAATTCTTCGAAGTCCCAATTTCCCCAGGATCATGTATATTTGGAGCGAGATCGATTGATTGACATCGGACGCAATTCTTAACCACTTTCTGAACTTCTTCCCGTTTTATATGGGCATCAACTTTCCACACCAAATATAATGTTCTTTCCACTCCCATGTGGTGCATACCATGTAACTCTTCTAGTTCTCCAATTCCTAGACAGCATACTGAGACCTCTTCTTTCTCAACTAACCACTGTTTTTTTATCCGTGTCAGTGCATCTGCCTTGTTTCTCTCTGATGGCACAAACACTGCCTTTATTTACTGTTTAAATTCAGATATCAACTCTCCAAGTATCCCTAATCTCCACTTTACAATCACTTCTCCAGCACCCTTTGTTCATATTTTTCCCCTCTCCTCCACTGTAGAGGTCACTCAACTCAAATTTTATGGCTAAATTGATGCCTTTCAGAACAGCATCTAACTCAGCCACGTTAATATAATTATAATAATTTTTTTTCTCAACCATGTCACATCCTCCACCACCAAACTGCTAATCTCCATGACCACACCTGTCGCAATACTGCTTGCATCACACCACACCACTCCGATTTTTGTTTCAGGTATGTGCCAAGCTCTGGTAACAGGGTCTTTCTTTTCTACATCAACTAGAATTTCCTGTATTACCTTGAGAGTTTAACAATCAACTCTGTCCTCCCAGTTTACTCTACTAGCTCTTCTTTTTACATAACTACATGCCAGTCACAGCCATGCAGCAACTGGATAGTTCCCCAACAATTTGCCACAGATAAAAAATAACTCCTGTCTACTTATTTCTCCTATCTCTGGGATCTCGTTGCCTCTTCTGAACATCAGCTTTCCCGTCTTGTTCATAAGCTTAAGAGCCAGTGCCGCTCCTCTGTCCAGGGACTCTGGTGATTTTGCTGTTAGCCCAAATCCTTTCAGATGTTCCACAACCTCTTTTGTCGATATCTTTGTTACATCTACCATTATATTGTTGATGTATGAATCGGTGGCCTCTTTTGCTTTGCTTCCTTTCTTCAACACCGTTTTTAACACGGCTGCCATAATCTTTGGCGCAACATTAAGTCCAAATCCTAATCGTGTCAGGCCATAGGTTTTTCCTTTATAGCTAACTAGCTGGTACTGCCATTGTTCCTTTGCTACATGTAGCTGTAAGTAGGCAGACTTAAGGTCCACAATAGTAGTTCCTCCTTCCAACCATCTCCACTTTCTCATCTTTTCATCGCACATGTCTATTATATCGCTCCTGGTATGACACGCCACAAAATGGTTCAATTCACGGTAGTCTAACACTTGCCAAACTTTCTTCTTTGTGGCCTGGAACACTGCCATCAATGGTAACACACCATTTCCTTCTCCCTTCCATGGTACAAAGATACCGTCTGCAATCCATCTTTCCACCTCCTCCTCAAACTCTGAGTTTTTCTCACTTTCCAAGGTGTTCTTATAAAATTTCACTCTATTCTGTAACACTGGTGGCTCTCCCTTCCATTTCCATTTTACCATCCATTTCTCTCCTTTGAAATTTGCTTCAAAGTCTTTATCCTCAATTTTGCAAACATTCATCCGATGGGCAGCCACAGCACAGTGTACATCTCCAAACTTCACCTCTGCTTCCTTTATAGTCACACCTCCCATCTGATTGATTACGTCCATTCCAATTATAACGTCGATCCCATCGATAATGCAATTCATTAATATCACTTCCACTTTTACTCGTACTCCACATACTTTAATCTCCACTTGCCAGGCTCCTTTACATTTTATGTCCCCCCCATCTACTGCTTTTACAGTGCCACATCTACCACATCCACTCATAAGTCTGGAATTGATTAAAGTGGTGGTGTACCCAGTATCGACAAGTGCAGTCATCACCATGTTATTCACCACTACTTCTATTATTGGAAGAGGCCAATACTGCGCCTTCAGTCTGTTGCCGGGGTAGCTACTAGCGCAGAAGCTCCCCCTTGCCTGTTTTCCTGAATCTGAGTACAATACCTTGCCATATGTTCAAACTTTCCACAATTGTAGCATATTACTTTAGCTCTAGGTATCTCCGTAAAATCTTTAATATAGTGTGGTCCTCGACATCTAAAGCACTGAAGGCTTGACAACCCCATTTGAGCTTTATTTCTCAATGCATTGCTTTGTGCACTTGCTCCTACCGTCTCAGTTTTTTGCATCCTTTTGCTTACTTATAGCTGTGCAGTTGGTAACAGCTTACTAACGCCCATTCTTTCTATGTGAGGTAACTGCTGTAGTGCCACAGATACTTCATCTGGGAATCCCGTGATGAATGCAAGTTTAGCTGTCTGGTCCAGCCCTATCCCTACATATCCTGCTAGTCCAGCTAATCTTTTGATTGTATTGGCATAGACATCGACTGATTCTCCTGTCCACTTGAATCGTTTCAGCTTTTCATATGCCTCAAAAGGCCCTCCAGTGAATGCCATCACTAGTCTCATCTCTGTCTGTTCTGCCCGTACTTGGTCTTCATTGCTCATCTCAAAGTAGAGAGCAAGTGCATCTCCATGCAGAAAGAATGGAATGAAACTCGCAAGGTCTTGCACTTTTTGTAGCTTAGCTACCAGTTTCACCTTTTTTATCCACCTGACTACATCACTTTCTCCACTAAAAGGTGGTATAACATCCTTGCCCAAGCTCAGTAGCCCTGATTCCATGATCTCTTCGAGCCGAAATAGCTTGTAATGAAAAAAAGGGGGTCGGAACTCCTTCACGCCAAGTATGTTGCTCGCACCAACATTCAGAGTAACATGACTCTGCAACTCACACTGACTCCTCTTTACTCAATGTCTGCTCTCCGCTCTCAGAATAACACACCCTGCCTCGCCAATTTAGTCTTTTTATAGCCTCTTCTCCTCATATGCAAATTACTGCTACTCACATATAAGGAGTCCACAAACTCACATTCCTCTTTTTTCTTTTCCCGACGGTCAAACGCAGACGCGATGTGAGTAATCTATTCCATTACTTTTTAAACCACATTTCACTTAGAAGTTCTTAAACTAAATACTTATATCTGTTACGCAATGTGCCCTGCAGGATAGTTCAAAGAAAAATATTCTTCTCATTTAAAAAAATAAAGCCACAAACATTGAGCAATGAATGGGTGCCTCTGGTAGTGTAATGGTTAGCTAACTAGACTAGCAAAACTTTACTAGTAAATTCGAGTCTCATTGGGTGCCCCATACATACAGCCTTTTTCCATATCTAAGTGAAAAGCTTAGCAAATTAAATACTGAGTAACCAATCAGAATTTTTATCAGTGATGTAAAAATTATTTTGAGCAGAGTTTCTCAAATGTATACATCTTTTTTTTTTAAATTCAAGTAAGTAACTCTATGACACCAAATGAATTACCTTCCTTGAAAACTCATAGGTTTTGCTTGAGGGCGACATTTAAAATACATCCAGTATCTTGAAAGAAAAAAAAGGAAAAAATTTAAAAAAAAAACTTAATTGTAAAAGTACATGGCAAATGATTTTTACGATAAAAATCCCTTGCCAGTGAAATTATTTCACATGCATTTTTATTGAATTGGACAACGATTTTTACTACAAAAAGGCATTGGGAACTATTTTTGCTATAAAAAAATGATTTTGTTACAATAATCCCTTTACAATGATTTTTATTACAAAGATAAAGTGGATAATGAAAATAGGTATGCATTGATGTGGAATAATGATAAAAAAAGTCATAGTAAATAATTTCTATATAGTAGAAATGTATTTTATTCTATGAATTGTGTTGACAGTGACTTTTGATATTCAAATACATTAATCAGGTTTTTTGAGGGTGGGTGGTTCTAAAATTTTAATTGTTTTTTATAATGAAAATTTAATCGCAATATTTTAAAAAACTATTCTTTTCTGATTGATACTCAATTTAATTCATGGAAATTCCTTATAACAAGATGGAGTAACTAAACCGTTGGGGATTCATTTATGAACAATACTATCCTCAAATTATTAATGTTACCATAGATGTCTTTTTGTATTTTATTTTTACCATAAACATTGAGAAATCAATCAGAATTTTCATCATTTCAGGTAAAACAGAAAAAAAAAAGTTTCCATAGCACCTAACGATTTAAGGAAAGTAACTTTGTTATACCGAATGAATTATCTCCCTTAAAAACTCATGTAGATTGCAAATTTTGTTTGAAGACTATATTAAAGGGTATGTCCATTCATAAGATCTGTAGTAGACGAATTAAACCAGTGAGAAACAGAAAAGTTGTTGAACTGAGGAATGTTCGCTGTTTAAGTTTAAGATAATTAGAAGTGGAATTGGATTGTTTGGGGATTTAAACTTCAATGCAGTATCCAACAAAATCCAGAAAATCTTTGGTAATTCTGCTTCAGTTTTCAACTTCACTATATACATTTGCTTTCTCTCCTCTACAAATATTAGGATAAAGACAAGAGAAAATTTGAAAACTGTTGACAAAGAAATGAGAATTGCTTTATCAGCAATATCATCCAATACATACCACCACCAAGGTTTAAATCACCTGTTGGTATTAATTAAAAGAACAGCAGATTTAGAGTTTAAGTGAAATTTTCACTCTTTTCGTACATACATTGTCAAAGGTTTTGGTGTTGACAGCATTTATCTGAGCTTGTGGTCCTGTTTGTTGCATTTTGTTTATAATCAAAGTGTAGTATCTGTTTTCTTATATCAATCAAACATACCATTCTCTTTTGATGAGTATTGCATACATTCAAGCATAGGTAGGTAGGGGGAAGAGGCCACAAAAAGGTTGGAAAACAACTGTTTAGACTTTCAATTTGGTGTGTTGATTGCCAAATGAAACAATTCTTAAACTATGAAATATTCCTAAAGTCTATGTTTAGGATGAGTGTGCATAGCTGTGTGTATCTATATATAACAGAAATTGATGCACAAGTGGATTGTTTACTTGAGAGAGAGAGAGAGAGAGAGAGAGAGAGAGAGAGAGAGAGAGTTCTATGTATTCATTGAGGTCTTCTGTCTCTGGCATAAACAATTTTAACTCTAAACTACTCTGAATATTTCACCTTTATTCTACCCTCAGTCCAAAATGCATGTTTCAACCAACCAGAAATAAAAACATTGGAGCAAACTATCTTTGACTATGCCGCCTTTTTTAACTCTGCATGTTCCTAATTGCTACTCATGACTAAATCTTTCAATCTAATACACTTTTGAATACCTCAACTTGAACCCTAATCCCCATCACTAACCCAATGCATCAACCTTGTTTTGATTATCTCCCCAACTCCAATGCTGCCTTGAATATCCCATCCCATCTTATCTTCCACCCTGCATTGAATATCTCCTTCCCAACTCTCATCTTGTCTTGATTATCCAACCCTGTCTTGAACATATTTATTCCAACTAAGAATAACTTTAATTACCAATCTCTAAATCAAACTCTTCAAGCTAATTACCTAAACCCTAACTGAGCACTAAAGCCAATCCCTAACACCTGCTTCTAATAATTTTTTCTATTCTTACCTCCATTCTGGAACCTTAACCATAGATCTAAATTCTGAACCCAACCTATAACCTATCCAAGTTAGATATATATTTATAAATTGAATTACCATGATCGGAAAATTCTGCAAGCACTGTGTGCAAAATACAGATCCACCTGACAGCTGTTTTGATCTTATTAGGTCTCATCCACAGTGTATACCGTGACCACCCCCACTGAGAAATAAACCAGCAACCACACATTGCAGAAACAAAATTCTACCACTGAGCAACAGATCCACATCGCACAATGCCAAATCAACCAGTCATGGTAAATGTTTGGCCAATTAACCTGATGTGTTTTGTAGTTACATCTATACTCTTACAGTGGAATTGGTCACCTCCAGGGCTACGGCTTCCCAAGTGGATTGGAGATACTCATCTACGTAATCATAACCTCATGGGCAAGGAAATAGATATATATATTTTTTAGAGAGAGGAATTCAATTTATACTATCCAAGTTGATTTTTAGAAGATATCTAATAAGACACTGGTGTTTAATCACAGTCATTTCATTACAATTCTCACCTTTTTCGGTTGATATGGGTAGGGAGGAAAATTAAACAAAGACTGAAAATTCCACAAATAAACACCCTCAAAAATTTTCTACATCTCCAAGTTATTCAATTTTCTGTCATCTAAAAGCAGGAAGGAATGAATGCTAACACTTAAAATGGGGAACTAAAACAATAAAAATAGGGGAAATTCACTTTCATACACAAGTTAAGTTGACCTTTGTCACAAAATGAAAAGCCAACATTTATTCTAACTTACCTGGACTGGGTCCACTCAACTTTTCAAAAGCCCAAGATCCTTTTCTAGGTCACTAAGTTACTTGACACAAACATACAACATTCACATTTTGCTGAAATCCCAAACTGAGTCTCTTTCTCTCAACCCAATCTTCACTTTCAACTGATGTTTAAAGAATTGGATTAGGAGCTGAAGTGAAAAAGACTCACCTCTGTGAATTCCTTTCTTCCCCCACCTCATCATTATCTATATCATGACTCTCATAATTCCAAGTAAGCACTGAAAGTTTCATCCTATCAGTAATACCACATTGTTGAAAACACAAGAGGCTTTCAGGGGTGAAAACAGATCCCACAACCTACCATGGTATTCTGAAGAACCCAAACAAACCTGAACAGACCTCTTTGTAGACTGTTTAGAATGGTAGATAGGAGAGGAAGCCCTGAAAGTTGGCAAAGGATGGGGAGAGGGAAGATTTGCAAAAGACACATCATGGTCATCCCCTTTAAAGAAAGGTTTCTGTATGACCAGCTTAGATGCAACCACAACTTTTTCCAACAACTCCAATCAATTCATCTCCAACAGAAGTTTTGGACCAAGTCAGGTACATGAAATCAACTGTAAACTGACAATCTTCTTACAGTTAATTTTTATCACCTATCACTGTTTCATACAATCTAATTTCTTTGCTTTGTCAATCTTGCCATTGCTCTTCACAAGCAAACTGACATTTTCAGGTAGAATACTTTGCCGTGATGAATGAGTTAGCTAAACTTCACAAAAGACTGGATTAACCCTCAATTTATGAGGAAAAAGTTCCCACACAGGAACATGTAGCAAGGGCAATAATGAACACCCTTTATAATATGATCAGGACAAGACAAAAGAGTGTAGCTTTATTCCATTCACTCCCTGCATAGCCGTAAGATACGCATACAAAAAGATACAGCTGTGAAAGTTCAGCTTGAATTCAGCCACAATCTCCAGAAAACAATGGTCAACCCTATCAAAGGCTTTGGACTGATCTAAATGGATCAGTGTAGTATCCTCATTGACTTTCACTAAGAAAGTGTGTACCAAATCAAAACCGTTTTGAACAATTCTGTAAGATTAGGCAAGACATCTGCAAACGGTTTGCCAAGACCTTTGCCAAAATCTTCAGGGTTCAACATCGCTGGAGTCTAGACCTATTGCCTCATCCACTTGATGTAGATAATAGCTAGCAAGAGTACAAACATAAACTGCCTCAAGTGTACTTTCTAGGGAATCTCATTGGTGCCTGGGGGTTTGTCTCTTCCAACCTTCTTTAATACTTTCCGAATGTCTTCTGTCATTGGCTCCTTGCACCCAGCCACTTCAAGACAAGGGAAGTTGACCAAATTAGAATCAAGTTCAAACCAAGTTCCCTAGAGAAAAGTGCCAGTTGTTTGTTAACTTCTGATTGCAACAGTTCAGACTGTCAGCACTTCCCCCTGTAAGATTAATTCTGCCTTTATTCCCATTTTAGTACAAAAATAGAAGGCAAGTTTTATGGGGGAAGGGGAAGGGAGCGGTCATGCGTTAACTATATGTTCTATGGGAACCTAGCTTGCCACATTCGCTGATTCATTCAGCAGTACAATATATAACTATTTATCCATCGCCATGCGTGCTACAACCACCAAAATACCACATTTACTCTATGAAAAACCCTGAATGAAATGTGTGATTTTATTTACAATTGATGATTTATATGATGGTAATGGGAGAAAAACCCCGAAATATACAAAAATACAAAAGCGAAAACAAAGGAAAAAATTCCCTGTTTGGTTGCCCTCCCATCCCGCCGTCTGCAAAAAATGGTGGCCGACTGTTTTTCAGTGTTCGAAAACAAGCCAGACCTACCCTAGGTGGGACAGGGATCCTAGTCTAGTGGGGCAAAGAAATACAGGGTTGCGCCCGGAATGGGCAGATAAAAGCAGGTAATGTGATTTTTATACATATGAACTTTCAAGATCGTCAACAAAAGCGGGCTGGAGTACAGATTGAGGTACAAAATTATTGGGGATGGGGAAGATCTTGAGAACTAATGACTAGATGACGGGGACAATGACTCACAACATACTGCTAACTAGGTTTCAAGGGGGGAAAAACAATGCCTACTTACCTGGGATGGGGTCCCAAAGGACCCGTACCATGGACACCATGGACTGGCAGAGGAGGGAAGGATGACTCCAACATTGCCCCCTTTCTCAAGACCAGGCTCGCTGCATTCACCCACCTTTTGTTGAATGTTATGCGATCCAATGTTTTCTATCGCATCAGATTTTGACCCTAAGCTGATGCCTAAAATACGAAAACAGATCACGATGAGAAAAGTTTGCATCGTCATACAATCCCTTCTTTCGCGTTGTCCAAATCACCATTCGAGCAACAGCTAGGATTGCGAGAAACACTACATGCTTCTTACCCTGAAACAGAGGAAGAATGTTGTCGATGACATAACCAACATAGAGCAGCATGAGCTGCTTGGGTTCGATGTGAGCCGTCCACTCCCTGACGTGATCCCAGAATGAGCGAACTCGCTTGCAGTAGTAGGTGTACTCAGCCGTTTCTTCCAAGCCACTGCCGCAGCAAGTGCAATCGGGCATATCTGCCAGGCCCGCTCTGAAGTTCAAGCTGAGAAGGGCTAACGCATTCCGTGCAAGTCTACAGGCGAGCGAGAACTTGGAGTTGTTCAAGAAGCTCGATCCTGGCGCCCAATTCCAGTGGGAGCGGATCTCCTCCACCATCCAGCTGCACCGCTTGCTAAGAGGGTTTGAAGCGGAACCCACCTCTAGCTCCCACTATAGCTCTTTCCGAGGCTGTGAAAAGTCACTGGACCCAAGAAGGTTACGAAGGGTTGTTCGGCAGTCGCGGACTCCCCCGTCAAGGATCGGCCCGAGTATACAAGTCTTTCAGCAAGCCAGTGGCTCTCCAGATCAGGCATACCTAGACCTCTGTTGCGCGTACGTTGAATATAGACCTGTCTATGGACCATCAGCCTTGCACCTCCCCAGAGCAATCTAGAGTGGGATTGTTGAAGTGCCAGTGGACGTGCCCAAGGCAGAGGAAGTACAGCCAATTGGTAAAGGTTCAAGGGGAAGATGTATACAGCATATGCCTCCACCCTGCTCTTTAAGGTCAACCTCCTTGAAAGCCAGATTCCCACCTGAGCATTCACCTTAGCTTGTACTTCTGACTAATTTCACTCCAGTTGGAGGTCAGGCCCGAACCACACCCTGAGAATGCGGATGGGTCTGTCACTCCCCTCCAAGCACCAAGCCACAAACCTTCAAAATTGACCATGGCTTCTGCTATCCGCTCATACTTGCCAACTGCCTCCTTCACAGCCTTTATATCCAGACGGCGGGATACAAAGACTGCGATATCATCAGGGAATGTGGAAACCCCTGCCGTAAGAGGGCCAGCAAAAGGGACACCGCGCAGGGCCAGATTTGTCCCCTTATCCCTAAGCCTATGGAGCAGGAGCACCAAAGCTAGGACATAGAGAAGGGGAGACAGGGGCAGTCCTAATGCCCTTGAACGCCTTCTGTTCACCTGCACCACTGCCTGAGGGTTGTGGTACATCATGCTAATCCATCTGCAGAACTCTGGTTAGAATCCAGCAGTCTCCAAAACAGCCGCCAAAAACCGATGATCAACCCTATCGAAGGCCTTGGACTGATCTAAACTGATTAGCGTGGCTTTTGTGCCATCTTCTATCCCCTCTAGGATCTCACAACTCAAGTGCATATTGTCCTGGATCAATCTTCCCTTCACAGTGTAGGTCTGCTTGGGGCCGATCAGATTGCTAATGACAAGCTGTAAACGATTCACTAAGACTCAGGCCAAAATCTTTAACTGTGTGTTAAGCAGAGTTATGGGCCTGTAATCATCTAAACCCTCCCAAACATGCTTGCCACCTTTCTTCAGCAATGTGATCACGCCCTTGGTAATGCTACCAGGGATGGCTCCTTAAGCGAACCAATGGTTGAACATATCCGTCGGAATAGGTACAATCATGTGTGACAGCCTAAAGTCCCCTTCGTAGGGCAAACCATCTAGTCCTGGCAACTTGTTGAGGTCGACCTGCTTCAATGCATCATGGACTTCACATTCAGTAACCACACACTCACATCTAGCTGCTTCATCTGCCCCAAGGTGGTGGAAGTCGGTGAGATAGCTGTGAAACTCCTGAAGCAGGAGATCAGGACAGCAGGCATAGCGATCACGAAAGTGTGCCTGAAAGTTATCATGCATCTCCCAATTCGATTGCAGCATGCACCCATCCAGGGTCTTGACAGAATCAATATACCAATCGGGAAACCTTTGCACTTCTTTCTCATGTGCAGTCACGTTCGTTTTCACAGCTTCGTTGAGAACTCTTCTTAACCTAGATCTAACTACATATCCCTTGTAGCGCTCGCTATTCTCATGCTCAAGGTCCCCCCTAGCTAGCTCTATGGTTTGGGAGTCCCCACAGGCAATGCCTGGGAAAGTCTATCATCTATAGATTTCACCTCCTTGGTCCTATCTAAATTGAGCTGTTGACTGTACTCGGTGGCAAAATCTCTAATCCTAAGAGAAACCCACCACCTATTCCCAGTAACTGCCCCCACTAATGCCCGCTTCATTGCCATTCTTTTCAGCCTAGACTTAACTAGTAGGGCTTTTTCTTTCTTATTGAGGAAGGTCAGCTCCACCTCAACTGAGTTTCAATACCATCTCTTGATTGGAAAGTCAACTCTAATATAGATTATAGTGTTCTTCTCATTGCAAATGGCAAGGCTAAATCTTTGAATTTCCAATGGTCAGCCAACCTATGTTCTGAGTAAGCTAAACTATAAAAGCTTAGGCTACTGAAAATTTTTATATCAAATTCATCTACTCTATCAATGTAGCTAAAAAGCTACCTCAAGTTGAAGCCATTCCAAGTCTATACTACTCTATTTGGATGCTCATTTTAAAATTTATTGACAAAATCGAGCTTGTTTATAATTTTGAGAAAGTATTTTTCACTTCAGTGCTAGTGTCTCTGCTAGCCCCCTGCCACAGTCTATCTTGGGATCAAAGACTGCATTCCAATCACCTACTAAAACTATCCTAGAATTTAACAGTTTCATATAGATAGCAAAATACATCACCCATACCATAAATACAGGTCCTCACAAAAACAAGTGAAGTGAAATGAACTACTAGATTTTACTGAATTATACTAATAAAGCCTTGGTGAATTACAGGTTTGGATCTTTGGTAGTAGAGTTCCTAGTCTATATCCATTAACTTAGTGTTCCAGTGGTTAACATTTACTGTATTTGACGGCGTATAAGACGCACCCCTGTTTCACCAGGGCAAATCAAGAAAAAGGAAATTACTAATATTAAACATGATGAAATTAATATAATGAATATTATCAATGATAAAACTTTTAATCTGCATAATAGCCTTTTAAATAATGACAATATGTATGGGAAAGTTACTCTAAAGTCTAAGCTAATAGAAGTTGCCAGGTAGCTAATTTCAGCTGACTATTGCAAATTTTAAATCTACATATGGACTATAAGATGCAGGGAAATTTTAAAAGATATTTTTTCTAAAAAAGTACACCTTATATGCCATCAAATATGGTAAGTAAATGTTATGAAGGTAAGCAGTGTCAAAATTCATCTTTTACCAAATAAAATAGCATATAAAGATAATCCAATGAATATTTTTTATTAGGTCACTGGGTCAAAGCAAGAAAGGATAATTTTCATTAGATCAGTGTTCATTGCCAATGGAATTGCCCCCTGCTAATTTCATCTATCCTCAATAAGTAGCATAGTAAACATAAATTAGTGCTTATTGGTTTACTGAAGATCTGATGAGATCCAAGGATTCTGTTGCATATTTTTGTATGATCTATTGCAAAAGCAACAATAGGATTGTAGTCTATGAGGATAAAAGTAGATTTTGTGATGTTCACACGTTTCTTCCTTCTATCTTTCTTTTCTCCTCTCCTCTCTGTCCTTCAGGTTATACTTTCTTTCTGCTGTTTGTTCATTATGTCTATCAATATGCTTGCTTGACACTTGACCAAAAGCAGTCACCAACTGATTCTGCCATTAACTTATGTAACCATTTTCATTACCTACAATTCTTTGTTTTTCCCCACCACCCATTATAACTCTGAGTAAGGCTATGTGATGGAGGCATCTTGACTACCATGTGCAATTGCTCATTATGCAACCCCATGCTGAGATCATTGCAGATGCCAATCAAGGTGTACAAAACCTGAGACTGTGTCACAAGAGAAAACAAAGAACTGGATTTGCTCACAGATGGGAGTGTATGTCAATTTGAAACCACTTTTTAGTTCTTCTCCCACCTCTACATGTGCAGTGCAAATTCTAACTTGCCACTGCTCAGTTTTCAGACTTGACATGACATAGATCCTTGTGTCACTTTGTCCTAGTTGTATCTCTCTCACCAACTGACTACACCTATATATATATATATATATATATGGGAGTAAATCTTTCCCTACTTCCTGACTTAGGCCACCCATAGATTTTAAATAAGAATATAGCCAGACTGTATTTAACCTAAATACCCTTAATAAATAAGAAAAAAAAAAAAAGAATGGAAAATTGAATTCTCAAGTTGCAGCTTGGGCAATCTTCTCAACCTTATCTGATCATCTTCACTTAGACTGGGAGAAGTGAATGAGTACTCACCACACACTGATCCATGCCCAAAACACACATACTCAACATATGCTTAAACTTATGTAGATACATAACTATGCACATATGTACACAGAAATACGTACCTACACCTACTCATGTGTACTGTGATATTCATCTACATGCACACACATCCATCCACAGCACATACTTAACATAAGCTTACGCATATGCTCACAAATATAGCTGTGTACCGCATAGAACCCAAAATCGACAACATACTTAGAAAAAACCAAAATGGCTTCCGAAGAAATAGATCCACGACCTCACAAATATTAACCATCCGTAGAATCCTTGAAGGTGTACGGACAAAAACCTACAAGCGACATTAATATTTGTTGACTTTACCAAGGCTTTCGATTCCATTCACAGAGGAAAGATGGAACAAATCCTACTAGCGTACGGCATACCTAAAGAAACCGTAGCGGCAATAACGATTCTCTATAGAAACACTAAAGTAAAAGTACAATCACCAGATGGAGATACAGAATACTTTGACATTGTAGCAGGAGTACTACAAGGGGACACGCTGGCCCCGTACCTCTTTATCATTTGTCTAGACTACGTACTTAGAACATCGATTGACAAAATCAGAGAGAATGGCTTTGAACTGACAAAGAAAAGAAGCAGAAGATACCCCGCAACAACAATTACCAACGCTGACTACGCCGATGACATAGCGATACTGGCAAATACACCTGACCAAGCCGAAACACTACTGCATAGTTTGGAACGAGCAGCAACAAGCATAGGCCTCTATGTTAATGCACACAAAACAGAATATATGTGCTATAATCAAACGGGGGACATCTCCACTCTAGAAGGAACCTCTCTTAAACTAGTAGACAAATTCACATACCTAGGAAGCAGCGTCGAATCAACCGAAAAGGACATGTTATATAGTCACATATGCAGATTCACATCTACATACATGCACATATATATGTAGCATAATTCACAGCGACACAACGATAAAGACGCAAGAAGGAAGACGCAGGAACAATTAAGATGCAGGAAGGAAGACACAAGAAGACTTCTTTAGAAAAATATTCACCTCTCACTTTATTGCAAGGGTTTGAAAGGGTTGTTGAAGGGTTGCATGTGAGAGGATACTGGAGACTGAACTTAAACTTCATATTTTGACCCCACTATTATGACCGTCACGTTGTGTCTTGTTCTCCTGATGTTAGGGTCAATTCCATCGGGGCTTTCCGAGGGCCCCCTCGGTCTGGTGTGGCCTTCCCTACCACATCTCTTCTCTAACCCTCTGGGAGTCTGCTGGCAACTGCATCGGGGGTTTCCGAGGTCCCCCTCGGTCGGGTGTGGCCTTCCCTACCACATCTCGTCTCTAACCCTCTGGGAGTCTGCTGGCAACTGCTTTTGCACCCCAAACTCAACTGAGTTAAATAATGACTCAACGCCCACACGATCGCCTACTGGATCTTTGAATCGGATGTTTAATCGTCATCAAGTGGAAATAACTGTCATGCAGTTCAGAGGTTACTCTCTTCCGGTGCATGACTGTAGTGGCACAATGAAACCTTCACCTTGTCCCATATCATAAGCCTTAATCCGTCCACGCGATCTCTTTCGATTACTGGCCGTTGGAATGTGTCACTTCCTTCCGGTGTATCACCTTGGAATAGCATTTTTAGGCCGGGGCGAGGGGTCAAAATATAACAGACATTGAAACCAGGTTAACGAAAGCATGGATAGCTATCAATAGGCTATCGATTATATGGAAATCAGACCTGACCGATAAAATGAAACACAGTTTCTTCCAGGCAGCGGTCACATCGATACTTCTGTATGGCTGCACTACATGGACGCTAACAAAACAGCTGGAGAAGAAGCTAGACGGCAATTACACAAGAATGCTGCGTGCAATCTTAAACAAGTCCTGGCAGCAACACCCCACAAGACACCAACTGTACGCCCACCTGCCCCCTATCATGAAAACTATTCAGGTTAGACGAACCAGACATGCAAGACACTGCAGGAGAAGCAGGGACGAACTCATAAGAGATGTACTCTTATGGACCCCCACACATGGCCGTGCAAAAGCAGGACGACCAGCACGAACATACATTCAGCAGCTTTGTGAGGATACGGGATGCTGTCCTGAAGACCTACCTAGGGCGATGAACGATAGGGAGGAGTGGCGAGAGAGGGTCAGGGATATCCGTGCTACCAGCGCGATATGATGATGATATATAGATATGTATATATATATATACAAACACAGTTAACTTAGATGCTTTTTTTTAATATATATATAAATATATATATATACACACACACACACACAACCCCATGGTCAACAAACATATCTAACTCTATATACTATGAAAGGTCCATTCTGTAACTACAGGTAACATCCATTTTAAATGATCGAGTTTTCTTTTCTTTCATTAAAAAAAAAAAAAAAAAAAAAAAAAAAGCGGAAGTTCCCCACTCATATTCAAGACCACTTTCACATGATGTAATCATGTATCCATGCTTGGCATGTCTCTCTTTGGGATTTTGGTATTGATGTCAATACATTTCCATGTAAGTTTTCAAGGCTTATCTTCATCAGACGAATTCACTTCATGTCCTGAATATGTTGCAGCATCCTATGAATCATAAATTTAGTGATTGCCCACTAATCACAATTCCTATCCACCATTGTGTTTGATATGCATTTGGTATTTTCACCAAAACTTTTTAACCAATTTGTACTGCTGTGGCCCACTCCCTCTTTATTATTTGGCGATTTATCTCTCAGATGTCTCCATTAGTAAGGAGAGACCTTTGGGGCTCTGTCTCTTTCATCTGTTCAACCTTGGTTTGGTTGGTTGGGTTTTATGGCATATCAACCTTTGTAGGTTATTTAACGCCAAATCCATTTTTATGAAAATAGTTCTATTTCAAACCATTCAGTTTAGCATAAGTAATTGTGAAAAACATTTCTATTTCAAGCTATTTGGTTTAGTCAAGCAGTTCTAATGCAGCTAATTCAGTTTAGTATAAGTACAGATTTTGTTTACACACAGTTAAATGTCAAAACAGTTATATATTAAACAATTCAGTTTAGTGTAAGTATACTTTCAATGTCAAAAAACATATCCATTTCAAATAATTCATTTTAGCATGAGCATGCAGATTAAATGTAAGTATGATTTAATTATCAAAAACATTTCTATTTCAAGTTATTTAGTTTTGTCGAACAATTCAGTTTAGCATAAGTATGCCATTAGTTCTATTTAACCTATAGATAGGGCCCTATCAGGTGCTACCATGCTGGGCCAGAGTTGACCTGGGAGCAATGGCAATGAAGGGGTGATCTACATTCCCCAAAGCCCCAGTCGTACTGGAACCTCACCATTAGATTGTTTAGTGTCATATCCAGGACACTCATTGGGAGGATCTTACCCCTCCACAGAGGTGCAGTTGGTGTATTTTACAGCCCCTGCTGACTGGGCAATGTTCAACCTTGGGTGCTATATTATACTAAAACAGTGCTTCCACAGGAGATATCCCTCTTTTCGCTGCTATAGCCTTTATGGTCTGATGCTTTCAATCCACAATCCCATTTCCACCTGGCCTGTATACAGCCCTGAAATATCTTCTAATATTCCACTTCTTTAGCCTAATTTGGAGGAATTCTGATTGAAACACCATATCCATCATAACCTCTTCAACTTGTCCTTGTTCAAGAAATACTTCAAGCTCTTCTAAAACTACATCCACTGTCTCCACTCACAACTCCTTCCATACTGTTAGTCGTTCAGGTCCACAGTCAGCAATTGTTAAGTATGTCCCTCCACAAGAGTGAATTATGTTGATGGCCAACTTTGTCTAGTTCCAATTTCACCAGGGAGAAGGGGTTGTGCTCACTGGGGTCAGGATCAGTCGTTTGGCATCAAACACAGCTTTTGACCACCCTTTTGACCTCCTCTCTTTAGGCCTATGGGGCAATTTTTCATATCAGATACAATGTTCTGTCCACTCCCATATGGGGCATACAGTGCAATTCCTTCAGTTTTGTGCTTCCTATATATCACACTGCAACTACTCCCTCTTCTGCCTCTTCTTGGATGGTCAGCCAACTCTCTTGTTATCCATGTCAGTGAATCTGCTTTATTTCTTTCTGAAAGCATCAACACTGCACTCAGCTTCAAAACCAAACTTGGTCAGTAGTTCTCCCAGTATTCAGTTTGTGCAGTTTGATGTGGCATATGTCATTGATTTTCCATGGTGAGAAACAGATTGATAAAAAAGTTGAAGGTATTGATCTTTCTTAGAAAAAGGGATAAGAAGTCAACTAAATCAGCCACATTTTATTTGATTTCTATTTTCTTTTAGAGGTCATATGTTTATTTTTTCCTCCCAGTCCACTCCGTTAATGTAAATTTCACTCATTCATTGTTTTTTTCTTTTTCTTTTGTTTTTCTATTGGATTTTAAGTAGATTAGATCATAGAAAGTTTGGAAGTATTTTGGTATAAGTAGGTTGTAAAGTATTGCATGAATGATAACTTCTCACCTCTTTTTCTTTCTTTTCTCCATTTGTTCATTCCTTCAGTCAATATGCTTGCTTGACACTTGACCAAAAATGGTCAACAACTGATTCTGCCATTTATTTACATAGCCACTTTTACTACTCACTATTCTTTGTTTTCTCCCTACCCATTATAACTCTAGATATGGCAGGTAACATCCATTTAAATGATGTAGAACTTTCTTTTCTTTCATTCAACCCACAGATTTATATATTTTAAAACTGAAAATCACCCTCTCTCGCATAAATAGCTCCTCATGACCTTTTTTCATTCTGTGGAATTTTAACCTTTTAAAAATACCTAAAAAAAAAACACACGCAACTTAATCTGAGAATTAATTTTTTATTTATTGCCGACTTTTTGTCTTCATCTTGGTAGTTTTTGTGTTGTTTCTTCTTCACTACGTTTCGGCCAAATTTCACCTCTGGCCTTCTTCAGGTGATTTAACCGTGACCTCGGATAGGAATATTGAGTCTTGTAACCATATCCCCAGTAATTACTGCCTTCCATAGTTGTTGTCTATTGCACCACGTTTTTGACCAAGTAAACCTCTGGCCGGCTTGGGTAGGAATTGAAACTGCTATCTTCTAACAATGCTCACCTGGAACTGCAGAGACTCAACGCCTTGGCGCAGCGGATGGAGGCGTTGAGTCTCTACGGTAATATAAATTACACTTTGTCTAAAGATCTGAAAATTGGACAGTTAAAAAGACAAAGGAGTTAGATCTTTTTTTCTTTCTTCCCCTCGCCTGTGCAATAGACAAAGTAATGAAAAGAGATCATTTTTAAAGAGAGCACACTATTTTGTGAGAATATATTAAGTTTTGATTTTGTTTGCAAAGAAGAAAAAGTTTAAAAAAAAAATATACTTCCAAACTTTAGTTTTTAATTCAATCTGTAATCTCAGTACAATATGTCATGGAGATTGCAGATTGAATAATAAATAATTTACTTTGATTAAGTAGTATTTCTATGATTGATCATCACTACTATTTCAGAAAACATGATTTAAAACAAAAAAATATAGCTTGTCTTAAAAAGTGAAGTTTATTAACATTTCATTTAATATAGAAATATTAAATAACCTAATTTTTTAAAATTAAATCCCTTTGTTCAGGTTTATTGTGATCAGTTTTGTACTTTAAGCAACAGCCTTATGGCTCATCTGATAAAGATGTTATCAGCTTACATGAATGATAGCTCCTCGCTTGAACACAACTTAAAAAAAAAATCTAATATAAATTTCTGAGTTTTATTACAATTCATGACTGTAAGATTATTTAATTTGATAAACAAGGTTCAACAAGATATTAAATGAAGATTAAATTTATAATATCTAATTTTCATAATATTAATAAAAATATAGGAACGGATCAGCAGCAAAGTTTATTTCAAGTAGAAAACAGATTGCTTTAGGAATTTTTTGATAGGGCTAGGATTAATGTATAAATGCTACAGCCTTTTCCTCTTCAAAAAAGACCCCCTACAGAAAAACAAAATACAAAAAAAAAAAACAGATTACAGAATTTCCCCTTTCATGTAAATATCTAAAAATAAAAATAATCTTCCCCTTCAGAAGTAAAAAGAATAAAATAAAATAATTCGACCCATCTGGTTTGGTTTCATGGCATATCAATTATGCCTAATCATGTTTATCGATATATATTAAATATATATGATTTGTAAACATTTTTTGTTGATAATATTTTTAAACGAAACTGGGATCATTTTTTTCTTGCACAAGGTTAAATGATTTCAAGTATTGCTATATAACAGTCACAATTTAACATCAGTTATTTGTTTGCACACATTTAAATAGATATACATATGTAAGATATTAGTTTGTCGGTAATTTCATTTTTAAATGAGAACTAAATTGTGTGCACTAGCATTGCTATTGTTTCTACATAGCTGAATGGTTTCAATTATTGCTACCTAACACTTCTAATTTTATTCAATAATTATCATTTGTTTGCACATAGGAAAGTGGTTATAATTATTCTAATCAACATTACTCATTCGTTTGCACAGTTAAATGATCAAGTAGTTCTATTTGACTCATAGATAGGACCCTATCAGGCTTTACCACTCTGGGCAAGAATGGACCTGGGAGCGATGGCAATGAAGGGGTACTCCGCATTCCATAAAGCTTCAGCATTACTGGAGCCTGACTATCAGACTGTTTAGTGTAATGTCTAGGACAAGGGTTTTGGGGAAGTGCGTCTTAACCCCTCTGCAGAGATGCAGTCGGTATATTCTACAGCCCCAGCCAACTGGGCTATCGACCTGTCTGGTACTTGTCTTTTCCATCACAAACTCTTCCAGAAATAGGTTATCTTTTTACATAGAAAGAAAATGTCAAAGTAAAACCCCTTATAAAATGTAACCCCCCTACCGAAAAAAATGCAGTGCGATTGGTTGGTTGGCTTTTATGGCAAATCCACCTTTGTAGGTTAATTAACGCCAAATCCATTTTTATACAAATAATCAGTTCTATTTCAAACAATTCAGTTTAGCATGAATACACAGTTTAATTGTCAAAAAGATTTCTATTTCAAGCTATTCAATTTATTCAAACACTTCTTATTCAAACAATGCAGTTTAGCATAAGTATGCAGTTTAGTTCTATCTAACATATAGACAGGCCCTATCTAGTGCTTCCATTCCGTGCCTGAGTGGACCTGTTAGCAATGGCAATGAAGGGGTGCTCCGCATTCCCGAAAGCCCTTGTATCACTGGAACCTCACCATCAGATTATTTAGTATCATATCCAGGACATTCATTGGGGGCAGGGGTCTTCTGCCGTCAGTGTATTCTATAGCCCCAGCCGACTGTACAAGTGGTGAGTATGAGTAAACTTGAATAGATGCCCATTTAACTACTAATAATGCTTTGTAAATTTGACACATAAATGAGACCCTAACAGATACTATAAATTCGGATTGGAGTGGGCCTGGGAGTAACGGCAATGAAAGGATATTCCACATACCTCCACTGGAACTTCACCATCAGGTGCAGTGTAGTGTCATACCCAAAATCATTGTTGGGGTGGGGCTATTACTCCTTTGAAAAGATGCAGTCAGTGTATTTTACAGCCCCAACTGATGGGGAAGTATTTGTTTTTGTGTTCTTGAGTATTTTACCTGATAGTTACTTCTGGAAGATGATTGGTTGGGTTTTATGGCATATCAACCTTTGTAAGTTATTTAATGCCAAATTCTGTTTATACTCATATGAAACCAAAGATTTCTTAACGAATACTTAGGTAGATAATATTTCAAATGAGCCAGAGCTCATAAGTTTGCCCACAATTAAATGGTTTCAAGTATTCCTATATAATACTAAGTATTCAATTTAACATCAGCAGTTTATTTGACACAGTTAAATGGTTATACATACAATGTGTAAGTGAATTGTTCGTGGGTTTGGCTTGGTTTGGTTTTATGTAATATCAAACATTGTAGGTTGTTTAATATCGAATCCTATTCATAAATATACATTAAATACATATGATTTGTAAACATTTTGGCAATAGCATTTTTAAACAAGCCCGAGCTCATTTTTCTTCAGTTAAATGATTTCAAGTATTTCTGTCTAATATAAATCATTCTTTTTACTTTTAATCATTTGTTTGCACACAGTTAAATGGTTTTGAGTATTGTCAAGTAACAGTAACAATTTAACATCAGTCATTTGTTTGCACACATTTAAATAGATATACGTGATATGTAAAAGATTAGTTTTTTGGTAATTTCATTGTTACTTTTTAAGTGGATGGTTGGTAAGTAACATTAAAAAGAGATTGAGCTCATCTGTTTGCATAGAGTTAAATGGTTTCAAGTATTGTAGTCATTTGTTATATCTTCTAGAGTGATGTTGGCAACTATGTGGTCTGTGTTACTATTCATACTTTCTATACAATAGGATCTTTGTAGAGATTTTGTCAATTCCTGAGCATTGCATTGTTTATTCATTCTTATAGGTGACTTTGTTCTTGATGTTGAAGGGATTGTATCGAATTTGCCTGAGGGCAGTTTGAATGCACTTCCTGGTCTTTCATCGTTCACTTTGGTGTTCATCTGTATTTTGGTCAATGGGAGCTAGTGGGTTGTGTTTAAGTTATTTTAGCTTTTTGGGAGACAATTTTTTTTTAGTCTGTCTTTGACAGATTTTTGTGGATGGATTGGATGAGATTTTGCACTTTTAGGAGGAGTGGTTTGTGTTTGAGTGGTAGATTCTGTGTGTTGTCGCTTAGACTATCTCTCATTGGATTTCTCTTCATTTTTAACTTCTTGTTGAGTTTGTGCTTGCTGAAATTCGGCCTTGTGTATGTTTTTTTTTAGTTGATCCTGAAACTCTGGCCAATCATCTGGTTCCAACTGGATCCTTTTTTCCACGAGAGCTCTGTATTCATTTTCTTGGTTGATTGGATCCACTCTCCGTGCAACAGAAGCATGTTTTCTCCCATAAAGGACCCTACTGTTTTCCTTACTTTCTGGAAGGACACATTCATCTTGGGTTTTACTTCAAGTATTTCCTTTTCTTTTTTATCAATATCACAAGATCTTGCATAAGCCGGATGGCTTTGTTGGCAGTTAGAACATCTGATTTCTTTTAACCAAAAATTTCTGCCATGTGGTTCAGATCCTTTTCATCGCACCTGACACATGTCTGTTGTCCTCTGCAGGCTTTCATGTGGTGTCCATATTTTTGGTATTTGAAGCACCTCAGGAGTGTTGAGACATACATCTCAACCCTCTCTAGACAATAGTCGATCTTCACCTCCTTGGCAGTATGGAGCTGATTAAATGTCAGGATGTAGCTGTTGGTTTGGATTTGTTTTTCACCTTTTCTAATGGAGATTCTTCTGATGTTTGTCATCTCTGCTATAGCCAAGGGCAACTTCCTACTTCTGATAACTCCTTTGGATGTGTTCAGTCTTTTGTGTGGATATGCTCTGCATTTGGTAGTGTGGAAAATTTTCATTTTGAGGATGCCTTTTGCTTGCCTCCAGCTGTTCACCTTGGCAAGCAAGTTTCCGTTCCTTGGTTATTTTCACGTTTTGTGGAGTAGCTCTAGTTGATAATACTTTTTCTATTAGAAATGGGGAGAATTAGGCTAGGCAGACCTCCCCCAAAGATTCAATGACAATGAATCTGAGGAAGTAAGCTGCCTCATTCTCTGAGTCTGAATCAGATGAACTTCTTTGTTTTTTGTTAGAAGACACCATAAGTGATGTTTAGTCTTCGCTAGCCCAATGCTCCACCACACAAGGAACAAACTCATTTGCCTCAATTCAGACGAGGATACAAGACCAGTATACTTGAGCTAGGAGTAGGTTTTTGAGCCATTGCCAATTTCAGGTTTTCACCAATGATCAAATCCCTATTCTCTCAACACAGTTGACCCTCAGCCATTGCCTTCTAGCACCTAAAAGGTAAGGGTTGGGAATTGGCTGCGAGTGCAAATTGAAAAGTACGATCAGGATCGAACATATAGATGCTAGGGCTTGACACAATCAGCCATTTGATTGGGTTGGACCTATCCAACCACCCGTCTAGCTCAGTAAGGTCCAAAATGACGTGTTGCAAGTGACTTGACCACTCGGATGTCGGGCTATGTACTACTCTACAAAGAGGATCCCGTTCTTAAGCATCATAGGTTGCCACCCATGGCAAACAGGTGGCTTCATTGGAGGAGTCTTACTCCTCTGCAGAGGTGTAGTCAGCATATTGTACAGCCCCAGCTGAGTGGATGCTCATTTGTTGAGTTAAATTGGTTTGTTGGGTTTTATGGCATACCAACACTTGTAGGTTAATACCAAATCCTGTTTATATATATATATATATATATATATATGATTTGTAAATGCATATTCTGTTGATAACATCTTTAAATGAGCCAGAGTTTATTTGTTTGCACACAGTTAAATGGTTTCAAGTATTCCTATGTAACAAGACAAATTCAATTTAATATCAGTTAATTATTTTTGCATAGTTAAATGGATATACATACATGGTTTGTAGATAAGTCCACCACTTAAAAAAAAACAAAAAAACCTAATTTGTTTACACACAAGAATTGATATTGTTTGCACACAGTTCATCATCATCATATCGTGCTGGTAGCACGGATATCCCTGACCCTCTCTCGCCACTCCTCCCTATCGTTCATCGTCCTAGGTAGGTCTTCAGGACAACATCCTGTATCCTCACATAGCTGCTGAATGTACATTCGAGCTGGTCGTCCTGCTTTTGCGCGGCCATGTGTGGGGATCCATAAGAGTACATCTCTTATGAGTTCATCTCTGCTTCTCCAGCAGTGTCCTGCATGTCTGGTTCGTCTAACTTGAATAGTTTTCGTGATGGGGGCAGGTGGGCGTACAGTTGGTGTCTTGTGGGGTGTTGCTGCCAGGACTTGTTCAGGATTGCTCGCAGCATTGTGTGCACACAGTGAAGTGGTTACAAGTATTGCTATTTACCACAAATCATTCATTTGCACACAGTCAAAGGGTTTCAGAATGGACCTAAGACTAATGGAAATGAATGAGGTCTCCATATTCCCCAAAGCTTCAGGACACTTGTTGGAGGGTGGATGGAGTTTTACCTCTCTGCAGAGATGCAGTTGATATATTCTACAGCTCCAGCCGACTAGGAATTGTATTAAGCTCTGTGATATTGTTAGTTACATCATATGTAATGGTTGGTTTCTTTGTTCAATTGTATGTCAACTTTCGTGGGATATTTAAAGTCATCTTATATAAATAAAAGTATATCAACAAATTTGTAGTACAATATTAAGTAGCAATATACTTCCCTGGCCTTGGCTGGGCTGTCTGGCATTTGTGCTGGATGGTGTATCGAAATCAATGGCAGATTTGAGGCCGAAAGGTCTCCTGTTTCTGCTGGGCCACCTTCAGGTGGGCCAGCTGCAACATTGACAGCTTTTCCCCCTATGTGTAGCACTAGACCTTGCTGTCTAGTTTAAGCAATAACCCGGAATCCGTGCCTGGACCCAGATTTGGTTCCAATAAACAGCTTGGCTCATTAGGCCTACATTGCACTGAGTGGGTCAATGAGCAGCACAGACTAGCAGGGTTCGAGCCTAAGCTCGTGCCCAACCTTCCCCTAAATCCCCACTATAATTGGCCTTCGGGTCATTGACCTTGTGTCAAGCCCTGTCTGGTGGGAGGCTGTGGCAAATACAATACTTCTCTGGCATAAATGTTGGCAGGGAGGGAATTGAAAGCTTGGTCTCAGGGGCCGTTCTCACCACCCAGGCTTTACCTGCTTTGCAGATTTGAGTTCATTGCTAGATGCCCCAAAAGGATAATGCTGATGGGGCCAATAATTTTTTGGACCAGCCGTGCATGAGTCTTGATTTGTGCATAGCTCCCCACTGTAAAATGGCCTTGTGCCCCATGCTGCCTTGATGGGAAGTCAGTTGAATACCCATATTAAGAGGCAGAATCTTGGAAGACGAGATCGTTTATTTAGCAAAAATATATTGGTCGAAGGGAAGGTTTTTTGAGACAAACCTTTGATTGGTGTACATTTTTACAGTCTTTCTCCAGACAACTATTCTATATTATAAAGCAAATGTTTTTCTTTGGGTGGGGGTGACTCAACTTTTTGTTCATAGGTTTGATATATTTCACTCCGGCAATATTTAGTTTTATGTGTGTAACATTATTCATAAATTTTGATGAAATAAATTTTTTGTTAAATCAAATAATGTTAGGTGAAAATCTAAGACTTATTTTTAATTGGGCATTACATGAACTTTGAATTTTGAATTATTTTAAAATTAAAGTCAGTTCCTGACCAAATACCTGTTGGAAATTTGTTGACTTAAACCCTTAAAATTAAAGGAGACATACCTTTTTCTTTCTGGCAAACGTAGTTAATTTAGACATGAGATAACTTCCAGTCAAATAACAAAGCAACACATCAGGACATCTATCAACACACAAGGTGTTTCATTTATTTTGTAACAACAACAACTAAAAAAAAAAAAAAGTCAAAGGGCAGGTAACTCACCCCTACAAAAAATGGTTTCAGGCAGATAACCTCTGGCCCGACTGTTATTTTTTACTAAAGTGAATTTCAACACTCCTCCTCACTTGCAGTCAGACTTGTTCAATAATTTTCCAAACACCTCACATTTCTCTTAGCTTCGCAAATTGTGAGCTCAGAAGTGCTATTGTCAACATATCAGCCACCATGTTCTTGATTTCACGATATTCAAGTTGAATAGCTTTCTTTTCAACTTGTGCACGGATATAATGGAACTTAATATCAATGTGTTTTGCTCGTCCATGATATTGTGGATTTTTCGCCATGCATATTGTGGATTGGTTATCCTCATATATGAGTGTTGATTTAACTGAGGTTTCATTGAGATCATTTTGAAGACGTTGCATCCATACAGCTTCTTGTGTTGCACTTGCCAATGCTATTTATTCTGTTTCAGCTGCAGATAATGCCACATATGATTGTTTTTTGCTTCTCCAACTGACAGCAGCTCAACTCAATTTAAATATATAGCCTGAAGTTGACCTACGGTCATCCAAATCACTAGCCCAGTCTACATCAGAATATCCAATAAAATCCGTCACCTTCTTGTCATACAGCAACCCATAGTTCCGTGTACCATTTAGATAACACATGATGTGTTTAATGGACTTCCAGTATTCCATAGTAGGCTTGGAACAAAATCTGGCAACATTACTGACAGCATAGGCAATATCGGGTCTTGTTGAAAGATATAATAGACTTCCGATTGCTGTCTGATACAATTCTTGATTGAATAACTTGCTGTCTTCAATGGCTTTGGTTAGCTTTGCACCATTATTAATTAGTGTTGCTGTAGGTTTAGCATTTTCCATTTGAAATTGTTTCAAGACTTCTGCTGTATATGCTGGTTGTCCAATCCAGATCTTTCCTGACCCTGGATAAGCTATTTTGACACCCAAGAAGTAATGGAGTTTTCCCATATCCTTGATGTCAAAACTTTTAGGGATGCTTTTAATGATTTCTTCGATATGTGTTGAAGATTTGCTCGCCAGAATTATATCATTAAACTATACAGCTGCCATGAAGATCTCTTCTCCTGAAGTTAGTGTGTAGATACAAGGATCATTTTCTAACTGTTTGAAATGCATCTTCTTCAGCTGACTGTTAAGGGCTTCATTCCAATATCTTGGCAACTGTTTCAAACCATATAGGCTTTGATTCAGTTAACAGACAAGATGCTCTTTGCCTTTGACTTCAAATCCTTCCAGCTGCTTCATATAGATGTCTTCATTTAACTCACCATTCAAAAATGCCGTGGTTATGTCCAACTGGTGTAGTTTGAGTTCATGTTTAGCTGCCAATGCTATAACAGTTCGAACTGATTCGAACCTTACAACTGGAAAAAAGGTCTCATCGTAGTCAACTCAATGTTTTTGAAGAAAACCTTGAGCTACGAGTAGAGCTTTGTGCTGTTTCATGTTTCCACTACTATCATATTTTCTTTTGAACACCCACTTACTTCCAATAGCTTTTCATCCACAGGGTAATTCAGCATGATCCCATACTTTATTAGTATTTAGGAAATTTATTTCACTTTCCATTGCTTTCATCCATTCTCTTTTCTCAGGACTGGAAAGTGCTTATTTTACTATTAATGGATCATCCAACCTGTGAGCAATGTATGCCCATTCACCATACTGATCTGGAACTTTTCTAATCCTTGGTGATCTTTAGGGTTCTGTAGCCTCTCGTGAATTCTCATCATCATCACTGCTGATGTTTTCACATTCAACCTCCACTAATTGTTGATTTTCAACTTCTTCTGTCCCCAGTTCACTTATAGATGCTCTTTCATGAAATATGATATCTCTGCTATGGAAGACTTTTGATGTGTCTGTATCAAAGAGTCTATACCCTTTAACACCAATGCCATATCCAAGGAAGATGCTCTTCTTTGCTTTAGGATCCATTTTAGATCTTTCATCTTTTGGTATATGAGCATAAGCACTACATCTAAAGATGCGTAAATGATTAACATTTGGTTTGTAGCCTTTCCACACTTCATATAGTGTCATTGCTTTTGCGGCAGTTGTTGGGCTTCGGTTTCAGACATATGAAGCTGTCGATAGGACCTCAGCCCAAAATTTCTTAGGCAGCTTCGAATCTGACAACATTGCTTGTACAGTTTCAACTAACGTCTGATTCATTCTCTCAGCTACTCCATTTTGCTCTGGTGTTTTAGGAATGGTGCACTCATGGCAAATACCATTCTTTTTTAAGTAATCTTCAAACTCTTTTGAAGTGTATTCACCACCATTATCAGAGTGTAGTGTCTTGATTTTTTCACCACTGGATTTCTCCACCATGGATTTCCACTCCAGGAATTTTTAAAAACTTCACTTTTGTTTTTAAGAACGAATATCCATACATATCTTGATTTATTGTCAATAAATGTAACAAAATATTCTGCTCCACTGAGTGATTTTGCCTCTAATCTTCCACAAACATCACTGTTTTGAGCAGTTTTGTGGCTCGCCTACTGCCAGATTTTGGAAATGAAGAACAGTGATGTTTTCCATCCACACATGGCTCACAAAATTTTATGTCCTTTGTTACATCATAGTCAAGTCCATTTACTAGTTGATCTGTTGCTAGCTTCTGTAAATTTTTCATTCCAAGATGATCAAAACGTCAATGCTAGATCTCCTCCTTTGTGTCACCACTCGAGCATATAGTTGCTGCATGGGTTGTTCCCTGTTCATCAATACAGTTCAAGTAGTACATGTTACCAACTTTTGAACCTGTAGCTACTACATTCCGTTTTTCATCTAGAAGATGACAACATGACTATGAATGTAAACGATTTTCCTGATCTGGTAGCCTTAGACACACTAATCAAGTAGTAAGATAACTTGGGAACATATAGTGTCTCAAATAATCTACACCTTTGTTGTTTTTCGTCAGATATTCTCACATTTAAATCAACAGTCCCTATCCCAAATGCTTTAACTGAGTGTCCATCACCGAGGGTTATATCCTCTGCTTTATCTAATTTTTTCATAATGATAAACTTATCAATAACATAGCACATATGACATATCGCTCCAGAGTCCACGATCCATGACCTCTTTTCATTATTATTGGTTATTAATGCATGGTGAGCAAACAATCCAACAATATGTTCGTTTTTAGAACAACTAGGCTCCACTTTCGTTTTTTTCATTAAGAGAGCTTTCTTCTTTGTATAGTCCCTTTTTACACTTTCTTTAGAGTTTTCTCCAAGTAGACGACAGTTACATTTCAGATGTCCAAATTTACCACAGTGAAAACATTTTGGTCCCTTTTTGTTGATATGGTGTTTTGATGTCATGGCTTTTGATTCAGCACCACCAGTTTGTTTTTCTTGCATTTTATTTTCCTCGTATAGCAGTCGTTCTGTGACTAAGGCCCATTTAGGTACATCTTGACTTGCTTCAAGTGCTGTCAATAACATATAAAATTCAGGAAGGCTAGCCAGGAGATGTACTACTATATTTCCTCATTAAGGGAATCACCGATAACAGATAACTCATTGAATGTTTCTGTCATCAATTTGATGTGATTATGAACAGAATCACCTTCCTTCAATTTAAGAGAATATAATCTCCTTAATGCTAGTTTGTTAGCCCACGTCTTCTGAAATTGGTCAGCTAATTTTTTCCATACTACTTCTAGATCGTCTGGATCCCCAATTAGGTACAAAAGTGACGGTTCTAGAGAGAGTACAATCGTTGCCAATGCGCGATCTTTGCATGATAAATACTTCGCATGTAATCCCATTTCTGTTCTAGAACCGGAAACAATTTCTGTTCCATTAACAATATTCCAAACATCATCTCTTATTAATGCCATTTTGCATTGTACCTTCCAAGTAGCATAATTTGTCCCATTCAGCGGTACAAGATTAACAAGTTTTGTCTCCATCGCTATGTTCAAGAATATTTCAATTACAAGTAATATAAAAGATATTTAAATCATAAACGACACAAAAACTTCTTCTGAGAACGACAAATTAAAGATGGCGGAAGTAGTGTGCTTGACGTGACTTGCGCTTCCTAGGCTCACGCTTTCTGGGCCCATAACCTTTTGTTGGGAATTTGTTGACTTAAACCCTTAAAATTAAAGGAGACATACCTTTTTCTTTCTAGCAAGCGCAGTTAATTTAGACGTGAGATAACTTCCATTCAAATAATGAAGCAACACATTAGGACATCTATCAACACACAAGGTGTTTCAACAACTAAAAAATAAACAGAAAGTCTTAGGGCAGGTAACTCACCCCTACAAAAAATGTTTTTGGGCAGATAACCTCTGGCCTGACTGTTATTTCTGACTTAAGTTAATTTCAACAATACTAAACTTTTTTCCTCACTTTCAAAACAAATTGAAACTTTGATCAAAATGTCTCAAAAGAAAAATAAAAGTTAATTTGTCTCTTCCCCATATTCTTTAAAAGTGCGAATATATTTTTTTGTTGGCCCAACGATAGAAAAGTAAATATTATAAAATGAATAGGTCCGTAAGTAAATTTGGTTGTTAAGATTTTTATTACTTTGCTTTATAGTCGTTTTCTACTGTGAATAAAAGAAAAAAATTCAAAGAAAATAAATAAATAAAATTTCATAGATAAACTCAAACCTATATTTATCAGAACCTAACATCTTTCTCAAGCACACAGAACTAAACTTCACCCACAAATATATACACAAACTACCTAACATTCAAGTAAGAAATGTAAATAAAACCATGAAAATTATATATATATATATATATATATATATATATATATATATATATATATATATATATATATATAAACACTAACACAGAGAGTAAATCCTTGTAAACATATTAAAAAAAAAAACACTTGTTGAGGCCAAAAGGTTTTCATGAACAATTAACAAGACCTTCACAGACGACTATATCCTGAAAATAAAAACAATCAGAACCCTATCAAAATAACTGCCACAATGAAAGCCAAAAAAACTGCCCTCGCCATTATTAACCTCCGAAAAATGACTATAAAGTTGAAACACTTTTAGAGTTAAGTTACAAAAAAATGAAAATTTCTAATACCTATTCACTTTTTTTCTCATTTTTTGGTAAAAGTTATTTGTGAATTGACTTTTTTTTACAGAAAACTCAAATATCCAGTTAAATATTACAAATTATTCTGATAAATAATTTATGGTACTTATGCATCTATGTTACCGCAATAAAGCCAAACTTTCATGAGCGTTTCCGAGCCGATAACGGGAAGAATCGCAATATTTTGAAATGCCTAGCCAATCAAATTTAAGCAAGCAGACAATATAATTCATTCAATTTGTTGACAAAGTTACGAGAACAGTATTATTCAAATAATTTTAAACAACATGAAATCATTGCAGCTAAGTGACAAACTACAATCTGTGGAAAAGTTGATACAATTCTGCCAAGAAAAAAAAATGGTTCTTATGTACTTATTGTACCGGGCTATTTTTAAATAGCATTTTCAAATTAGATTAAGATGTTATGATATCTTTTTTTTATTAAATTGTTCGGTGAAAGAACAGAATAGTTACAAAACACCCTCCCCTCCTCATGTTAAGAATGGGTTTCTAAATAATCACATTATTTCAGGGTGGTACAATAAGTGCATAAGTACCCAAAAACTTATTGGCAAAATTAAGTTTTTAAAAAAAAATGAGAAAAAGCTATGCCTGGAGATGGTCTTCATGCGTTTTGTTGGCATATTCTGATTCTTTCTGTTATCAGCCCAGAAATGCTTGTGAAAGTTTGGCTTTATCATGGTAACATAGATGCATAAGTACTTAATTTATTTGATTTTTATATCAACAGTCAGTAAAGAATATATATTTTTTTAAATTTCATACTCCTTGAAAGACATTTATTAAACACCAAATAATTATGAAAAACAAAGTCTAACCTCTTTCATGAATATAGGATTAAAATCAAAAATCCCGTCAGATTATTTAACCTTAATCTTCGCTGTTGACAAGTGAGAAAAGTCTTAAAAGACAATTCCAAGAATCCATGATGTCGCATAACTCCTCCTCCTCCCAAAATGTTGCTACAAGACAAAAAATCACTCGGCTTAATGGCTTTTGAAAATTCATTACTTTTTCTGCAACATTAAATGTACTTCTTGTTTATGTCTTTAAGCGTAAGCTTCAAACTAAAATTCAACATTTGTTTTTAAATGCTCGATAGATTAAACTTTATCAATATATATTCTCATTAATAACTACCAGAGAAAAATATTAAAATAAATTTTAAAAGTGTAAATCTCTACATTATGGTAAGATCAAGCAAAACTGTGGTTTAAAAATAAATTAACTGTTAAAAAAAATACCTTACACTTAATGATAAACTTGTTTTTATTTATTTTTTTTCATTTTTTTGGTGTCACAGTAATACAGAAAAAAAAAATCAAGTTAATCATCAAGCGTATTTCAAGCTTTTAGAGAAGAATACATTAACTTTAAGTGAATATGTAGTTTGAAAGACTTAAATTGCTGGAAAGAAACCTCATATGGCAGCCATGTTGTTTAGTTAATTTCCTAAAAATAAACTTCTAAGACAAAGATTCCTAAATTAAATTTTTCAGCAGTAACTTTTGGATCTAAAAGTTCGTTTTTAGAATAAATAAAAATAATATAATATATATGACAATAGAACTGAATTGTTCAGTGTATTTTCTTTTTGATGAAAATGCTGGTCTTTTTTGTCGGCCAAAATGATTTGGTTATGTATTTGTGCCTTGCTTCCTGTCCATACACAACATGTGAATTTTCCGTTGTTGATTTAAACGCTCTTTCCACACCTTGTGAGGGGGCAGGTAAATTTGGAAATTTCAATTCTGTTATATTCTGTAGAAATTCTAGTTATTTCATTCCTTGAAAAAACCTCTGCAAGTGTAGGTTCACAAACCCCATTTTGTGAGAGGTCAAACAAAGTTGATGAATTTGTGGCTTGCAACTCATATTTCATAACCTCTTATTGCCACTTCTCCATGATCTTAATGCATATTTTATTGGTGGTAAAGTGTGCATATCAAGTCCTGGATTAAAAAAACATGTGAAGATTCATAAAAAGGGTTATCTTCTGGTCGGTCCCATTAATCTTGATCGGAATTAAAACTGCATAGTCATATTTGCTTTCAGTTTTGTAAATCAACAGTTGGAATTAAGAGTCACCTGAAAGCTCGTGAACAGGAATTAATTATTATGTGATTTGGCATTGTCAAACACAGTTGATTCTGCCTTCAACCCACTGAATGTTCTGCTTGAAATATCCTGAGATTACGCGAAATTATCCACTATCTGCCTACATGCTTTTGAAGATCCGGACAATGAATCACATGCTAATCAGAGTCACCAGTTAGCAAGTAGACGAATGCCACTGTACAATTTAATAAGTAAAAAAGTCCACTCCCAGAAACAGAGTACAAACACGGCTTTTCAAAAACAACATTTAGTATATATAAAAAAATGACATTCAAAATTTTTTCATTCAAAGTTCTCACATGAATGATAAATTCTGTTAGAGACCATCAGTTACAAGCACAAGGCTTAGTCTATCTTCTGTCTTCTATACTCAGGGCAGTTTGGTACAAGGCAATCTTAAATGGTAGTTATGTTTGTTTTTCACAGCGTCGTATTTGGATGTTTTTCTCACTTTCTCTACTCAGGGCTTTTTGGTACAAGGAAATCTTACGTCGGTTATGTTTCTTTTTCTTCCCAGCATCGTTTATGGATGGCTTTCTTAACTCAGGGCTGTTTGGTACAGGGTAAATAAAGCTCAAGGCTTTGGGAGCTACACACTGCGTCCCTTTCTACCTTCTCACCTAGTTTGTATGTGGGTCTGTACTATAGGGGGATATATTGTTTTGGTTGATTGTTATTTGAAAAAGGCATATGAAGTAAATATGTGTGAAACGACGCATACAAAAACATATAAAACAAAGCAGTACAAACAAAATCAAATTTATATATCAACAATGCATTCAATGAAAGATTTCAAAACATTACTAGTGTTCTAATACTGTTCTTTAAATATTCCTGTGTGTGTGTGTGACTAACACTAGTACTACAAAAAAGGACTATTTAACAAAAGTGTCCTATGTGTGTTGACTAAGTATTTCTACTGTTTGTTTATTTCTGTGGTTTGACGAAATTTCTGTGTTCGAGGCTGGAAAAAGTTTCACTGAAAGTGTATTACAAGGAAGAGAATGGTTGCAGAGAGTATACATTTTCGTGGCGGTTGACTGCTGGAAGTCAAATGTAAAAAAGTGGAAGAATGTGTCGATTCTGTTAGTTGAAATGGAGAGAGAGAGTGTTCTCTCTGGAAGTTACAATGGAAAGAGAATGAGTGTTGGAAGATGAGAGTATTTCTAGAAATCTTTGTTGTGCAGTAGGCTCCAAAATCCCGGGACAAAATTGAAGTTGCAGATGTAGTTGTGAGCACTAACCATGTGGTTTTCCTGGCCAATAGTTTCCCGAGACTGATTAGTTTACTGACGCCCGCCATCTTTGTTTCAGGAACAAGTGGCATAACGTCCATTTAAAAATATAGGAGTGTAAATCCTATAGTACTCGTTCTGTTCTTGTTCTTGATCTCCTTTATTACTATTATTCCCATTAATTTATGCGTACTCATAACAGGTTTTGGGTCATCCTGTGGGTGACTTCAAAAAACTACCAACCTTTGGCTAAATTTCGTGCCGAATTCCACTTCTAAATTTAGCTTAGAAAATCGCTTTGAAACCATAACAATAACCTTTAGCTATCAACGCTTTGTTTTTAAAATTCCCTTTGTTATCAACCTAACTCAGCCCTTATGACAACTTGCCCTCTGATCAAAGCATTTGTGAATTCTTTTTCATAATAACAATTCCAGTGATAAAACAAAACATGTTTTTTTCCTACACTACCCTTGGAAAATCCATTATGTTATCGTTAAATCATGCAAGTTACCTCTGCTGATACTCTCGAGAAAAGAGATGAGTTTTTCTGGGACGGGAAGTAAACAGACGGCCATACTTGTTTATGGGAGAGTGGAATAAGGACGAGTGGGTAAAAGGCGTCTCTCCGTATACTGAGTGTTGTAGTCTCAATTCTTTATATCTAACATAGGTAGCAGAGCTAAATAACACGATGGCTTCAAAGTATTTTGCTCCACCCGCATTACTTAAGGATAAATACAGTACATGGAAAAAAGAAATGCTGATTTTGGTGTTGGTCACATCACTGGATAAAACAAAAAGGGCACCTATAACATTTTTATCAAGAGTGCCAACCTCACCCTTGATTATGAAAAATTGGTCAAGGCGACTGTTAGCGAGTTAATGCTATCTTCCACGTCAGGACAATTATGGAAGATTATGCATAAACATTCTTTTGATGATTCATCACCCAATACTTCACCTGTTGTGGTAAAAAACGAAATGGATATTATAAAATATGCAGAAAATAACCAAATGAACCCTACTGAAGTATATTATGGTTGCTCTTCATATCAAGATGATACGCGTTTCAATAATTGGCGAGGAAAGATAAACCGTGGTGGAAGACGACAGGGCGATAAGAATAAAATATGCTCCACTAAAAAAAAGAAATTAAACCCACTAGATCCATCAGGCAACATTACTGTATGTTTTAATTGTGGCTGCAAGTTTCACTGGTCTTATGACTGTCCTTACGTTCATAGTAGCAGGAATAAACATGGTGGCAAAAAAGAGAAGGATTCTTCCGTGGCCCACCTTGTACTTATGAGTCAGCAAAAATGCAAGAACAATGGGAACACTCTTTTGGGTTAGACGCTTGGCTCTGCAGTTCTAGATAGTGGTGCATCCTGTACCGTTTGTGGAACAAAATGGTATAAATGTTTTCTTGAAACATTAACAGATGCACAAAAGAAAAAAATAGTAAAAATGAAAGAAATGAGAACCTTTAAATTCAGTGATGGAAATAAACTGAACTCACTCTACAAGGTGATTCTACTATGTGTTATTGCTGATATTGCAGTCAGTATTATCACTGATGTTGTAGACTTTGACATCCCACTTCTCTTAAGCAAAGATGCCATGAAAAGAGCTGGAACTTGCCTCAATTTTGAGGACGACAGTGTTACGATGTTAAAAAAGAAAATTCCATTGAGTTGCACATCGTCTGGACATTACTACATTCCTATTACCAAACCTCTACCAGACAAACGTAAGTTCAAACACATACTTTTTATTAAAGAAATCTCTTCTAAAAATAGGGCAAAAAAATTAAAATTGCAACAAAGTTACACAGACAATTTAGTCATCCTAGTAGTAAGAAATTATGTAACTTAGTTAAAAATGCAAGAGTGACAGAGCCTGAATTTATGAAAATTTTGCAAACACTCCCAAGTTCATGTGAACTATGCATTCATTACAAAAAGACTGAACCTAAACCTATTGTTGGAAATTTTAATATGGCGTTGGTGACATGTAGTTCAAAATCTGGGATTTCTAAAAAGTCTTTATATAAGCCGGCACCCAAGAAAAAAATCAAGGCCAAGCGTACAAACAGAAAGCCATTAGCGCAGGGTCAGCTTGTTGATCTCAATAATCCGAGATCAGCAAAAATCAGCAAGAATGGGATGAAATCATTACTTATTGGTACTCTAGAATGTAACTTTGACACTCCTGATGTTCAAAGAAGAGAAACAATTTGTACTCAGGAAAAGCATCTATTTCTTGTAGACAATATGATGCTGAAGTTGATGACAAACTAAGTGAATCTATGAATGAGAAAGAGAATCGGAATAAAGAGGATTCACTTGCAAAAGTTATTTGCCATGCACAACATTCTACAAAGAAGAAATTGCTTGGAAAAAGTCCAGGTCCAACTAGCTAGAAAAACCCTCATGTAATTGTTTCGGCTACAGAAATAAAATCCAATTTTTCTTTCTGCAAATACAACTTTGCTAAATGATATGAATGCTACACAGCTTCATTTTGATTCCAGTGACAGTGAAGAAGATTTAGATAGTAAAAAAAAAAACCTATGCCTCTAGAAAAACATATCTCAAGAGCAAAACGAAAAGGCAGGATTATTCCTTCCCATTACATGCAGTCGGCTCAGAATTTTTTTTGCTGATAAAACCCCCCGTAAAGAAAAACCCTAATAAAAGTTACAATGTTACAACGAACAGAGGCTTCGCATGGAGATGGCTATTTTGAGAGAGATGCTTAAAAGAAAAACAATTGCAGAGATCTCTTGGGTACCAACTAACACACAAATTGCCCATTCCTTGACAAAGAAAGGAGTGCCTTCATTTAAGATCCTGGGGTTCATATCTGAGCCGAAAGAGTCCTCTGTTTAATGTTGTTACACTCTCCTATTTTCTTTTGCAGAACTTATGCCCTACAGAAATGAAAATAAAAAGGGGGAAGAACTGTTAAATCATGCAAGTTACCTCCCCTGATACTCACGAGAAAAGAGGTGAGTTTTTCTGGGACGGGAAGTAAACAGACGGCCATACTTGTTCATGGGAGAGTGGAATAAGGACAAGTGGGTAAAAGGCGTCTCTCCGTATACTGAGTGTTGTAGTCTCAATTCTTTATATTTAACAGTTATTACACATTCATAATGTATTTCTCTATTCTTCTTAAATCCACTTTGAGTTCTTTCTTTTTTCTATTAACTTTTAACTCAAGACAACACATCAAGTCATTTCAGAATTAATTAAAGATGGATGGCCCTGATCAGTCACATTTAACTGTGGCATGCAAATAGATGTAGTTATGGAGTTCAAAATTATAATTGATTGCAAATTAGAATAATTATTATGTTTATTGTCTAAGACTAAGAACTACCAAAAACTACAAGTGATAAATTACAAAAATTCTATCGGTCATTCGCTTGGTTACTTTATTTTAGGACCCCTCCCTTCAGAGGTACCAGTTACTTTTTACAGTATCAGTTTCTCCCTAAAGAGACCTATCCCCCCACCTTTTCGGCATACATGTCCGTCAACTAAACTTTGACCCTCCCACAAGACATGTCTTCTTAACAAATACTAAATCTTAAAATGTGTCTTGAATGCAAAAACTGCAATGAAATGAAATCATTGTCTATTTGTAAAAAAAAAAAATTTCTTTTTTCTTTTCTTTTTTTTTTTTTTAATACAGTAGACACATTTTAATTGAGAGCATTAGTCTAATTCATGGCAATTCACTAATGGTTTAAAATATCTGAAAATTCTTTGGGGTTTTTTTCCACATGGAAATATCTGAATGTTGTTTTCTATATCTAACTACATAACAAGATCCACACAAATAGATAGTTTCTGACAATCTTTCTATTTATACCTATCAATGATCATAAATCAGTCTAACTCATTACCTATCTCACTATATACAGGTACGATAAAAACTTATCAGAATTGTCTTTCATTCCCAGAATTCAACAACACGAAAAAACATTGAGAAAGAATTTCATTAGATGCAGATGTCACTTGCAGACATTTTTTTTTCTTCTGAGAGATGACCAAATCAATTGACGGAATTTTTGTTGGTCTAATAAATCGGTGCACATTCATAAGGGAAGAAATTTACTTCAATGTAACGAATTGAAATAATTACAGCCGATTAGACATTTCTGAACCGCCAAAGACAAATTTAAATTGCCAAGTTACCCAGTCATCAAGCGTCTTTCAGCTGTCTACAATGAAATAATTTATTTTTCAAAAGTAAAGTTATTTGGAATTTTCATCATAAGAAAATGTAGGTATTTTGACTTCCTTTTACAGTTTTTTTTTCTCCAGAATATTCTTGGTAAAGAAAAGATTAATAGGAAATAAAGTAATATTTTAAAAACAACAAAAAAGAAAACACAATTGAAGTTTTTATCTTTTAGAAAATAATAAATATACATAAATTAAATCAAGTGACTTTAACTTTTTGAAAATCAGTTTAAAAAGCATGGCATTAAAATTTAAATTTAAACAAAAACCCAACATTAAGCATGAAAATTACTTTTGTTGTTAATTTTTCTTTTCTTTCCAAATTAAATTATCCTTAACGAATAAATTTGAAACCAGGTAGATTTTATTTAAAATAACAAAATTGATTTATTCATACATTTTAAAAGATGAAAACTTCAATGAGTGACAATTTTTCAAAGTATATTTGATTTTGATAGATGAATAATTTTAGAAAAACTAAAAAGAACAAAATCACCGACAAAATTTATGAAAATTTCATTAAAATCTTTTTTGTTGTTTTTCCTGTTGTTATTGTTATATTTGTATTCACTGGTGAGATTAAATTTTAAAAGTTTTTCTTTATTTATTTACTCTAGTATTAATTGTTATATTTTCTGGTATATTAATGCATATTAATGCACACATTAATTAGTGACTGTCAGTTTCATTGTGTGTCCCTTATTTCTGGCCTTGTGCCACAAATAAGCTAAGCTTAGTAAATGACTAGTTCCTATTGAGCACTTCTCGTACTTCCATAGTGTACTGGTTTGTAAAATAGACTAGCAAACCATTCATAGTTACTTCAAGTCTTAGTAGATGCCTCAAACTTCTGACTGTGCCACAAATAATCTAAGTTTATTAAATAACTATTTTCCTGTCTATTGTTAAGGGTTAAATATGAAAATGTTTTTATTGATTGAGGATTAATACTTCCTTTTTTTCTTATTACTGTCACAATTTTTTAATGTTTAGAAATATATAAAAATAATAATAGTTAATAGCAATAAGAATTATAATGTAATAAGGAAACTTCATTGTCCTGATGAGTAGAGTGTTTGCCAATGGTCCCAGAGACTGGAGTTCAATCCCAGGTCGAGTCATACCAAAGACTCAAAAAATAGTACTTGATGCCACCTTGCTTAACTCTCAGCATTATAAGGTAAGGATCAAGGTAAAGTGGAACAATCCAAGGAATGGAGTAGCACCCTCCTCTACACCTCTGTGTAGTTGCTATTTAAAAGGGAGCCTTTGGGTCACCTTCGATTAAGGTCGCTAACTTTACTTACTGTCACTTGTTCTCTGGGAAAGGCTAGTAGTTTGTAACAACATAAAATATCTGATAGCTAGTGAGACAACTCTTTGAACTAACTAAACAACTGTTGGCAACAGATAAATTATCACTCACATGGTAGATTCCCATAAATAAACACTGTTACCTCAATAAAATGCTTGGCAATAAGCACCATAGGTTAAAAACAAAACAAAAAAACTTTGATCTCGAGTAATGCCTCTCAGACAAAATGCTTTGCTTTTCTAAAAGGACCAGACAATTTCCTTGAAGAAATCTTAGTTTATGACCCTCAACTCCATTGAGAAAAACCAAAAGTAAAAAAACCTAAAGAACATTGAATGGAAAATATCCCTGCTGGATCTGAGTATAAATCCACAGTATTATGATCCACTAAACTCACAGACATCTTGTTTTTTTTGTTTTTTTCTTTCAAGAGATGAACTAAACAAATAAATTGATTGTTTTTTAACAAATGTCAGGAAATTATATAAGGATGAGAGTGACTGACTTAACAAATGTTTGTGAAGCAATAAATTGCATCGAGAATGATACTTTGTCAAGCTTTTTGAAAATAAAGTAAAAATGTTGATTAGGAAAATGGCTTACTTCTTCAGAAGTTAAGAAAGGTAAAAACATGTATTGTTTCCAAACAATTGCTTCTTCAGCTTTAATTTTCTTTTTCCCTCCATTTTTGGCCTTATGCCATGTTTGTAAAAGCTATTACAATAATGTCCTAAAAGAAAAGATAAAGCTTGGAAAAAAGTTAAGAATTCTGATTGAAGCAAAGAGGGAATGGGCCTCCTACTGTTGCAAAAATATTGCATGTGCATGACTTAGAATGCTCCAGTTTGCTGCCCTGAAGGCTGGCACCTTATATTTTCCAGCAGCAGATTCTGCATAGATGCCGAATGCAGATACGCACCTATCGAGGGTGAGGCAGCAGCAATTGCGTGGGCATTAGAGAATTTTTGGATATTTGTAATGGGTTGTCCGAACTTTATAGTGGTTACAGACCACGAACCACTAAAGGGACTATTCGGAGATAGGGACCTCAGCAAAATCCCCCCCCACGATTATTCAGACTAAAAGAAAAAACCTTCAGGTACAGATTTACCATCCAACACTGCCCTGGGAAGTGGCACAAACCTCCGATGCTATTTTGCGCAACCCACCGGCTATCTTGCAGGCACTCTTAAATGGATTCCCGACTGAACACTCCCAAGTAAACATCATAGAGTCTGATAACATGAATGACTGGGTCAAATTGACAACTCTATTTTCATCATTCGGGGCAAGCGACAATGTAGCTCTCATCTCACCAGACACTATCCATGCAGCTGGACGCAGTGACCTGCAAAACAAAAAATTAATAGACACCATACAAAACAGATTTGAGAAGACATGCAACCTCACTGCACCCGAGATCCGAGAGTAGTGGGAAGTGAGGCACCGCCTCAGCATGGACGATGGCTTAGTGCTCTTGGACTATAGGATTATCATTCCCACTTCCCAGCATACAAATGTACTACATAGTTTACATTCCACATACCAAGGCGAAGTCAGCATGAAAACCAGCGCTAATGAATCAGTTTATTGGCCAGGGATGAACACCTCAATCCGTAACACCAGAGCAAGTTGCATGTTTTGCACAAAAATTGCCCCTAGTCAAACAAAAGAGCCAATCAACATAACACAATCTCCTGATTGGCCATTCCAGCAGATTGTTATGGATCTCTTTTATGTCGGGAAACATGGATACTTAGCATGTGGCGATAGATTAACAGGCTGGCTGATCCTATATCACCTAAGCCACAGACAAGCCAATGCATCAAGACTTATCTCAATCTGCCGAGACATTTTTCAGAGCTATGGTGCCCCTGAAGAACTCAGCAGTGATGGCGGACCACCCTTCACATCCCTCCCATTCACACAGTTCTTACGAGACTGGGCTGTTAAATACAGATTATCATCAGCCGCCAACACAATCTAATGGTCGGGCAGAGCTTGCTGTCAAGTCAGCCAAGAGAATTATAAGTGGCAACACAGGAGCACAAAGGTCGCTGGACATGACCGCGCAGCAAGAGCCATTCTCCAATACAGGAATACACCCATCCAAGATATTGGATTATCCCCTGCTCAACTGCTACTCCACCACCGACTACATGACTTTATATGATCCCAACCCACCCTCTACAAGTCACACACAGATTGAATAGCTGCAGCAAAAAATCGCAAGATAATTCTATCTCATTGGAATGCCCATCTCATAGAGCAATACAGCAAAACAACACACATCTTATGTCCCCTTCAAAAGGGGTAAATAGTAACAATGCAACGACCTACAACCCGCCAATGGGACACAACAGGTCACTTCGTCAAAACACTCCCCAACCACCAATACCGTGTCAGAGTTGATGGATCAGGTAGAATCACCTTGAGAAACTGCCAATTCTTCAGAAAACTCGAAACACCAACAACCCCACCCCACACTCCTAGCACCACGCCCAAGACCTCTACACCAAATCCAACACCTCTTAAACCCAATACACCAGTGCTACAAACAATGGACACTGGAATAACATCAAACACTGCTCAGCCATCTACAATGACTCAGACAAAAATCCCTCGGGTGTTGTCCAGACTACTTCCACACAACCAGCCAGGTTTAAAGGAACTCATACCTCCCTAAAGACCACTACCCTTGCGCGATGGTGGGGAAGGGGAAGTAGAAAAATAACACATACCTCCGTAAAGCGTCCAGCTGGCAGACAAAAATAAAGCAGGTCGTAGCTCAGTGCAATCTTTCTTTCAATGCTAAACTGATGCTGGTTTATATAATGAAATACCTTCACTCACTTACCAGCAGCCAACCACAATCCATGCAATAGAATCACCCACTTGTGCACAATGGGATGCTCCAAGGCACCATAAATAGCTCCCTTTCCTCAGTCACGGCAATTCTTAGCTTTCTGTCTTCACGACTGATTGCTCTGAGTTAACGTGACTAATTACTCTCGGCTATCGCAACTAATTGCCCTACATGACCTGACAAATCCTACACCTTGTGTGGAAAACAGTCATAATGTATTACGTTAGAACAATTAAACTGAAAACCAGGAAGAAAATCAAAAATAGGAAAAAATTTTTAATCTTTTTTGTATTTTTTATATTTGTATTTGCTGGTGAGATGAAATTTTTTAAAGAATTTGTTTATTTATTTTCTTACTCCGGTGTCAATAGTTACATTTTCTTGTTTATTTATGCTGACGTTATTTAGTGAATTCCATTCTCACTGTGTGCCTCATACTTTTGGACTTGTCACAACTAAGCTAAACTTATTAAATAACTATTTCCTATTGATAGTAACAGTGAGCACCTCCCGCACTGTTCTGGTTTTTTAAATAGACTAGCAAACCATAGTAGTAAAAATAATGAAATAATAACAATAGTTAATAGCAATTAGAATTAAAATTTAATAAAGAAACTTACTGTCACCTGTTCTCTAGGAAAGGGCACTCGTTTATGAGAGCATAAAATATCTGCTGATAGCTTGTGTGACAACTCTTAGAATTAATTAAAGGGCTGTAAGCAAAAAATAAATTATCAGTCACATGGTAGGCTCCCATAAATAAACGCTCATCCCTTACCCGAATAAAATGCTAGACAATTAACATTTAAGGTCAAAGAAAAACCCTTTGATCTCGTTTGATGCCTATCAAACAAAATGCTTTGCTTTTCTAAAAAGACCAGACAATTGTCTGAAACAAATGAAAATTTTATTCCCTTCTGTCCCTGGTCCTTGTATCTTCGACTTGACTTTGAGTTTTGCAAAGTCAGTTTCATTTCGAATTCTGAAATGTAAACGTCGGGAAAAAAAGTAAGTCATAAGATTTAAGATTGAAAATAGCCATGCATGATTTAAGATATAAATCTGCAGGATTATTATCCACTTAAAGACTTGGTGAGTACGAGACAAAAATTTCTCAAATATTTTAAAAACTGAAAACAAAACAAAACAAAAAAAATAACAAAAAAAAAAAAAAAAAAACGAAACATAAAAACAAATCAAAACAATCCACCTCTGTGAACCTTTCATTTAACAATAATTATTTACAAGTCCCTATTCGGTTTTTACATTAACATATATTTATGTATTTACAAATACTTTTAATGTTTGTGTTCATTTTTATTGTTTAACAATTTTGTCAAAAGCCTAATGATTCTTACATTCTAATTAACTCTTGAATAAATATTGACTATATTGTATGAGAAAGATTGTTCGTGGCGATTATATATCTGAATCCGTTTAATATAAAATGTATTTATAGTTGAGAGATATTGAATTAAAAATCTGATAACCAAACCCATCTGCTAGAGAATAAGGTTAAAGAAACTGGTCGGTAAATACTTTCTAAATGTATTAAACTTTTTTATTTCGTGATATTATGATTGCTGTTTTCTACATTGATGGAATCATTTCATATTTTCAAAGATTTTACATATTACATTGATAAAACCTTTGTTTGATGATAAATATGTTAATATTTCCGGATGTTTTCTATCTGGTACCATTCTTTACTAACATCCAACTTGGATAATAACAGTTTTATGTCCTTAGATTTTACTATTATATCATCCCTAATTTTTACTATTCTCATAACAAGTTTCCTGTAATGGATGAAACTTTTAAAAAAATGAACAGATTGAAAAAGTATTGTTCTTACACTTATTGTTTCCGTTGGTGTGTTTGTCCATTCACCTGTCTTATGTTTTTACTCTATGTGCCTTTTCGTGAATTTTATTTTTGAATTTACATATTTGAATAATACTTTTCAATTTTATTTTCATATTCCAATTTTTCATTTGCTTCCATATTTTCAGATTGTTTTTGCTTAGTTAAAGCATTATGACACTTTTCCATAAAAGGTAGAATTCTACATTTTTATTTGTTATATTTGCATTTACTGGTGAGATTAAATTTTAAAAGTTTTTATTTATTTATTTACTTTGGTGTCAAATGTTACATTTTCTTATATATCACTGCAGACGTTAACTATTGAGTTCGAGTCTCACTGGGTGCCCCATACTTCTGGCCTTGTCTCATGACTAAGTTTAGCCTTCCAAATGAGTATCTACTATAAATAACTGTGGGAACCTCCTGTCGTGTAATGGTTTGTAAAATAGATTAGCAAACCATTAATAGTGAGCTTGAGTCTCAGTGGGTACCCCATACTTCTGGCCTTGTTGTATATCTAATTGTGGGGTTTGAAGGTATTTAGGAGGTCAGGGGCTAAGGGCAAGGCTGTGTTGTCGTAAGATATCTGACTCCATATTTTGGTTATATTATTTTACCCCACGTTGACTGGCTGGCGCAATGCCTTGCCCAAAGAAAGTCCAAAAGAAATATACAAAAAGAAAAGATAGAAACAGATAAGAGATGAAAACATTTCTTCCATACTTTCCTTTATTTACTTGGTGAATGGACTAACCAACGCTACGTCCCAAGCCGTAGCGTGGTGCTCAAAACACCAGACAGCAAAATGATGTTGTTGGTTCGACGGACACTTCCTGACAAGAGGTCGGTTCACAGAAAACCTGAGTATTTATCTCTCTACACCGGCTCCAAATTCGCTACTCCAAAATCCTTCTAATTTTGGCATGACTGCTTCCCATTGGCTACTTTACTTTTTATTATTTTTCTTTTTTTCTGATTTTTAACCGGATAGATGCATGAAGCCTTATGCGTGGCGACGCGTTTATACATTTTGTATGTGGCAGCCGACAAGTCAATATCCGGTTGGGAGTTTTATTGTTAATTCCTAAATCCCCACATAATCTAAGGTGTTTAAGGGATGAACATAACTGTTTTTTATCGATTGGGAATGAATATTTCAGTTTTTTCTTGTTACATTAACTTAAAAAATGTATTGCAAAATCATTTTGTGTTATGACAACTTCCGTCCCTTTTGCTTATATTAATTATTTATTAAGCTTTATAAGTTGTAGCACAAAACCTGATAGATAGAGCACCCAATGAGACTTGAACGGTTCTTCGAGGGCTTATCCCTCCTTTTTTCCCCTGCCTCATATTACTGTTTTCTTCGTGTTATGTTATATCCTCCATTCAATAAGCTCTGTTGTTTTTGTTTCTTCTCTTTTAGGAACTACTTATCTCGACGAATTGGTATACAAGTCTCATTGTTATTAAGCAAACCTAGATATAAATTTGTCCATCTTTCTATCTGAGAAGAATATTGAATATTCTCATAAATAGAAACTTGATTCTAAGTAAGTTAGTTTTTCATATGATCATAATTTGTTCTTAAAAAACAGTATGTTATAAAAATTTTGAGATTACCTTCAATTCTACTTATGAAGTCTCAGTAATAATGGAGTTTAATGTACGTAAGCATTTATATAATTCTTAAGGTAAATTAATATGCTAATTTTATCGAAATTTGAAAAACAAAATGGGAAACAAAAAGTTGCTTTCGAACTAGAATTTAAAAAAACGTTTCTGTAAATAAAGATGTGTTCGTCCACCTAAAATGAATGTGAGGTAAGACTGGATATACGTGTGACAACGCGACTTTTATTCTAAGCTAAGAATGTTTGTGTTGTTATATATTACAATAGATATATACAGATTATGGCCTCTGGTAAAGAGAGGGCACTGTCAGGTTTCTGTCCCCTTTTGCCGTAATTTTCCCAGAAAATAAACACGCAGTAAGTGGCTGTGTTGTGGTTGTTTATCTGTCGTTTTCATTAATTTGATTTAGTCTTTTGTGGTGATTTCATGACTTGAAACATGTCTGGAAATACACTTCAAATGACGATGAGTAACGGGATGATGCATTCGTATTAAAAAGTAATGAAGAGTTGGAAAAAAACTACACTTGAATTTCGTGGTACGGACAAAATGGCTCTACTAGGTACAGTGAAAGAATGGGATAGTGCGAAAGAGGATTGGACACATTACACCAAAAGAGTGAAATTTTTCTTCACAGCTAATGATGTCTCAACAGAAGGTAAGAAACAAGCAATACTTTTGTCAGTAGTTGGTGCTAAGCATTATGCAGTCCTTAGAGGACTCGCCGAAAACAAGCCGGAAGAAAAGACGTTTGAGGAATTATGTACCTTAATGGAAAGGCATATCAGGCCAGCCCTGAACGGAGTTCATGAGAGGTTTTTATTCAACACAAGAGATAAAAAGGAAGACAAGTCAATCAGTGAATATGTGACCCTATTAAGAAAAATTTTGGAACACTGTAACTTCGAAGAAAAAGTAAATGAGCACATACGTGTTCATTTAGTGGTAGGGGTGAAGGATGAGAAAATACAGGAGCGGCTACTTGGAGAGAAGACGTTAACATTAGAGAAGGCCATTGAAATAGCAGTGTCAGTGGAATCGGCCAGGATGTACTCAAGGTTAATGCTGGGGACTTCGACAAGCGAGACCGAGACACTAATTAACAGGCTACCAGAGGCAAGTGTTACCGTTGTGGAAGCACTACCCATCTAGCGGATAGATGCCATTTTAGAAGCAAAGTATGTTTCAAGTGCGGGCGGACAGGACATACACGGTGGAAATGCAGACAAGAGGAGGAGAGGTCTTCTACTGGTGCATCAGCTCATAAGAAAGTAAAGAGAAGGGCAGTTAACAAAATGGACGAGAGGCACGTGGAAGAAAACGAGATAGATCTAGAAAAACTGGATCTAAACACTGTTGCTGTTTGTCAGATACCACCTGTTCTTGTGGAACTGTTTATAAACAAAAAAAATGCACTCATGGAAGTAGACACAGGTGCCTCATGCTCTGTGATGAGTTTGAATAAATTCAAGGAAGTGGGCCAACTTCAAGAGTTAAAAGAAAGCTCGGTGAGACTGAGAACATACACCAGCGAGCTGGTGAAGCCATACGGGACCACAGTTGTTGAAGTATCCCATGAAAGGACAAAGAATAGTCTACCTCTACTAGTGATGAAGGGTAATGTGCCAACGTTGCTAGGACAGATAAAGGCAGGGGTGGAAAAAGAGCTGGATTGTCTGGAAAACCAGGAAATTTTTAAAAGAATGGAGTATTCTTGGTGGGCTCCCCCTAATGTGCCAGTTGTCAAGAATGACAATGGAGACATTTAGATATGTGGGGATTATAAAAAAACGGTAAATGCGGTGGCACCTTGTGATAGTTACCCAATACCATGAACAGAGGACATATTCACTACGCTGAGAGGTGGTCAGAAGTTTAGCAAACTAGACTTAAGCCATGCCTATCAACAATTAGAGTTGGATGAAGAAACTCAAGAGTTGTTAACAGTAAACACCCATAGCGGATTATACTGGCCCACCAGATTACAGTTTGGGGTGCATAACGCAACTAGAATCTTTCAAAGAGAGATGGGTAAGAAGTTGAAGGATATTCCCTTTTGCAAGGTACACGTGGATGACATCCTGATTTCAGGTTATGATGATGCAAGTCATCTAAAAAATCTGCAGAGCATATTTACTGCCTTGGATAAGGTAGGACTGAAACTGAAGAGGAATAAATGCAAATTCCTTCTCTCGGAGGTGACATATCTGGGTTTCAAGATCAACAAGGAGGGTGCAGCCCCACTTCCAGAAAAGGTGACTGCCATGACAAAGGCTCCCCCATCCAGGAATGTTACGGAGTTAAAAGCCTTTCTTGGGGCAGTGAACTACTATCACAGTCATTTACCAAATTTATCGAGCATGCTAGAGCCACTTCACAGTTTAATGAGGAAGGGCACAGTGTGGAGATGGGGAGCCAGCCAAAGGAAAGCTTTTGAAGAAACAAAGAAAATGCTATGTTCTGCACCCCTTCTAACTCATTTTAATACGACCAAACCCATTCTAGTACAGGTAGATGCTTCTCTTTATGGATTGGGAGCTGTAATGGCTCACAAAATGGAAGATGGGAATGAGAGGCCAGTATGCTACCTCTCATGAATGCTCTCTGATGGCGGACGGAATTATGCCAATATTGAAAAAGAAGGGTCGGCCCTGGTTTTTGCTGTAAAAAACTGCACCAGTACTTGTATGGGAATAGTTTCAGAATATTCATGGACCATAAGCCATTGTTGGGACTGTTTACAGAACACAAATCTCTTGCCGCTGCCAGGGTTCAATGATGGGCTCTCTTCCTGGCAGTATATAACTATGAATTGGAGTATCGTGCTGGGTCCCTCAATGGAAACGCAGACTGCCTCAGTTGTCTCCCACTTGGTGCACAAGAACAAGATGTAGCTCCATCCACAAACAGAGTACACATGATGAACCTGGTTGATATTCGAGTGACGGTGGCAGCAGTAAGATCAGAAATGAAGCGAGACCCCATTTTGAGCCAGGTGTACGATTATACAATGAAGGGCTGGAGCAGCTATGGTTTGATTGAAACATTGAAGCCCTATTTCAGCAAACGAGAGGAGTTGACATGTGAGGTTGTAGCTATACTATGGGGAAGCAGGGTTATCATTCCATCCAAATTGAGGTTGAAGGTATTGCAGCAGCTACATCAGACACACATAGGGATTGTATGTATGAAGGCCCTTACTCGAAGTTATGTGTGGTGGCCAGACTTGGACATGGACATTGAGAGGACCTGCAAGGCTTGTGGGACCTGCATGCTTGATCAGAACAACCCCAGTAGGGCCCCCATCCATTGCTGGGAATATCCAAATCAGCCTTGGGAGAGAATCCATATAGATTATGCGGGTTCATTTTTGGGACATATGTTTTTGATTGTAGTGGATGCTTACTCAAAATGGACAGAGGTATGTGTGATGAGAACATCTACTGCTACAGCCACGGTTGAGAAGATGAGAGGAATCTTCGCAACACATGGTTTGCCTGTGTTGGTTGTGAGTGATAACAGTCCTTGTTTTTCTAGCCAGGAGTTCAAAATGTTCATGAAAAACAACGGAATATGACACATTTTCACGGCCCCCTATCACTCATCCTCAAATGGGCCAGTGGAACGCAGTGTGTGCACATTCAAGGAAGCACTGAAAAAGATGGAGGCAGGTAGGAAAGTAACACTTGAGACCAAGGTAAGCAGATTTTTGTTTACATACAGGACCACCCCCAACACTGCCACAGGGATTCCCCCAACTGAACTAATGTTCAAGCGGCGATTGAGAACTGCTTTTCATTTGTTGAAGCCTGACACTTATCAAGTTCTAGGCTACGAAAATGGAATGGAGCAGGGAACGAAAGTTAGGGCACCCCTTCGAGAATTCAAGGTCAATGATTCAGTGCCACTACACAATTTGGGATCAGGTCAGCAGTGGATGGAAGGTACCATAACCAGACATTTGGGGGCAGTGAATTTTGAAGTGGAGACAGATGGAAGATTGCTGAGGAGACATACAGATCAACTGTTGAAACTTCCACCCAGACGAAAATTGGAAGAGATACCTGAGGTCCAGATGGACAACACCACAAATAATCCAGAGAAATCAGTTGTGCCTGAAATTTCAGGAGAAATCCCTGAACTGGAGAGCATACAAATGGATGATTCTGCAACAATGACAAGAGAACTGACAACACCCTCAATTCGCACTTCAGGCCATTTACGCAGACCTCCAGTCAAGCTAAATGATTATATCTGTAGTCATAAGTAAGATTGGAGGGATGTTAAATATTACTATAGATATATACAGATTACAGCCCATGTTAAAGAGAGGGCACTCTCAGGGTTCTGTCCCCTTTTGCTGTATTTTTCCAAGAAAATGAACATGCAGTAAGCAGCCATGTTGTGGTTGTTTATTTGTCGTTTTCACTAATTTAATTTAGTCTTTTGTGGTGATTTAATGACTTGAAACATGTCTGGAAATACACTTCATGTGTGAGTGTGAGAGAGAGAGCGTATCTGTGTGTGAGTGCGTGTGTGTATGTCAGTGTGAGTATGTGCATGTGCGTTTCTCTGTGTGTGAAATAGGAGAAATAATATGAAATAGATTATGATGTGTCAAAACATTCAGTCACCCTGTCGACAGGGCTTAGAAATTCTTTTACTCTATTCCTTGCTGAATAGTAAGCCCCCCACCTCACAAATAAAAGGGGTGACCTGGATATGACATTAAAGTGCATCTGTTTGTGAGATTTCAGTTAATGGGAGTGTAGACTACTCCTTTGTTGACAGTCTACTCTGACTCGGAGTGGTATTACTTGTTTGACTTTTATCTATGTGTCATATTGATTTATTTGAAAATTATTTGTATTAGATTGGAATACTTGATACCATGTAATGTTGTGTAAATCATTTGTATTAAGAATAGTTCCTTGAAGTTATAATTGCTTATTAAGGATTATTATTATTAGTTACTTGAAACTATATAACTGCAAACAGATAAATATTATTAATTAGGAATAGTTATTTGAAACCATGTAGTTGTGTATAAATTACTGGTATTAGACAGGAATATTTTTCATGATACAACTGTGCAAATTATTTCTATTAGGTAGAAATACTTTATATCATATAACCGTATGGCAAAAAAAAAAAAAAAACGCTTACAAAACAACCAAATATAAAATAGAAATATAATATTAGGCACAAGCTTTTCTAGGGTCCATGCATGAAATAACCTTAGACAAGTTGACATGCCATTAACATAAACCAATCAACCAAAAATTCAAGGAATACTATGTTTCCAAGGAAAAAAAATCTTAATAAATAAAATTAGCTGTCTTGATAATAATGACAGAAATTGCCAAAGGAAAGCCACTTGCCAAAGAATTTAAATGTTTTTTTAAAAAAAAGAAAAGATTAAAGTATATCATAAAAATCTATTTTTATGCAAAAATACAATATTTTGCTGTCAGTTAGTCAATGATATTCAGACAGATTTCTGATTAATTGAATCATTAATTACTGCATATTAAGTAAACCTTTCACTTTTAAAATTCATCTTACTGCTACATTGATGTTGATTGATAAAACTTGTATTATGCATGTAATTTATCAAGTATGTATTTAGTTGTGTTTCGAAGAGAAAATAGACTTGCATTCTGTCTCAAACAAGATGGTGTCATAGGGTCTTACAATCATCATCTTGCTTTGGTTTACATGACAGATATTATGCGAAGAAGAAAGCAAAATCAATTCCAGTGGTTGGATAAATATTGATATCTTTGAAACATAGAAGCATGATATTGTATATTCACATTACATTCTAATGTTCATTATTAATCATAAATTCTTCATATCTTCGACAGTGATTGACAAGCCAAAAAAACAATGTAGTCACTCTTATGATCCCTCCCACAAGACAAGAGCCATAAGTTGCAACTGACAGATTTAACAGTATCCCTTGAAAAATTGCTAAAATAGTTACTTGCTATGGCTGACTGTTACATAACTCAGGATGGGTGCTTTTAATATTGAAGGTAGTGTGATGTTTATGAAAATCTAATCCTCAGGCCCTCACAAGCACACGCATAGCAATGTTTAAAATAAGAAAGATTTTCCCATTTGACAGCAATCTACTTAAGATACTGAATTACCTGGTTCATGTTACACACCATATCGACCAGAATGTAATTAAACATAAGCCATTACAGCATTTGATATCATATGTGAATATCAAGCCAAGGAAGGACACTGAAAGTAAAAAAAACAAGGACAAAACAATATTGATAGACACATCATGTACTGAATGTGCAATGGGATTAGCAGAAAAAAAAACTTCAGTAAACCAGTTTCTAAAGTCAAAAGCAAAAGAAAGCTGAAGACAAGCATAAAATGCAGACAAGAATGGCAAGAGATTGTTGTAGAACTAGTCCAAACAAGAGCAGTAGCTCGGTCCTCAGACAATTGGGTATCCTCAGTTGACTAAAAATCACAACACATGCAAATAGCAGTCCTTCCTCAGTATACCTCTGGTCGACTCGTTCATTCTGTCAGTCAAAAAAAGCAGTCTGCAAAGAACAACAACCACCTGCTCCTGCTGGTATGTTCTTTTATGCAAGTTCCGGCATATAGAAATTTACATGCTTTGTAGATTTTTTCTCGTGAGAGATGAGATCGGCCCACTATAACCTCTGCCTCCAGAAGTGAATATATTTTCTAGTGCTTGACATGCAAGGCATAGTCTTATACGCTTTGATCCAGGAGGTAAGTTTCTTCTCTTGCTACAGAGATATATTATGGTGATCATGAAAGTTGGAACATAAGAACTCAGTAGTGTAAGGTAAATACTCCAACACTGATACATAGACAATAAAAGAAGCAACTATGAATAGTATTCAGCATGTAGATGACATGTAAGTATCCAATGTAATAAAGAAAAGCAAGAAATAATTATATATATATATATATATATATATATGATAAAAAGGTTAAAACTGAAGACAATATAGAAATAAAATGTCTTTCTCGCCTACTCTAAAAAAGGAAATCAGATATTTGCATTTCTTAAAAAAAGCGGTTGATATACTTGTAGAAGATATAGCAACTGTATTTAATACCTGACCCTTAAAAACTTGGGGAGGACTGGACCAGATAATAATAATAATAATTTTGAAAAAGATATGTCAGTTTTCATTAATAGCAGTCAGTTAGGACTACTATCTACTTGAAATGTTTATCCTTCTGTACTACATAAACTAATTTTGCTTGACATTGTATATTTAGTTGCTATTTATTTATTCATTTGTTTTTATACCTCCTTGGCCATGTCTTCCATCTTCTCACATAAACTTTAAAATAAAGGAAAGAGACTCTTTGCACAGAAAATCTATATGCAATTGCGTTCCTCCTCCACTTTCCTCCTTCTCTCTCTCTCTCGCTCTCCTTTTCACTCTCTCTGTGCTTCTTCCTTCGTTTCTCTTTCACTTTCTTTCCTGCTTCTGCTTCTCGCCGAGAAAAAGACACCCGAAAAGAAAAACGAGTCGGTTTTTACTTACGTCACCTTACCCATAATCCATTTCCTTAGCCTATAAAAATTCCGGTCAGGCGCCTTCTCTCTTTTTTCCTTTAATGGGCTGAAGGTGGATTATTGAAACAGCGGTGAGTATTTTTCTTTTCTTTTCTTTGTATCAAATCACTGACCTGCACGCCTGACACAAACGAACCCTCTTTTGTCGAGAGCTGCCGTTAGTCCCACTTTCATGTCCAGCCCCCCCTCTGGTATCAAGATCACACATGTGGCATGGCGGACGTGGTCGTTTGTTGCGGGCACTCCTACGAAGGGCGATTGTCTGGACTTCTTCACCTGAGCTCTCTGAAGTGCCATCGGAACTATCGGCATCAGCGTCGGGGTTCGTGGTCGGATCATCAGGCACGCGGGGCATAGGTCGGATCCACAGTTCATCGTTGGATGATTCACCACTGCCACTACTTGCCAACGGATTCGTGTTTAGGGCGGGCCGGATGTCCCTCACAGGGCGTGGAGTGCCATCGACCAGTACGGCCTGCTCACTGACGATGCCGGTGATTTGTCCCCTTCGAAAACGGGTTGTGCACCGGCTATTGGGAGGCTTCACCCAGATGGTGTCCCCTAACTCATACGGCCCTCTTGTTCCCTGCCAATCAGGCAGACGCACGTCAATGCCCTTGATGCGCACTCGGTACCGATGGATTGCATTGGTGGGTGCACTCGCAGCAGTCACAGCATCCTTTGGCGTTGCATTATACCTATAGACCGCTTCCGTGATCGTGCACGCCTTCCTAGCCGTGATCATCTTCACGCTTTGGTAGCACCGCTCTGCAATGCCGTTGCCACTCGGCACATACGCACATCGGTGTCTGAGCCTGATCCCCCACTTGTCTACGAAACGCCTAAACTCCATGCTGCAGAAGGCTGTGTCATTGTTCGTGAGGATCTCTTCAGGTGGCCCCCTTTCGTAAAATATGGACTCCAATTCACGGATGACACTGGAGGAGTCCTGTCTTACTAACGGGCGCCAAATCGCGAACCTCGTCGGTCCGCAATCTATTAGTGTGAGGAAGTTCTGGCTGCCATAATGGGTTACGTCCATACCCAGTCAGCTCCAAGTCGTGTCTGTTCCCAGCTGACCCTTCCGTCATCTAGCCGGGGCGGGGTCGATTGACTGGCATTTTTGGCATTCCTTGACCACCGCTCTCACTGCACTTTTTGACACTGACGGATTGGTCAGTTGCACAAAATAGTATGTCTGTCTCACTCCGGGGTGCCCACTGTCGTAGTGTATCTCCCTGATCTTGTCCGCTGCCTCAACAGAGGCAGCACATAGTAACGGTACTGGCCCAGCTTCTTTCTTCATGGCGTCATACCATCTCTGTGGCACTCAAGTGAGCCTATCAGCAAGGTTGCAGTTTGAGGTGACAAGTACCGCATCCACAGACAGATTGTACTCCGTCACCAGCTTTCTTATGGTCTCTAGCCTCCGTCTGATCAGCATCTCGCTGGCCGCCTTGGTGCGCACCCTGGCCTTGCCTGTCAGTGTGTCTGATATCCAGTGGTATACGCATAGCGAATCAATGTGTATGCGTAATTTCCTGACTTTCCACTGGAGTGCCAGGTTGACGCCTTTCATCACCGCATCGAGCTCTGCCAGGTTGATGTGAGCAGTGTCATTCGTCGGTCGCAACCAGCAGACGTCCTCAACCGCAGCTCCATCCTTCTCCAACAGCATACCAATCACCAGAGAGCTCGCATCCACCCACATGTTCAGTTCGTCTCCCTGTACGCACCAATCTCCTTTTGCGGGGTCATCCTGCTTTACCCTTGCGATGGTCTCCTTCACCATGCAAACCAACAGATTGTCCGTTGTTTCGTCGTCCCAGCCTTTGGTGACTGTGCTTGCTCTCCTTTTCATGGTGCCTGTTGCCGCACGAGTCCATCCACACACTGGTAGGTGCCCCACAAGTTTTCCACACAGGGAGAAGACAGCTCGTCTCGTGAAGACATCAGGTACTTCAGGAACTGCTGTTCTGCGCCCCCACTTCAAGGTCCCCCGCTCCTGTTGAACGTTCAGGCCCAAGATATGGGTGTCATCCTCCAAACATTCTGGGTCCTTGCAGATCAGACCAAACTTGGCCAGTTGGGACCTTACGCGTGATGACGACACAACGTCTTCGTTCACGTATATGTCATCAAGGTACACCGATGTCCCCTCTTTTATTGTTTCTTGCTGTGACAACACAGCATTGACGATGGTCTTCATTATTTGGGGTGCCACGTTCAGCCCGAAGCCCAGTCTGGTAAGGCAGTACCTTCTGCTGGCAAATACCCCCATCTGAAATGGCCACATCATCTCGCTGACCCGGACCTGCAGGTACGCTTTTCTTAGATCCAGCAGGGACACATTGGAACCCAGCTGATGGCATTCTCGTAGCTTGCTGGCGCAGATGTCAGCATCTGCCGTGAATGCATCAACATGCGTGTTTAGTTCATGGTAGTCCATCACTGGCCTCACTTTTGCTTTGTTGTGCTGAGCAACCGCCATCAGCGGGATCAAACCTTTGGGTGGTCCAAGTTTCTTATAGGGGTAAGGAATTAACCAGCCATCCTTAATCCATTCGCGGAGCTCCTCTTCGTATGCAGGCTTTATTTGGTCGGGCACATGGTACTCGGCTACTCCGTTCCGCAGTTTGGCTGGTTCCTGATTTTCTGACCACCTCCATGAGACAGTTTAAGCCTTCTGGTGCGGGTCAAATTCGACACTAAAGTTAGGCTGGTCAATCCTCAGCGCTGCACACACCGGGGTCTTCTCCTGAAACTGTACTGCCCCCGTCTGCGTTATGTGAACACCACCTAGGGCTCTGATGGCATCATAGCCTAGAAGCAGGTCAAAGCTCAGTGGTTTTTTGAGCGCTACTAGTACCTCGACGTTGGCCGAGTTTCCAGTTCTTGTGCGGATGTTTACTGCACCCACCCCGCAACATGTCCACGTTTCTCCACTGATGGTGGTCACCCTGACACCTTTCTCCTTCCAAGTATGGCAGAGGCCCGTGAACACTATGGTGCAGGAGCAACCGGAATCGAGGAGTGCTCATTTAATTTTTGCTTTGGGGAAAGGTTGACGCCGGCACTTTGCCCCCGGTCCCATTTCCCGCACAATCCCGGGCCATATGTCCGGTCTCATTGCACCGGAAGCAGTGAACAGCTGTCAGTCGCCGCAAGCAGTTCCTCGCAATGTGGCCCTGGCCACCGCACCTATAACACACGACCCCACTATGCGGGCTAGGCCCCTGAGACGGTCTGTCCTCACTCGGTGTGGATTGCGCAGCGGCGATTACCGGATCCCTCTGCTCGGAATTGTCCTTCATCACGGTCCTGGCCCGGTCTACCAGGTCTTTAAGGGACAACGAGTCTATGTTTGAGCTCGCTCGCAGGAGCTGCTTTGCTCCGGTTGGGAGCCCCGCCAGAAATTTGTACACCAAGGCCCGCTCGGGCAGCCCACTGAACAACACCGTCAGCTTCGTTAGCTCAGCCAAATATACATCCACAATTTCGCCTGGATGTAATGCTCTTGCCTCAAATTGCTCCCAGGCAGTGGCAGGGTCGATAGCAAATGCTTTGTATAGTGCTGCCTTGATCCTCTCATAACTCTGTTTTTCCTCAGCACTGAGCTGTTGATACACAGCGAAAGCCCCACCAGACAGATGTAGACGAATCACATGTTCAATGCTCTTTACACCAGACAAGAGACAATGCAGTTCCACTTTTTGCGTTCCTCCTCCACTTTCCTCCTTCTCTCTCTCTCTCTTGCTCTCCTTTTCACTCTCTCTGTGCTTCTTCCTTCGTTTCTCTTCCACTTTCTTTCCTGCTTCTGCTTCTGTTTCTTGCTGAGAAAAAGACGCCTGAAAAGAAAAATGAGTCGGTTTTTATTTACGTCGCCATACCCATAATCCATCTCCTTAGCCTATAAAAATTCCGGTCGGGCGCCTCCTCTCTTTTTTCCTTTAATGGGCTGAAGGTGGATTATTGAAACAGCGGTGAGTATTTTTCTTTTCTTTTCTTTGTATCAGATCACTGACCTGCACGCCAGACACAAACGAACCCTCTTTTGTCGAGAGCTGCCGTTAGTCCCACTTTCATGTCCACAATTACCTCTCATTATTCTTTTTAGTGGTGAATCCTCATTTCTCTAATCCCTCTATAATTAATCCTTACCTTTTTTTTTTTTTTTTTCTATCTCATCTTTCTTTATTATTGCTCCAATCACAATGTTACAATGCTGGAACCTGTTTACAGTAATCTATATAAGGTCATATTATGGTTTTATATATACCAAGAAAATATGAATGTCACCTTTAAATGAAGCATTAAAGACAATTGTTACATTGCATTCCTAGTTTACTTTTTTGATTTCCCTGTTGCTTAATTTCTATTCAACAATGATGGCCCCAGTACTGAACCCTGAGGAACACTAGGGGTATATTTTGTGTTTCAGAATAATTGTTACCAATTTTGACTTTTATACTTCTATGTAATAAAAAATAACTTACAATATTTAATATCATTTTAGAACCGCCCATTTTTTTTCATTTTCCCTAGTAAACTATAATGAGATACTCTATAAAATGCCTTTCTTAAATCTGAAAATATATTATCCTCAGATTCCCTTTCCATCAAATAATCACTACATTCCAAAATTTTAGACAATGATGATTTACTATTGAAGAAACCTTCTTAATTACAACTTATATCATCTTTGATAAAATTTAATATGTGATATATAACTAATTTTCAGAAACCTTACACAAAGATATGTGGAGCCTAGAATTTGTTATGTTTAGAAATACATAAATATAGATACATAAAGAAAGAAAAAAATAATAATAGTTAATTGCAATAAGAATTGAATTTGAATAGACACTTGCTATAATTTGTTCTCAATAAAATGCTAGAAAATTTGCACTATAAGTCAAAGAAAAACTCTTTGATCTTGTGTGATGCCTATCAGACAAAAAAACCTAGCTATTTGTTTAAAAAGGACTTACCAAATTATCTGAAATAAATCTTGATATATGACCACCTGTCATGAACCTTGTATCTTTGATTTTCTTTGGATTTTGCAAAGTAAGTTGTCTTGACTTTAGACATCTAAACACCCCCCAACCAAAAAAAAAAAAAGAAAATGAAATATGAAATACATTAAATCTAAAATATCCCTGCATGATCTAAAATATAAATCCACGGGATTATAAGCCACTAAATGAATTTGTGAGTACAAGACAAAATTTTGTAAAACAAACTCATTTTAAAAACTAAAAAAGAACACATTCACCTCTGTCTGTGAACCTTTCATTGTAAAATAACTATTTATTATCCCTATTCTTTTTTTTCTCACGTAAGACATATATTTACAATTTCTTTTATATTTGTTTGATTGTTTGTGTGTTTATTTTTATTGTTTTACATTTTTGTCAAAAGCCTAATGATTCTTATGTTCTAATTCGTTCTTTTGAATAAATATTGACTTAATTGTATTAGGAGGATTGTTAGCTGTGATTATATATCTAACTCCATTTAATATAAAATGTATTTCTAGTTGAGAGATATCAAAATAAAATTCTGATTACCAAAGACATCCACTAGAGAATAAGGTTAAAGAAACTGGTCATTAAATACTTTCTAAATGTATTTTATTTCATGGTATTCTGATTGCTGTTTTTTAAATAGATAGAATCATTTTATATTCTTAAACATTTTACATATTACATTGTTAAACCCTTCCTTTCGATGATAAATATTTTAGGATTGTTATAGCAAAATACATCAAATCTCTTTTGATCCACCCACTTAACTCTTCACACACCTAACTACTAGAACACACAAAACACAGACCGACAGACATCGACACTGCAGAAGAAAATAACAGCTACCAGATATTGACCCAACAACGGCCAGTGTCAAACTGAGAAAATCATGGCTTCTGCGCATAGGCTCCATGCATAGTCTATTCAAAATCCACAGAAAATTCTTAGTTATAAAAGAAGGTCTATTTTTCAACCAATCATTTTTTTTTACAAATAGTATTTTCTGGAGCCAGTGTTTGAATTTGGGAACACATAAATAGAGCAAGCAGAGGTCACACAGGCAGTTGAATCCCCGGCCATCGCTGAGAGCGTCACTTGACAACATCGTCAAACTAGATCAAAGCAACCGCTCGCCACCAATCAGATAAACGCCTGTCAGCCGGCTAGATATTTCTTTCGCTTGTTTATTTTATTTATTCAATAAACAAAATAAACTAAATCTTCCTGTAAGTCTTATTTTTCTTGCAACCACAAGCTTGTATATAACAGGATGTATTATCTCTGGTACCATTAGTTTTATGTCTTTAGCTTGTACTATTATTTCATCCATAATTTTAATTTTTACACTTCTTGTAAAAACTTTCCTGTAATAGAAGAAACTCTTCCAAAGAATGATCAGATTGAAAAAATAATGCTCATACACCTTTTTCAATTGGTGTGTTTGTCAATTCACCTGTTTTATCATGTTTTTACTCTACAAATGTTTTTTGTGAATTTTTTGATTCTACATAATTGAATAATGCTTTACAATTTTATTTTCATATTCCAATTTTTCATTTGCTTCCCTGTTTTCAGATTGATTTTGCTTAGTTAAAGCTATGACACTTTTCCATAATAGGTAGAATTCTACATTTTTTTCCAAGCTTTATCTTTTCTTTTGGAAATTATTGTAAAAGCTTTTGTAAAAATGGCACAAGGCCCAAAATGGAGTTGGAGGGTCAAAAAGCAAATTAAAGCTGAATAATCAATAGGGACAAAAGAATATTAGACCAATACACTTCTGTGGTCTAGCATTGTTCATAAACAATGTATCAGTATTTTTCCACTTTTTTAACTATTGAAGAAGTAAGTCATCTGTCTTAAAAACATTTAATTTTATTTTTGAAATGCTCGACAAAATGTTTGCTCAATGAAAATATTGCTTGACAGATATTTGTTAAGTCAGTCACTCTCATCCTTATATAATTTCCTGAAATTGTTAAAAAATAAAATCTTTTTTAGAACTGAAATACTTAGTGTCTTCTAAACAAATGTTATATCTTAACAGTTTTTGCAATTCAAGACACTTAAGAAATGCAATCATTGTTAATTTGTAATTTTTGTTTTTACTATAGTAGTCACAGTTTAATTGAGGAAGAGTATTGGTTGAATTTATGGTAATCCATTAATGGTTTAAAATATCTGAAAATTCTTTAAATTTTTTCCACATGGAATTATCTCAAAGTTTACAAAATATAACTACATTAGATGATCCACATAAATGGATAGTTTTTATCTTATTCACTATGTAGGTATGTATCATTTTTGATTCTGAAAATCTTTCTTATTTATCCATATAACTAATTGATTATCAATCTATTTAACTCATTACCTATAGGTTCAATAAAACTTGTCAGAATTGTCTATTCATTCTTGGAATTCAATGACAATATCAAAAACATTGAGAAAGAAATTCCTTAGAAGCAGATGAAACATGCTGACATCTTGTTTTTTTTTTTTTTTTTTTTTCTCTTCTGTGAGATGAACTAAACAATTGATTGAAGTTTTGCTTGATTGGTGCACATCTATCATTGAAGAAGAAATTTATTTCAATTTAATGTATTGAAATAATTACAGCCTATTAGATATTTCTGAATCACCCAAGACAAAGTTAGATTGCAAAGTCACTCAAATCATCATCATGAAGAAGCATCTTTCAGCTGTTAACAATGAAAAAATACATTTTTTGAAAAGAAAGATATCTGGAATTTTTGTTATAAGAGAATGTAAGTATTTTGACATAATTTTGGTTTTCTTTACTTATGAATACAATATTTTGAACAAAATGATTTATAGGAAATAAATTGATATTTTTGCTAACAATAGAATAAGAAAATGCACTAAATTTGTTATATTTTAGAAAATAATAAAAGGACATGAATTAAATCAAGTCACTGAAACTTTTCTTTGATAAGCAATTCAAAAGTTAAATAAAAACAAAAACAAAACACCTAGTATAACAGTAAGCATCAAAATAAACTTCTTTTTTTGTTATTTTTAATTTTTCTTTTCTTACCAAATTAAATCTTCCGTAATAAACAAACATAAAACCAGGTAAATGTTTTTTTAAAATAAGAGAATTGAGTAACAATTTTTTCAAGTATATTCAATAAAGAAATCATTGCAAAAAAGAACAAAATTGCTGAAATGTGAATTGCATTAAAAAAAAAAAAATCTCTCCAAAATTTTCAAAGAAGAATTTTTTTGACTAAATTTATCAAAATTTTATTAAAATCCTTTTTGTTGTTGTTAATATTGTTATATTTGTATTTTCTGCTAAGATTATATTTTAAAAGTTTTTGTGTATTTATTTATTTACTTACTCTGGTGTCAGTTGTTAAATTTTCTGGTATATTAATGCAGACGTTAATTTGTGACTTTCAGTCTCACTATGTGCCCCATATTTCTGGCCTTGTGCCACAAGTAAGCTAAGCTTACTAAATAACTAGTTCATATTCATAGTAACAGTGAACACCTACCATACTACTTTAGTGTTATGATTTTTAAAATAGACTAGCAAACCATTAATAGTCTGTTCAAGTCTCAGTGGGTGCCCTAAACTTCTGGCCTTGTGCAACAAATTATCTTAGCTTAGTAAATAACAGATAATCCTACCTATTGCTTAAGGATTGAACATAATAGTGTTTTTATCAATTCATTTTTTTCTTGTTAGGAAAGGAAAAAAGTTGGGTTGGAACTCCTTCTCGCCAACTATGCTGCTTGCACCAACTCTCAGAATAACATGACTCTGCAACTCACATCAACTCCTCTTAACTCAATGTCTACTCTCCGCTCTCAAAATAACACGACTCTGCAACTTGCACCAACTCCTCTTAACTCAATGTCTACTCTCCACTCTTAGAATAGCACACCCCTACCTCGCCAATTTGGTCTTTTTATAGCCTTTTCTCCTCATATGCAAATTACCACTACTCGCATATAAGGAGTCCACAAACTCACATTCCTCTTTTTTTCCTTTTCCCGATGGTCAAATGCAGACACAATGTGAGCAATCTATTCCATTACTTTTTTAGACCACAACATAATAGTGTTTTTATCAATTCATTTTTTTCTTGTTACAGAATTAGTGTAAAATTATTTTGTCATAAAAAGATATGTGCCCCAAAATTGAAATGTTCAGAAATATGTGAATATACAAGGGATGTACGATAAGTCTCCACACTTTTTTCGTATGGGCATTTAAAATTGTCCTAGACTCTTGAAAATTCACTACGTTATTGCTATACATCTTATGAGATGACTCACCAATGTGGGAGGAGTAAGCAAGTCAGAACACCAGAGTTGATTGGCCAAAGGGTTAGGGTTAGGGTTACTATGTTGAAGTTTTAAGGGAGTTCAGGCAGAGATTCCATCAGAAAAGGCCAGCACTCTTGAAATCAGGTCAGTGGCATTTCCACCTGGACAATATACCAGTCCACAACTCCATCCTTGTCACAGACTATTTGAGCAAAATGAGCATCAAAACAGTTCCTCACCCTCCCTATTGTCCAGACCTTGCTCCCTGTGACTTTTGGTTATTCCCTAAGCTCAGAGGCTGTCGTTATGGGACAATAGAGGAGATGAAAGAGGCTGTGATGAAGGTCATTGACACGCTCATACAAGAGGACTTCTATGGGGCCTTCCAAAAGTTTTTGGAACAGTGCAACAAGTGCATTGCAGCCGGAGGAGATTACTCCGAAGGGGACTTGAGATTCATGTGTGTACTATCAATAAAAGTGCTCATACAAAAAAAGTCTGGAAACTTATCTTATGCTCCTCGTATATACATGTAAAATTATAATAGTAATGATAATGGCTAATAGCAATAAGAATTGAAATTTAATAAAAAAACTTGCTGTCACTTTTTGTCTAGGAAATGCCACTCTTTTATAACAGTATAAAATATCTGATGATAGCTAAATGATTTTTCTTTGACTTTTGCAATGTCAATTGCTTTTTTACTTTGGACATGTAAATGTCGAGAAAAGTAAAAAATAATGAACTTTGAATGGAAAATATCCCCGCTCAATCTGAATGTAAATCCACAGAATTATGATCCACTAAATGGACTCAGTGTGTATAAGACAAAATTTCTAAAACCAGCTCGTTTTAAAACTAAAAAAAAACAATTAACTGTTTGCAAACACTTTCATTGTAAGATCACTATTTAAATTTTTTTACATAAAACTTTAAATATTTACAAATTCTTTAATTGGTGTTTGTTTGAGTAGTTATTTTCTTGTTTTGCATGCCCATCGAAGGCCTAATATTTCTAATATTTTAATTTGTTCTTTCTGAATATATATTGACTTTAATGTATTAGGAGGATTGTTAGGGGCAGTGATATCTCTGACTATATTTGAAGTAAAAGTGTTTCTAGTTTAGAGATATGAAATAAAAATCTCTGACTATATTTGAAGTAAAAGTATTTCTAGTTTAGAGATATGAAATAAAAATCCGATAACTGTAGTAGTAATGCCACGAACAATCTTACCTCAAAGAAACAGAAGGTGTGCTCTCTCTGCTACCGGCACGCGGAAACCAGAAGAGGAAAAAGACGCAAGAGGTGTGACTTGTTTTATGGAGGAGAATGAGATAAGTCTATGTGAAGTGGCGAGATTTGATGAACATAAAAGAGACTAAGTTGTAAAACAGCAGCATTTTGCTGATGTCTGATTGGTGAACATCCATCAGTTCATTTTGCAAGTTAAGTTAGTTGACTAGCGCCCAATAGGTTGATTCCTCTTCAACTAGACTTCTGAAACCAATGAGAAGCTATTTTGGTATACATGTAGCCAGATGCAAATGGCAGGCAAAGCATTTGACATTCGGTTGGTTCCCGAATTTCATGGCATCTCATCCAACCACACAGTGTCAGAATGGTTGGAACAGGTAGAGCAGGTGTGCAAAATGTGTAGTGTTGACAATGTTGAATGTGTTCTACCACTCAGGCTGAGAGGCAAGGTTCAATCAGTATACCAACGGTTAACCCATGACCAAAGGGAGGATTTATAGCAGGTAAAACAAGCCCTCCTCGTGGCTTTTGTATTGGACACTTTTGTTGCATTTGACACATTTGTCTCGCATCATTTGTGCCCTGGGGAAACTGTGGATGAATATTTGGGTGACCTACAGGACCGAGTGCATCTAATCGTAGAAAATACCTCTGACCGATGGCTCAGTTGCGCTTTCGTGTCAGGACTCCCCGGTCCGGTTCGATGACAATTGCATGGGTCCTTAAGGATGGAACACATGACCCTAAAACAGATTCTTGCTTGGGCTCAAGCTCTTATGACCAAAGCGGCAGAGGTTGATGAGCCTGTTACTGTGGCAGCCAGGCGAAGCCAAGTTCTTCTTCGTATACCTGTGGTCCCACCTTCAACCCCCGACAAGCAGAATGCAGTCAGAGTACAGTGCTACAAGTGTTGGGGTCCCTATCACTTTGCCAGAGACTGTCGGCAGCCCGGGGGCAAATCATGAAGACCACTCCCGGAGATATGCTGTTTTCAGTGCCAACAACAAGGACATGTCTCATCGAGGTGTCCAGAAAATGAGGCAATGGGCGAGAGGCCAGTACTACTCTCTCCCCACATAAACTAGAATAAGTGCATCCTGTAATGAAGGTGAAAGTCAATGGAATGGATTGGATAGCATTGGTGGATTCCGGCTGCTCCTCATCCATTGTGAGTGGAATGTTATGTTGACCCAAAGTATGGAAAAGTACCGCAATTCTGACAGCAGGCAGGAAGTGCCTTTTAAGCCATGGTGTTGGTAGCATAGCTTTAACAGTGACCAACAGAAATCCCTTAAAGACGAACATGCTAGTGGTAAACAGCAAACCATTGGGATTCAACCTCCTTCTGGGAATGGATGTCATCAAGAAATTGGGTGGCGTGCATATCGACGAAAGAGGCAAGGCACATTTTGCTGAGGCGGCTCACACTTTGGATGCGACAATGGAGCTAGAACAGTCTGACTTTCGTGCAGAGTTCAATCAATGCACCAAATCCTGGACAGTGTCATGGAAGTGGTCCAGTGATCAGCCACCAGAAAAATTATACAACAGAGTACACCATCCCCGCAAGAACTCATGCAGAATACGATAAAGAGAACTACAAAACTCGATTGATAATGGGTGGTTAATTTCTTACGCAGAAGATAAATTGGGGCCCCCGAAGGGCCTGATCCCATTAATGGCAGTCATCCAGCAGAATAAACAAAAGGTAAGGCTGGTTCTTGACTATCAGGAGTTAAATGATCATGTGGATCCATTTACAGCTTGTGCAGACATATGCACTGAAAAGCTGAGAGAATGGCGGCGAACAGGATCAAATGTATTCATGTTAGACCTTCGCAAGGCATACCTTCAAGTATGCATGCACCAATCTCAATGGTCCTATCAAACTGTACTATTTAAGGGACAAAGGTATTGCCTAAACCGCATGGAGTTTGGTCTCAATGTGGTACCATCCATCATGCGGACGATTGTTGATGCTATCTTGACGAAGGACAAGTGCATACAGTGGGCAACATCTGCCTATATTGATGATGTGTATGTGGACGAGAGCATTGTGCTTGCAGCACTTGTGAAGGAGCATCTCTACAGCTTCAGCCTCCTCAGCAAGAAGCTGGAGAGGCTACAGGATGGTGCATGAGTGCTTGGGTTACTGGTCTGGGGAGAGGATAACTCTATATTGGAGAAGGGGGAACAAAATCTCAGACATGCCTTGTGTTGTCACGTGACAGAACTTATTTTCAATATGCGTCAAATTGGTTGGGCACCTTCCCGTGGGTGGTTGGCTTTGTGTAGCTGTGGCGTTCATTAAGTGGAGAGCATCTGACATCACTGCTAGATGGGATGACAAAATTGATGACACCCCTCTCAACACCATGATTAAAGAGGTTCTCACCAGAGTGCACAAGGAAGACCTGGTGCGGGGCAAATGGTGTGTTGATAGCCAAGCCTTCAGCATATGGGTTGATGCAAGCTCTCTCGCTACTGGCATGTCAATTGTATATGATGGGGCTGTAGTAGAGGATGCTTGTTGGTTACAACTAGATAAGGACTCCCAACATATTAACCTCACGGAACTCGATGCCATTATTAAAGGAATAAACTTGGCAATCCTCTGGAAGACGACCACTTTGCATTTGTTCACTGATTCTGCCTGTGTCCATAAATGGATCTCAGACACCCCTACCGGCAAAGCCAGGGTACGAACCAAAGCTGTGAGCGCGATGCTCATTCAACGCTGGCTTGACACGATAATAAAACTGGTGAAAGAACACGTGCTGTCGATGAATGTGTCCTTGGTCAAATCTAGCCAAAATAAGGCAGATCAATTGACTAGAGTGCTTCAGAGGTGGCTCGATGCATTCAAAAGGAACACTGGGCCTTTGCAACCTGCCTGCACTGCGTCTGTGAGCTCAGTTGGGCTTGACCAGATCAAGATTGTTCACCGACAAAGGGGTCATCCTGGTTTAAACAAACATGGCACCGGGTAGTGATGGATATTACCCATTGTAATGGGGCCTATTTTTTTATGGTGATCAACTGCGGCCCCGCTTGGTTTGCCATTTGGCGACATCTTCCTCGACAAGATGTGACAAGTGTAATCAACCAGCTGAAGGCGCTCTTCTATGAGTGGGGTGCGCCGACAGAGATTCTGACAGATAATGACACTGCCTTTCAGAGAAGCCTGCTTAAAACCTTTCTAGATAAGTGGAGAATCTGACTTTGATTCCACTGTGCATACGTGTCCTCTGGTGACGGCATTATCGAGCGATGTCACAGAACTGTAAAAAGGATCGCCACCAGAAAACGGTGTACGATACCAGAAGCAGTATACTGGTACAACATCACGCCAAAGGATGATGTATCCTCTGCTACAGCACCAGCCAATATGGTCTATTGGTACCGCATATGGCTGAAAGGAATCAATGGAACACCGGCACCGACGCACAATCAACAGCAGGCCGTTTTCACTCCGGGTGACTGGGTGTGGGTAAAGACTCCACATGGACGATGTACCACAAAATATAAAGTGGGATGTGACCGGAATTACCAGTGTGCAGAATGCAACAGTCGATGGAATGCCACACCATGTGAAAGATCTGCGACTCATAGTGGGACCAGGCCAGCCGACGGTCTATTCTGACATGGTTTCAGAGGATGCGAGCAAAAGATTTGTAACCATTAGAGAGAGACCGTGTGAACAGGCACCCAGCACAAATGCAAGTGATGCCTCTTCCAATAACACTTCTAATGAAGACCAAGTGACTATACTGCCAGAGAAGAAGCTCATGGCACAAAAGACCACCTCCCGAATGTTTCATGTGGGATCATAGGATCAGGGGGGAGTGTAGTAGTAATGCCTCAAACAATCTCACCTCGAAGAAACAGAAGGTGTGCTCTCTCTGCTACTGGCACGCGGAAACCAGAAGAAGAAAAGGATGCAAGAGGTGGGACTTGTTTTATGGAGAAGAACGAGATGAGTCTATGTGAAGTGGCGAGATTTGATGAACATAAAAGAAACTAAGTTTGAAGTGGAAAACAGCAGCATTTTGCTAATATCTGTTTGGTGAACATCCATCAGTTCATTTTGCAAGTTAAGTTAGTTGACTAGCGCCCAATAGGTTGATTCCTCTTCAACTAGACTTCTGAAACCAACTAGAATAACCAAATCATCCGCTACAAACTTCCCTACCTTTTGTTCCTGTTAATTATTCATTAAGCTGCAATAGATTGTGGCACCCAATGAAACTTGAACTTACTATTAATGGTGTTTCTTTGAAAGCTTATCTCTCCTTTTTTTCCCCTGTCTCATTTCACTGTTTTCTTCATGTTACGTTTTATTCTCCATTCATTAAGGTCTGTTGTTTTTTCTTCTATTTTTGGAATTACTTATCTCTACAAGTTGGTATACATGTCTCACAGTTATTAAGCAAACCTAGACATAAATTAGTCCATCTTTCTTTCTGAGAATAAAATGAATATTCTTTTTAGTAGAAACTTGATTCAAAATAGTTTTGCTTATGCTCATCATTTTAAAAAAAAAAGAAAAGAAATAGTATGTAATAAAAATGTGAGACTACCTTATTCAATCCTATTTATGAAATCTCACAATTAATGAAGTTTAATGTGCATAAGCACTTATATATTTCCTAAGGTAAAATAATATGCTAAGTTTACTGAAATGTGAAAAACAAAATAGGAAACAAAAGCGAAGTATATATAGGGTAAAATGCTATACTGAAGATGAAGCAAGTTCTAAAGTAAAAGTTGAAGAAAGGGAAACAATTTAATATAGTAATAATGTAGAATTGAAGTTGTGGGTAAAGATGATTCCTTAATAATTTTAAGGAATATTTTTACCAGTTATGAGAAAATAAATGATAAAATACTTTAGCAAAAGTTGCTTTTTAATTTGAATAAAAATTTGTTTTTGTCCATAAAGAGGTGTTCTTTCACCTAAAAAAGAGGTGAAGTAAAATGTGAATATTTGTCTGACCATGCAACTTTTATTCAGTACTATGAAAGCGTACTTGTGTTAGTGTGTGTGAGAGAGTCTGTGTTCATGTATGTGTGTCTGTTGGTGTCTGATGTGTGTATGTGAAAGAAGGAAGAAAGGACAGTAGCTATATGTTAGGAAAGATTTTCCATTTCATTATTTTACTACTATTTTTTCCTCTCCTGAAACAATCATGCTGTTGATAGGGCTTAGAATTTGCTGACTCTATCTCCTCCTTAGTGTTAAGACCCCTCCTTCGTAATACATCATCATAATTATAATAATAACAACATTAGCCAATGTGTAATGAATTCTTTTTAGTTGTTTCATATTATTTGTAGTTTGGGATGATTTTAGTTATGCTAAAATATCTTTAATATATTATTGTAGTTCTCATATCAAATAAAGAAGGATATATGCGTATTTTGACTTGATGATAAAGTTTACATTTTAAAGTCATTGTTTATTGTTATACTAGACTATGGAGAAGATTTTCATGCCTCTCTAATACATCATTAGAATTTGTTTGATGAAAAGATTTCCCCTGAAAAATTGGCACACACACACACACACATTCCCAAATCTGCATGTAATGTAATTGTTATAATAATGTTTATGCCATTAACAAGAAGAAAAATTAAAGTCAATTTTCATATAAAGATTATCTCTGTACAACTTATAGAAGCAGAAATATTTGTGATAATGATAGTATGAATGTCATAACATGATCTAAGGTCCAAAGGAAGCAACCCAGTGCAACTCTTCCCTCTTCTCTATAAAGATAAACTAAGGATACCCTCTGGTTCCTACCGTCATACACGTGCCATGATTTTATCACATCTCTCCACAAGCTTGAAGTGGAAAAAATACACAACATAGTGTCAGAAGTGGAATTAATTAAAACACCCCTAATTGAACAAGGACCCTGGAGAACCAGAAAACATCCTCAGAAGAAAACAACAAAAAAAGCGTAAGTAACAAAATCATACATTACCACACACACATTGTGATATTGAACTCTTGTATCAATAAACAAAACTTGTTCCTCATACTTAACAAACAATAACATGTGAGAATGGCAGACAAATTTACATCTCCAAAGATGGACTGGATAAGTCCAGGAGTCATTCACAAAATATTCAAACGATTTAAATAAAAATGGGAGCTGATTTTGAAGGGCCCACTATATGATACAGAGGAGGCAAGGAAGGCAAGACAAATGCTTCTTTGGATTACAACACAGCCACCTTCAACAACCCTAAGGTTAGATGAAGGATCAATGCAGTCTTTGAAAAGCTGGAGACTACTGCAAACCCTAAAATAACCAAATTCTCATCAGGTACAACGTAAGAGGCCTCGAACAATGGAAAATAATAATAGAAGAATTTGTCACCAAAGAGAAACAATTAGTCAAGGAGGCTAGATGCCCTGAAAAGATGAGACAAAATTATGAGGTATATGCTGATGTTTGGTGTAGGAACTGATCAAGTTTGCTGAGACGCCATCAGGATAGGTGATACCCTCACCTATAAACAAGTATACAACTTTTCAAAAATGGAGGAGAGCACTATAGCACAGATGGAGGTTCTATCCATAAACCCCAGGGACAAAACCCTTATCAACAAAATTAAAAACAGTCCTGGGCAAACAGCAAAGACCAGATCCCCAAAGCACAACCCCACCCCAAACAAGAATCAGGCCAGTGGACAGCCAAATTTACCTGAAACAAGAGGCAAAGAATGTTATAGATATGGAAGAAACCACCAATAAAGAAACCACTGTCCTACTAGATCAGCACAGTGCAGGTACTGTAAGCATGCATAAAAAAAAGCAACAACAACTTCATGAAGTCCGAGACCAGGAAGATTACCAGACAAACAAGGCTTTCTCAGAGGAAGATGAACCAGAAAAACAATCAAGCAGCATTGGGATGATAAGCTTAAGTAGCAAGTGTATACACTCGTTTTCTAAATATACGGACAAGATATTTGCAAGCCACACAATAAAGATCAAAGTGAACACAGGGGCAGATACATGCATCCTAACAGAAAATCAAATGCAGCTGCTACCCTTCAAATTAAAGATAAGGATAACCAATATAATACTGAAGAGATATGAGTGTTCAAGAAAAACATTGTGGTGACTGGTCTAAAAATAATTCATAAGAACAAAACAATAGGCAAAGTTACAGGCCCAACAGATTTGTTAAACTCCATCATCTATCAGATAACCACAATCAATGATGGAACATCCAAAATCAGGCTATGTATTGACCCCCAGGAGCCTGCACAAAAATATTAAAAGGGGACACTACCCAATCAAAACCTTTGATAGGCTACTATCCTTACTACATGGAAAAAATGTTTTAGCGTCATTGATGTAAAAAAGAGATACTGGCACCAAGAACTACACTATCAATCTAGCCTACTATGCACCTTTAACATGCCATTTAAAAGATGCAGATTCAAATGTTTACCATTTGGCTTAACTATATCCCATGACATATTCCAACAAAACCTGGATACAGTATTTTCCAGAATTAAAAATGTCATGGGTATAATGGATGATATCTTGGTAATAGGATCAACAGAAGAGGAACATGACACAGTCATGACCAAAGTCTTGAAAAGAACCAAGGAGAACAACATTGGATATTATCCTGATAAACTACAATATAAACAAAAAAGAGTAAACCTCTATCACAGAACATGGCATATCACCCACAGAAGATAAGCTTCAAGCTATAAAGGACATTCAATCACCCCAAAATGCAAAACAACTCCACACACTGATGGGAACAATCGCATACCTCAATAGGTTCTCAGGGAAACTATCACAAATGACTGCACCACTTTGAGAACTGATGTAAAAGAATGTGCACTTCTTATGGCAATAACAACATCAAGAAACCCTGGAAGAAATAAAAACAGAACTGTGCAAGGCACAGATGATCAGATACTATGTCATAGACCCCAACACAACAACAATATTTCAGTATGATGTCAGTACCCTAGGTGTGGAGATATCGATAAGACAGATCAACGAAAGAGGTGCTGAAAAAATAGTAGGAATGGTATCAAGGTGTCTCATTCCAACAGAGTCAAGGTACTCCAACATAGAAAAAGAGTGTCGGACAGTTACATACAGCCAACAAAAATTTGAATATTTCCTACTGGGGTGAAAGTTAACAGTAGAAACAGACTATTCACCACTTGAACAAATCTTTGAGAAAAATCAATCTCTGACCTTATCAAGATTTCAATGGTTCATACTAAAGTACCTAATATTTGACATCCAAGTGAAATACAAACCAAGGAAGACAATCCCAGTTGCAGATGCTCTGTCAAGAGTATGCTTCACTGAAAATAGAAAAGGTACACCACAACATCAACTTCATAATGACAAACATGAAAATAATAAACACAGAACGGGTAAAAGAGGCATTAATAGCTGAGCCAACAATGAACCCTGTTGAAGGACACAATATACATAGGATGGCCATAATACAGAAAACAATACCTGACAACACTTTTGGAATACTGGACCTTCAAGTACAACCTCATCCTAGAAGGTAGATTAATCCTCAAGAGGGACAGAATTTTAGTCCCAGAAGCACTGTAATACTCAGTATTTAAAATACTATACACATGCCACCAGGAAAAAACAAAATGCAGCCTCCTTGCAAGTGAGTCTATATTCTGGCCAGGGATAAACCAGAGCATCAAGAACATGGTAAAAGTATGCACCATATGCAGCAAATATCAACCAGTGCAACCCAAACTACAACTGATGCAGCCAGACCTCCCCACACACCGTAGGGCAACAATAGGTATGGACATCTGTGAGCAAGATCAATGTAAATATCTCCTAGTGGTAGACTACTACTCAAGATTCATAACACTTCCAAACACATCGGCTACTGCTGTCTGTGAGCAGTTCACCCAGGTTCTAACAAAATATGGATTATCAACAACTATCATGTCTGACCATCGCTCACCAGCTCACCATACCACCACCAAACAAATGGAGTAGTGGAAAGAACTATAGGAACACTCTTGAAGAAGGCCCAACAGAAAAAGAAGTGCCCATACTCAGCATTATAGATGTATAGAACCACCCCCAAAAATAATGATATGCAATCTTCATCTGAACTAATGTTTAGCAGAAAACCCAGATCAATGTTGCCAACAGCAAGGGGGAGGCAACAATCTTACCACTCTGGAAAGGAGACACCTACAAAAAAATGAAGAAAACAAAGCAAAGCAGAAACAGAATTATGACAGGCATTCCAGTCAGAAAAAAGAAATACTGGACATCATGAAGCCAATCTATGTTAGGGACACACTAAGCAACATATGGATAACCAGCACAGTTCTTAAAAAACCCTAATCCATCAGGGAACCAAAGACATACCTAATAAATGTCAGAGGTAAGGTATATAAAAGAACAAGGGAACACCTCAAACCAAAACCTATCACAAACATAACCAACATACCATGACAGGAGAAACTATCTCCAGCACACAACACAAACACTACACAAAAAAGGAAGGCTATTACGATGGCAACTGCAAACAAAGAATCAAACATACAAAAAAATTCTACAGAATACCAACCACACCAAGAGAAAGACCACCAACATCAACAGTACAGAAAATATACCAGCTACAAAGTTGCCCAACAAGATCGGGAAGGGACACCAAGATAACAGAAAAATTCAAGGACTAAAAGACGTAATGTTGTATAGCCACATACAACTATACATATACATTTACAACTATATGTGGAAACATAGTCAACATAATATATGAACTTCAATGAATGAACAAATATACCCCTCACACTTTATTCGAAAGGGTTGATGTTGGTTGTGTGTGAGAGGTGAGTTGGAGACGGGGACTGACTGCCACATATTGACCCAAAGTTCTTCTCGCAACCATAGCAGCACTTCTTCCTCATCTTGGCTGGGCTGCTCAACCGTGTGTCATCTTTCAGGAGCTGGTTCTCACTCTGTGGGCATCCTATCTCCAACTGCGACTGGAACTGAACTGACCCAACCTGTCTGTGGCACCTAGTTATATAATTGTCTGATGCCTACCTGCTTCCTGTGGGCATACGCATCTGCACCGAATTCAACCACATCCACTGGTCAAGGTGATATTCCGATATCTTTGACCGGATGCACCTGTTTCGCTGTTACACGGCTTGGTCGAGGGTGATATGCTACAATCATCCCATACTTATTTTTCAAAATTCCACATGTGGAATTTTTTTTCAGGTCCGTCTCCATCCCCCTCTCACACACATTTTACATATAATGCTCAAGGACAGCAACAGTGAAACTGCAAAAAGAAATTACTTGAACAACAGCAAAAACACAAACAGAAATTAAAAGGCGACCTTCTCCCTATGTAACACTAGCCCAGGCTAATTATCATCTAAATTTATTTCTTACTATTCTTTGCATGGTTGGCTATCTTGACATGCGTGCATCAAAGTACAATATGGATTCATCCCTAATCCTCCCAAATACAATAGGGCCCTCTGTAATTCCTTGAAGAATCTGAAAACCATAAAAGGACCATACTCTGGTCCCAGATCCTCGTCACAAACCTAGTGACCCTGGTCATTCCAGCAATACATTTCGCCTGGATTCCTTATGACCACACTCCAGTCCTTCACTCCACAGGTTCCTACCTGGAGTAACTGAAGAATTCCACACAAAAAAAAATATCTTCAAGGCCCAAAATGTTCATCATAAATCCACAAAAACCATAGCCCAAAACAATGCATCATTATTCTATAAAATAACAATACATCCAAATGTACCACAATCTGACATGCATGCAGTAAACCACCTTAAATAGACCACGCAAAAATATATATTAACAATGTGTTACTCATATTTTTCATTATTAAGTTTCTGTCACCATGTCTATTGGTCTGTAAACCCTTGAAGAACATGCTTTCCCTGATCACACCCTCGCTGAGTTGCTTTTCAATTTAATCAGGAACCCTCATGGCTACCAAGTTCATTTCGCTTTGCTAAATCACGCATGAATCCAAAACATCATCTGAACTGAAAGATTCAGACATCATCCACAAAATATTGGAGCAGGCCACACCTTTCTTTCCTTTATTCCATCAACTTGGAACTCCAATCTGAAAATACTGGACACCACAGACCTTCAACAAATCCATGGGACGGTGAAGTCCTCTATTGAATTACTTCTTACTGTATGGCCAAAACAATCTGTAACACAACTTGGATGAATCTCTGTCCTAATCTCGTGTCAACCCAACTAAAAAACAGAAACCTAAAAAAACATTTCCTATTCCATGAAAACCCAATATTCCAAAACAAATTTAGAATCAACATAAAAATCGTCATAAACCTAATTTTAAATCCCCTGTTAATGGTTTTCATCAAATTTCATAATGTGAAACAGAAAAAAAATTTCTAATGTTGCCTTTAAATTCAAACAAACTCTTTTTTTTTCAATTTTCAACCATTCTGAACAAGTCAAAACAATACTTCAATATGTCCACAATCAAAGTTCACAAATGTTCAGCTTTTTTATTTTTTTTCCATCTATGCACTGTCTATTTTCCTAAAAATATTCGTTTTTTCTTTCTTTTTTTTATGCTGTGTTCAACAGTGTTCAAGTTTATTTTCTTTTTTTTTCTGTCTTTTTCCATTATCCTGTCGTCCTTTTTTCTTTTATTTCTTTTTATAATAAATTGCTAATTCACTTTTTTTTAAAACCTTATATCTGTTTCTCTCTGTCTTTACCTTAATATAATAACTATCGGTTCATGCCTCCCCATTTATTCAATTTCTAACAAGTATTTCCATAAAATAAGCATGGTTCATAAATCAAACTTTTTCAACAATGTTTTTTCTTCTTTCAGCAAGTATCTCTACAAAAGCATGGCTTGTATCCAGCCATCATTTCTTCATTTTTACTTGTTCCAAACATGACAACACAATACTAGTTTCTTGCTTACTTCCAAAGATGAGTTAAAATTGCACATATACTTCCTCCTCTCCCATCCCGTTTAAAATTTCAACCCCCATTCCTGGGGTACCATTCACAATTCCATGTGGCCACTAACCAGTCAGTACTTCAATACCACAAGATTCTCAACTCCATTCTAAGGGGAGTTCACAAAATATCCAGTACGACAAGATCCTCAAATTTTCTCGACCCCTCTCTGGGAGAGACCTTCACAAAACCTGGTATGGCTTCTACCAGTACCCAAAATCGATCCCATTCCAGGGAGACTTCACAGAACACTTCCAATTTCCACAACTTTTCTAAACTCGAACCTGTCCCACAGCCTTAACTATGGATCCAAAGGTATATGAGCATTCTCCAGACAACATCATTGATACCCCAAAATCCTCCCAGATCTCGGATTAAAATCCTAATTTCAAATTACCATGTGCTAGAACAGCATTCACAAGTAACTGCAAAATTTCATTCATAAAAATTTTGTTTACTATCAAATTCATTCATAAAAATTAAAACTCAAAACCCAAGTGGAAGTTTACATTATGACCTGTCAATCTTTTTAACACAGGGACAGTATATCTTTCTTTTCTTTTCACAGCAACCTGCTTGTATGTTTCCCTTTTTATTCTCTTTCTCTCTCCCTCACTATGATTCAAAATTACATATAGTTGTAATTGTCATTTTCCTATGCTTTATATGTAGGGCTAATCGTTTGTTTTTTTTTCTAGAATTATTTACATTTTATTTTTCAGAAAGGCCAAATAACATTAATATATAAGCCAACAAGACTCATTTTACTTCCCCTTGTCATTATTACTTTTTTTCTATAATCATTTTAAATTCTTTCCATGAACCCTAATATGACGACAGAGAGAAAAATATTCGAATGAGCAATTTACTTACAGTCTTTTAAGTGTTTCTCTTTATTTTCTTTTTTCTGTTTTTCCTTGTTGGTCTGTTCCTTTTTTCTTCTTTCTCCCAGTCTGTTGCATTTTTCTTTGTTCTTTTTTCTTTTTTCTGTCTTTCTTTTCGTGTCTCGTTCATCCTCGAAAGTTGCATTCTGTTTCTGATTCTCTCTTAGTTTCTCTTCTTCCAGCTGTATCTTTGATCGTCTATTCAGGTTCAAAACCACGCCGTGAGGGCGTGAACCGGTCACAGGCACCATATCATATATGTTGTATAGTATACTGTGTTGTTATTAACAATGAGGAACACGTATGTATATAAAAGTATAAGATTATATTTTTATTTTTGGCGATGATACTTGTGTGGAGCAGAAAAGCAATCGCAGAGAGTTTGCGTACATGAAGGAGTTGTCGAGAGATGGAAGAGCCAGTGAACAACTGACTTTAGCCGAAATTCAGGAACTTACATAGTCTATAACTCTCACATGACCTGCAGCAATTCCTCTTTTTCATTAACTATGTTTATGCCCACGTCTCACTTCTTTGCTTCCCATTGGTTACTTGCCCAAGCCTGGTTCTGCAGGGGTACACATCTGCCACCATCACCGAATTCAACCACGTCCACAGGTCAAGGTGATATTCTGATTTCTTTGACTGGATGCACCTGTTTCAACATCTGCCGTATTCCCAGCACCTGTGGGCATGGTGACATTTTGGCAATTACCTTGTTGATATTATCCTTGAGCTGATGCAGCTGTCTCAACATCCACTGATACACAGCACCTGTGAACATGATGACATTTTGGTGATCACACTGGTCTTATCAATCTATCTGTCAACAACATCCGCCGGTCTCGTTAATATATTACAGTAATACACTTATAACATAATAACTAGATACATACATATATATAAACACATTTACATGAGAAACACCACCAACTAAAAATAGAAAAAATAAAACCAAACAAAAACTTAAAAAACAAAACATTAACACAAAGGTTAGGAAATGTCATAACATGATCCAAAGTTCAAGAGAAGCAACCCAACCCAAGTCTACTTTCTCTACAAAGGATACCCATTTCGGTTCCTACTGTCATCATATTTACCAACCCCTCCGCTCGGACAGGATATGACACAAGGTCAATTTTTAAGAGGAGTTTAGCAGGTTTGAATTCAGAGTTTTCCTTCTCCTAGACTAGTTGCCTTACCAAGGCTGAAGAACCTAGTCTGCCCTACTATTTACCCATAGCTTGAGGGAGAATAATTGGATTCATACCTTTCCCAAGGGTATTAGTGCTATGTGAAATGTAATCAGTCAGGTCCAGGATTTGAACTCGTGTCGCCGTGTCCATATCCTGCGACGATAACCATTACACCACGGGCACCTCGGGTTCCTACTGTCATGTTTTTACTACATCGACCCATGTTCACAAAGTGGATCAAACACACAACAATGAAAATTGAATTACTGTAAACAAACCAAATCCTGAATTTTTTATGAAAAAAAGTATTTAGGCAAAATATTATCAATAACACTACGATGTTAAAACTCAACAAAATAATCAATTACACTGGTTTACAAAAATAAATAGCTGGAGGGAGAATAAGGGGGTTCCTACCTTTCCCAAGGGTATTTGCCCAAAAGTGAACATAATAGTGCGACTGGAGTACGAACTCGCGTACTACGATTCCGCAGTTCATCGCTTTAACCATTACACCACGAGGACACCCCTAACCATTATACCACGAGGACACCCCTATACGCAATAGAGGTTACTCCACAAAATTACAACAAACTGCAATGTTCTGGGATGGCATGCTCCCCTGCTCCCTGAAATCACTCTCAAGGAGAGCTTTTGACCACTCTCAACCAATTGATTGAGAAGGACTGCTAACCATTTCTCTTTATGGGTCAAGGGCATTATGGTCTTTGTGTTTAGCCAAATGCTATGTCAGGACCTAAACACCCCTGACCCTCACCACCTTGTTGCTACATTTTATCTCAGAGGACTTTTAAACACCTCTATTTCGCATCCTACCCCAACCAATACTTCATATCCGGAACCTTGGAGGACTTTCAAATCACCTCCATTTTTTTTATATTACCCTCAACAATATTCCATACCCAGAGGGCTCCCTGCAATTGTGAGCATCATCAATCTCAGCAGTTGTTTATGTGTTGCATCAGGAGAAACCCTCATGGGGGGATCGCAGCATATGTGGCTCATGGGCCCATAATTCCAACCCAGTAACAGTTGAGCTACGAATTTTTCACCATTCAAGCACCCTGCCTGAAATCTCCATGGATTTTCCAAAGATAAAAAACAAAGCAATTGACACCATCTCTCAGATCGTTCAGCCATGACCAGCCAGGGGGGGAGCAACCGGACACCACCCTGTGCCCAGGCATCGTCCTCCCAACCCCATCGTCAACTGTCTCTTCAAAGTACTATATTCATCAAATCTTGTCAATCAGCCCACTCGCTTTCTCAAATCATCAATTGTATAACTTACTACTCATCGATACCCGTCCTCGAAATGGAGGCACTGTGCAACCAACCCCCAGATGGACATGACCAGATGAAGTGAAAAAGTGCCAAGAGCAATTAAACTTAGAATAAAAACAGAAAATCCATGAAGGAAAAAAAAAAGAAAAGCAAACAACAACAAAAAAACAAAACAAACAACAATAAACAACAAACCAAATGACAAGGCAAGCTCAATCTCCAAAAATTAACAAAAAACAAGGTAAAGTATTACAAAAAGGATAACAAAAAAATCCACACTAACTAAACAAAAAAAAAAAAAAATTCACACACCAACAAAAAAATTAAATAAAAATAAAATAACACCAATTGTCAATATATATATAAAAAAGAATGAACCAAAGAAAAAACAAATCATTCTCAATGAATCTCTGTCATGCACCCACTACCTCGCATCTACCTTGTAACCTTTGTCTGTCTATCTCTTGGGATCTCTGCCCGCTTCCACCATTTCTCTTTGCTTCTTTATTTCCCTCTCTCCTGTCCACTTGACTTCTTCCTTCTACCAGGGGTGGTCTGGGTTGGGTGGATGGGTGGAAGTGACAGCATTTGCTTCCAACCATTTTTCCTTTTTAAATCGACAAAAAAAAAATGAAAAACGAAACTTTGCTTTCTTCCTAAAATCCAAAGTCCGCCTATTCTTCTTTTTCTTCTTCTTTCCAACAGAGAGAGGCATGGATGCAGTGACAAAAACTCCCTAGCAATCTCTCTTTCTTTCTCATTTCATTCTTTTTCTTCTTTTTTTTCATGACTTTATCTGTTCTTCCTTCTCTTTCTTTGTTTAAATTTTCCTTTTTTTTTTAATTTTCAATTTAAAAAAAAAATTTTTTATCTGTTCCTCCTTCTCTTTCTTTGTTCAAATTTTTCGCCATTTTTTTCAATTTTACATTTTCTTTTTATCATTTCTTTATCTGTTGTTCCTTCTCTTTCTTTGTTTAAATTTTACATTTTTTTTTTTCAATCGGTGACCCATCACCTCTCTAGGATAAAAAATACTATAAAACTTCCCAGAAGGGACTAACTTTTTTTTTTAAGCCACTGGTCTTAACACTTAAGTATAAAAATACTATGAAAACTATTAGGCAAAAACAAACCAGCATTTTGAATACAAACGGTCAAGCCAAGTGTACATAGAGGGTAAGGGAATAAATTCTTCTCCTCCTCTCCAACAAAAATTATCAGCAGTTAAGGGGTTAAACATACACACACACACACAAAAACGAAAGAGATTACTTGTTTTTTTTTTCTTTTCTACATCTTAAAACTTCCTTAATCGAAAAGTTTTTTGTTTTTATTTTTGAGTGCAAGGGGTGGGTGTATGTGTACTCCCAACTTTGTAGATTTCTTTCCTTTCCATCTCCTTTTTTTCCTTCACCTTGCTTCTTTCGTTTTCTTTTTCCTTTCTTCCTTTCTTCTCTCACTCCTTGCAGGGTCATTATTGCATTTTCTCTTTTTTCCTCCTTCGTCCATTCACTTCTCGACTTCTCCATCTCTCGATTCCTTCCTATTTCCTTTATCAGGTCTTCCTTTTTTTTTTTTTTTTTCAAAAGTCTTCTCGTGTGTAGGATGCACTTATTTGCCTTTGTTTTGTCTTTTTCTCTCTGTCTCTCTGCCACGTCCATCTCTTGTTCCTTCCTTTCCCTCTGCCTTTCTTCTCCTCTTCTCTCGTCCGTTCGTTCCTTGATTCCTTCATCCCTCGATTCTTTCCTATTTTTTTCATCAGGTTTTCTTTTTTTTATCCTGGTCAATGGCGCGATATGTGACGATATCCCCTCGGCCCCCTGACACATCAACTTCTTCAAACCATTTCACTTCTTGGCCGGTGATCAACTAGTGGTTCTAATAGGGGCATCACACATTTCTTCATAGCTACAAGAAACACAATCAAGGGAGTGGGAAGAAAGAGAACAAACAAACAAAATACTTGGGTTAACTCAAGGTGCAAAAGAGGAGTTATGTAATATTGCATTCCCTTGTGCATATGTAGACTAACGCTAGCGTGGATTTCTAGCGAAATTTCTACAAAGCTACTAGTAATGCCAACCTATCTTGACTGGTCTTCACTCACTGGTCTGCACCCTCTCTCATGCCGACTGATCTCTCTGCTGTCTGGTGTCGACTGGCCACTCGCATCCCCCTTCGTCAACTGCCTTCTCCGAGTTCCTTTGTCCAACACCTATGACATGTGTTCCCTTCATACTTCTGGTCACGTCAAGATCTCGGGTTCAAATCCTTTGTCTGGTTTCGCGCTTAAACAGACAAAAGGATCGTCTACTTGGCGGACCACCTACATAGTGTTACAGTCCGCTTTTATACCCATAAGAAGACCAATGACCTTGAGGTCCCCACACAGAATCCATTGGTACTCGCTGTACTTAATAGCTTCTAAAAGAAGCTCCATATTGTCATAGTACTCCTTTAGATGGACTGAGTGTGCAATGGGAATGCTGGGATATTTATTCCTGTTGTGCAGAAGAACATCCTTGAGACTTTGCTTGAAAGAGTCTATGAAAAGACACCAGTCTGATGGATTATGTGGCAAACCAAGGGACATAAACAAGCCAGGTATGTTTGTGCAGTAGCACAACTTGTTTTCCATGTCAAAAAAGGAAGCAAGGTCTTTGTTCCGATTCCTGAAACTGGTGGACTAGGTTCCACTGTTTAAGCCAAGAAGCCAAGAGCGCTGACTGGTGTTTTGACAGATACAAATCACGAGCAAGATCATTCAGGTCTTCTTGCGTGATCCAGTGTGGCTCATTGCCACTTGCTCCTGAATATGTAGACTCAATATCTTCCAAAGATATTGACTTGGCAGAATCCTCCCTTGAAGGTATTTCTTCATCTGATGAGGAAAGAAGATCCTTATTTACTGGAGGTGTGGGTACAGGAAGATCATATGAATGGGGAACGGGTCTCATAGCAGATCAAAGGTTGGGATATTTGATCTTTTTCCTAGAAGATGCATTGAAACCAGTTATATTAGTTAAACAAAAATAACAATCATCTGCATGGTTTCGCGGCTCTCTCCAAACCATTGGGACTGCAAAGTTGAAAGCCGTTTTCTTGCCATTAAGCCATGCAGTTAGTCCATTGTAGCAGGGTTTACAACAGATGTGTGGAGCCTAAGACTTGTCCTGATCACCAATTTTACAGTCAAAATCGTGAAAGTAGGCGGTTCTGAGGAGGGAAGTGATGGTTCGACGCTGTGCAACTGTTGTGAAGTCCCCACACACGTAACAGAAAGAATTGGCCTTGTTGAGGCATCCTCGACATTTTGACGTGCTTGAAGGCATTAGAGAATCTGAAAATATAACAAAGTAAAACTAAATGTGCACTTGAAAATGTGATACTAATATTTCGTAACCCAAAAGATGTGTAACACGATAGTTGAGGGACACCAACCTCCTGCGCCGCCTGCGAGACAACCTCTTCCAATGACTGCCAAAGTGTGGATTGAGACCTGCTGCCTTAACTGTCACAATCTGTCTTGATATATAACTATATATATATATAATGTAATGCTATCACTTAGATTTAGTGCATAATAACTAAAAAATAAGCCATAAGTCTCACGATATTAGAATTAACCCTGAATTCATATAAGCCTTTATGTACCGTATATGCACGAAATACACACTATGCACTAGAGGTGATGAGTAGAAACGGATTTCAAATTTGAATTCAGCACCCTCAAATTAGGTAAAAACGGGTACTTTTGTGCTTGCCTCAATTTCTTTGTAAACCAGTGTTATTGGATTTAGGAAAATGTTTGATACTAATCTGATAAAATAAAATGTATTTTGAAAGGAGTTTATATTCCAAATTTATGAGACTTTATTTCATGGATACAGTCTGTCCTTAATTTGATTTGTTTTACTCATAGAAAGTATTGAACATTGATTTTCTAGCCAAGTAAATATCCCAAAAGAAATAAAATCTGTTTGCTTTTTTTAATACACAGTCAGATGGGTTCATATAAATGTGCTGCTTTTGACTAAAGAAAAAACAAACCAAACCAAACCAAACCAACCTGGAAAATAAATTAAGATATTGCTTTTTTAAGGTAACTTTTTATCCTAAATTTCTAACTTAGATTTTAGGTCTGGTCTATATGAAGAAAACAAAGTATTCATAAAATTTTTTTATCTTTCAGAGATTTATTTTATTTAAGTGAAAAATCCTGTTTTTGTACTTTCACTTGCAGCAACTGATTGAATTCTTGCTATTAAAAATCTAACACTGTTGACTAAATAAATATGACTGATGTGTTTCAACATATCAATCATATTCACAAGATTTTGTAGTTTACATAGATTTTCATTGGATATTGTTTTGTTTATGAAGGATTTTAAGTGTTATAATTATACCCCTTTGAAAATCCTCTTTTTCATAGGTATAAACCTTTCTAATAAGACATTTATTCTTCTTCTATGAATAAGGATGAGAAATTCTTTTTTTTGTACTATCATTCAAGTTCAAATAATTTTTGAAACAGAAGTTTATTTACTAGTCTTTTGATTTACCTAATCTTGAAAGGAAGGTACAAATTTCTGTTTTCTTATGGTCCAGCAAATGCTTAGCAAGCTGAAAATTATCTTGATAAATGAAAAGAAAGATATAAGCAGACTGAGATTGGTGCATGTCTAGTGAATATGTCATTTATCACTTATACAATATATGATTTTGCAATATATTATGGGACACTTTTTTGCATAGGCACACACAAAATGTCTTAAAATAACCTAATATTTCAGTGTGTTAACTTACATATTAAAAAAAAAAATGGAGTCTAACTTAAATTTACTAAAAAGCTATTATAGCTCAAAAGCTACAGACTTGAAAAAGTTTGTGACTTTCAAAAGAACATAAGTGTACATGTGTTATTTGTAATATTTATTTGTCATTTAGACATTTTATTTCTCTGCTATGCTATCTACTTTTTAAAAAGAATGTACCCAGTGTTAGTTTGATCATTTCACAGAAGACAAAATTCTGTCGTGATGTAAGGAGACTCTTTTTAAAAGCTCCAGCACTGCTAAAATTTAATGTCTTAACCAATTTTAATGTTTTTCAGCATCACTTCACTCATTTTACTATTCTGCCATATCAGATTGGTTGATCTGTGTGTTTTGCAGTGGTGTTTGGCACATAAACATTTCCATTGATTGTTCAATTTGAAGTTTCATCTTATCCCCACCCTCCAAAAACTTAGATAGTTTGAGTTTTCTTAGATAAATTGATTGCATAGAAAAGTGGTAATCAGTGTGAATGAAATATAAACAAAGAAGTAAAAATGGCTTGATCTCTTAGTACACTAGTGATGACCAGAACCTTATTCCCCACTTACAAATTGTTCTACATTTTTTTTTTAAAGTTTGTATAGAATATTCATAAATTTATGGAAAAAAAATCTGAAACATGAACACTTCAAATAATTATGAAGAACTAAAAGTTGATTGAAGGAGGCCATGAGATTTTATTACCATTAATCTCTGCCTTTCTTTGATTCTTTCATAGTGTTGTATATCAATAAGATGACATCACATCTAAGCAATATGTAATATGGCTTTTGTCTGCCTCTCTCCACTTAGGGCAGTATAGCTCAAGGCTAAAGCCGAGAGTGACATGAATCTAGTGGTCACTTCACAGTCTCTCTATTGAATTCTTCTTCAAGGGTGAGAATCCCTTGTATTTTATATCGCACCCTTCACATCTGCTTTTCTCTTACTTTTATTCAAAAGGAGCAGTTCTCACCAAATTTGGAATTATTACAATTTTATGTTCACATGACATGACATCAAAAACTATTAAATCACAATGATAAGAGAAATGATTAAAAATTTTCCATATTAGAATTTAGAAAAAAAATTTGCCATTCATGTATTTTATTTCCAGGTTGCTGATAGACAAGCCCAGGCCTTCAGGTCAAATATCTGAGCTGATTCCTTCTTACCCTGGCTTTTAGTCAAAACAACTGTTTGAGTTTCTGATTCATGAAGACAAATGAGAAACAATCCTCTTATCATTTTTCAATGTATTTTTTTTTCGTCATTCTCTCTCTGTTCAAAACAACATATTCCTGATTTATTCCTTCTGAATTGATTTTCATTAATTTTCATATTTGAAAATATCCTGATTTCATTCTTCTATAATCTGCCTTGGTTAATTCTAATTTTATGGTCAATAAATTTCCTTGACTGATCTATAAGGTCACATTCGATAGAATATTGGAAACCATGAAACTGTGAGCAAACAAATGAGCCCTGGCTTGTTTAAAATCTTACCTACAAACTTTTTGTTTACAAATCATATATATTTAATATATAAAGTTTTCCTTATTTTTGCTTTCTATGATAAAAATTGAAACACTCATTCCTTGCAATTACTTTAGCTTTAAAATGAGTCATTGAAATATCAACTAAATCTTTATAGTGACATTTAGTTATTATTTTAGACAAAAACAAAATGTTGTACTAAAAGAATCAATCTAAGACCAATGATGAAAAGAAAACCTTAGAAGTTTTCCATTATCTATAATTTGCTCAAAGAAACAAGTAAAAGACAAGTTAGCCTGAGTATAGTAACATTCAGTGTCTTTTACAACTCATTATTAGGATGAACAAAAAGACTGGCCTTTATATAAGTAATTGATTTTTTTTATAAACTTTGATGAAAAAATAGATAAGATAATGATAATTATTTTTTATTATGGGGGAAGTTTATATGAAATGAACTGTGTCTCTACTGAAAAAATCAATTGGCAAAAGACATTCATAACAAAATATTACAATACAAAGAACATGTAAGCAGCATAACATATTAGATTGAATGAGAAGTGTGTTATGTGATGACAGTAGTATAATTTTGAAAAAAATGTTTTTGAGGAATATTGTCAAAGATGAAAACCTATAAGTCATTGGAGAAAAGCAAACAAAAGATTAACTGTGGGCAACCAAAACAACACAGACTCATGGGGAACACAATTTTTACATATAGTAATGATCTAATTAAGGATTTCTTTGTGATAAGAAACAATTCTTTTAAAAGCCTCATCATCTTTTATTGAATTTTTGTAATGTCTTCTTATAGCAATATAAAAAAATGATTAATTGTTGTACTTCTTCAGAGGACATTGATTATTGTTGTAATAGTATGCACCACAAAATCATATTTCAAATATATTTAGTTATGGGTTGTTCAGTTGTTTTACAATGAATGAGTGATCGAATGATGAATAAGATTTCAATGAGAAATTTGAAATCAAAGTAGAAACAATTTTGCAACTCTTCTCTCATTGATTAAAAAGCATTAGAAAAATAATTTAGCTTTTAGAAAATGATTTATATGGTTGGGATCAAATCAAATGGAAGACAAATTTATCCAATAAAATAAAATGCATTTTATTCCAATCACCACATATATATTGACTAAGCATATAGAGAAAAAATTAGACGGGAATCACTTAAGAATGCTATGAGCTATATTGAACAAATCCTAGAAGTAACATTCCATAAAACAGCAGCTGTATGGCCACCTACCTCCCATCTCTAAAACCATCCAAATAAGATGACAAGACATGTGGGATACTGCTGGAGAAGTAAGGGTGAACTCATAAGTGAAGTTCTTCGATGGATCCCCTTCACACGGACATGCAACTGTTCGATGACCAACTAGAACTTATCTCCTAAAATTCTGTATGAATACTGGATGTAGTCTACTAGATCTGCAAGAAGCAATGGATGATAGAGATGATTGGTGAGAGAGAGTCAGGGAGATCTGTACTAACAGCACAACATTATGTTGATGATGAGTTTTAATGGGTCAATGCAATAACAGACCCAAAATAATATTCTTGCTGTTTGCTTACTTTGATTGTTTTGACAACTAGCTGGTATACAGAGTGCACGTTTTCACTGACCTTTTAAAATCACTTTAGAATTTCTGTACGTGTACTCAAAATGTAAACAAGTCTGTATTCTGATATTTTCATTTTCAAAAATTACTGTTTCCTGACTTAAAGAAAAGTATTATTTTTTTCGTGAGTTTTTAGCACCAGAAAATATATCATATTACCATAATGCAAAGTAAGTCTTGTTTATAAAATTGTAATAGTTAACAATGTTCAGTTTAACTGCTTCATCAACTTTGAATGATCCAATAATGGTTTGGTTGACTGGCCCATTTTCCAATTAGATAGAGTGTTCACCAATGGCCTGGAGGACCAGGGTTCAATTCCAGTTCAAGTCATACCAAAGATTCAAAAAACAGTACTTCATATCTCATTTCTTAACACTCAGGATTATAAGGTATGTATCAAGGGTAAAGTGGAGCAATCCAAAGAAAAGAGTGGTGCCCTACACCTTGGTGTAGCAGCTATTGAAAAGAGAACCTTTGCGTTGCCCTCGATTATTGTAGCTAACGTTTACCATCTCCTAGTTGTTTTCGTTTATTCATGAGCATGCCTGAATTGAACAAAAACTATTCTTTGGCCCAGCCCTCCAGTCTATCAAATGCGCTTTTTGCTTAGTTTGTGAAAATTACTTTTGTAAAGTCAGTTTTCGTGTATTTCTTAGCCCAAATTTGACACATTAAAATATTTGCATTTCTAGATTTTTTTGCCGATCACAATTCATAAAGTATTTTACATGTTTTGTCTTTGATTCCCTCAATTTCATGTTTTTCAAAGATCTGAGCTCTTGTCAAAAGTGATTGTTTTTCTGTAACTGACTTAATTTTATATTCTTCTTGAGAAAACAAGTTCTTAAAGTCATTTCTTTTGCCTCAAATTCTCAACTTACTTATATTTTCAGCAACCTTCTTTATCCTTTGATGGTTTGTTTAAAGCTCTTTTAATATATCTAAAGGGAATGTTTTATCACACAATAACTTTGTTATATTCTGTTTTTCAGTAATTGGTAGATCTGTCCCTTTACATATTTTTCAACATATTTCAGACGTCTAAAGCTAATATTAGTTGAAATTTTGTATTAACCTATCTCAGTTCATTTTTGTAACTCTTTATTGAAGAGAAATATATAATTTGGTTATTCAGAAACACCATCACTGAATGATTAAGAAGTAATTCTTATACTGGTAAGAATTTGCATGCTGATTTGAATTATAAGCTAATGTGATGCAAAAAAAAAGACTCAATTTACTCAGAATCATTGGACACACAAGGTATTTTTGCTAATCTTTTAACTACTTGTGTTTTAACACTTTATTTTTATGTAAAACTGTATCTTATATAATTGATATTAAATTTGTTCTCAAGCAACTATTTTTTATTTTATTGTTGTATTTTAAGTATATTTTTGGGAAATATAGAATTAAAACTAATTAAAATTAATTAATAAGGAAAAAGATGATGATAATTGAATTAAAAATCATATCACTTAAAAGTTTTCAATGGCACACCATGTAAATGTGTTAAAAACAAACGAAATAAAATGAATTCTGACAGAATTTAAAAAAAAATTCGATAAACAATTGAGACATTCATTGTTTTTTTTTTTTTAAGTTAAAATGAAATTTTTTTTTGCAGAATGCACTCATGAATGACATGAGGCAAATGTAAGGGAGGTAACTTGGATACCTATATTTAACTTGACCAAATGAAGTTTTTAAGTGCTTAAGTAAAAGAAAAGATAAATATTTGCATGTATATTGCAAACAATTTATAATTAGTCATTAGGTACAATAATTATATATAATATCTGGATAGTTTTCAAGATACAAATAATGGCCCACTTATGAAATTTATTTGATAAAATTGTTTATATCACTAAGATTTGCAGTAGTCCAGCTCAGACTTCAAAATTATGAGACGTAATAGCTGTTAAAAAGCACACAATATATTCTTTTAAATTGAACAGGGAGGAAAAAATTATAAATTGTTTACTAGTAAGGTGAGTGGCTGAAAATTATCATCACTATTATGCTTGAAAGGAAAGTTATGTAAAACATAATAAAAAAAATTTATTGTTTAGAGAAAAGTGAAAAATCTTAATTATAGGATCGTTAGATATGAATTTTCAAATTTCTTAATTGTTTCTTATTTTTTTTGAAAACTGAGCTTATTCAGTAACTGTTTATATTCAATCATATTAACTAATATTTTTGATATATTTGGTCATGAATGATGAAAAGTAATGATAAATTATGAAAAACATTAAAATTCCATTTTTCAACACAAAGTATTTACTCAAAGTCAGATTGAAAGTATAATTTCTGATAATTTAACAATTATATGTTGATATTTAATTTCTCCTTAGAATATGTTTATGAACAATATGTAAGAATACCTGCCTGCCCTGTTAACTGGGGATATAGACTATGCCAACTGTATCCCTCTTGAGTGGTATCTCTCCAACCCACTAACGTGTGTCCTGGATAAATCAGTAAACCATCAGATGGTAAGTCCTGGAGGTTTGGGGAATGTGGAGTACCTCTTCATTTCCTTTAGTCCCAGGTCTACTTTGACCCAAAGTAGTTGTAGATGTTAGTGTCACTGGGTAAAATAGAAGTATTTAGTCTTATACTGTATCATTTATATACCACGCCTCTATGAAATATCAGTAATACATACCAATACTTTAAACCATTTAACTGTACAAATAAATGAATAATTTTGAATAGAATTATCAGTGTTAGACAGCTACCTTTGAAATCATTTATTGTCTTGGATATGACATTAAACTGCATCTGATACTCCAGTCTTGCAGTTTCTGGAATGTGGAATCTTCTTTCATTACCATTACTCTCAAATCCATGTTGACCATATTTGGTAGTACCCATTTATAGGTCAAATAGAAATATTCAAAATGTTACTTGGGATTATTATCAATATTAAATCAAAATATTAGTGTTAGGCACACTTGAAATGTACATATGTGCAAACAAATGATAATTTTTATGTAAGATAGTAACACTTGATAAATAGAAATAATAATGTTAAATAGCAGTACTTGAACCCATTTAACTGTGTGTAAACAATGATTAATATTAAATTGTAATATTAGAGTTCAGTTGCAATACCTGAAACCATATAACTGTGTGCAAACAATAAATAGCAATATTTGAAACCATGTAACTCTGTAAGTGAATGATTCATATTAAATAAAAGTAATAGTGCTTGATAAAAATACTTGAAATTACTTAGCTGTGTGTAAACAAATAGGAATTGGTTCGTTTGAAAATGTTACCCACAAATTTACCATTGTTTTATATATATATATATATATATATATATATATATATATATATATATATATCAGGATTTAGCATTGAATAACCCAGAAGGGTTGATATGTTATAGAACAACGCTCAACCAAACTAAAGGATACCTGCATACATTTAATTGATGAAATGCCATTCTCTTTTGCTGCAATATTTTATAAAAATTAAATTTTTTGATTTTTCTAAGTTGCCATCTACATCCATTATATATAATGTGTTTTACATACCTGGGTAAATTGTTTAACAATGATAAGAATATTATTTGAAATTGTAAAGATGTATACATGAATGAAAATGAAGTATGTGAAAACTTCAAATAATAACCTTCATGATTTAGTCAATGTCAGTTCATAGATGTGTATCATAAGAAAACTTTGTGTAACAATTTAATATAGAAATATTTTTATATGTAAATATATTATGTATGTCATCAGAATGTATTGAGATTGATTTTTTAGTGGATAATTTAATATGATCATTTTGAAAGAAGGATAAATGGAAATAATTAACAGTTAATGTTAACATAAAGTGTAAAAATTTTTCCATTCTTCTTATAATAATATTTCTGTGTAGTATTTACCATAAAAATGTTATCATCTTTTTTTACTATTATAAATTTCTTCCAAAATACATCTGATATTTTTTACTGGTGTTATATACATATATATATATATATATATATATATATATATATGAAATTTTAAAACACATTCAAATGATGCTAAAAAAATCCCTTCTTTGAATGTAAATTCTACCTGACTTGATTATTAGGTATTGCAATCAATGCAATATACCAACCACACAAAAACTGGACCAAGAATAAAAGTTTACTAATTTCATTATACTGTATCTTTAAAGAAATAGAGAATGAGGAATTAATGAAAGTTAAGAGAATTTTTTGCTTTAATATAAAGATTCTTTAAAGATTAAGTTACTAAATGTTCATGTATAAATTAAAATTTAAAACTTGTCAGTATTTCTGTTATAAATAAAATCAATTGCTACCATTCATTATTGAATGAAGTAATGTTAAAGAATTCACTAATATATCTAGGAAACTTGTTTATTGAAAAGAAAAATATTCATTTGCTGTGCAATAAAGTAGAGTATGTACCATGGAATGGGCATTAAATTAGTTAAACTTTGCACTATAATTATATTGTAATTTCCTGACATGTAATTATTTGTAATTGATAATCTGAAAGTATTGATAACAGATTATGTGTATATTTTCTAAATCATTATCGTGCAATTAAATTTTCTAATTTAATTAGAAATTATGCTGAATTTAAAAAAATAATTCAGCTAATGTATTGTTTATAATACATTATAATTAAACCAGTAATACCCCAAAATGTCGACAAAGCAAACCAAAGATTGGAATGGTTACAAGATTAATGATTCCAATGAAAGCAGGAAAAGAAATAGAAGAAATGTTATGGTTGGGAAGAACTTTAATGAAAATTGAGAGTACTTATCATCCTGTATTTTAACTTTCCAAAATTTTAGGAAAATGAAATAACACAGAAAAGATTAAATATTGTATCAATAAAAATGGTTTAAAAAGATTAAAACTTGTTGATTTTTGTGTCTGATTTCAATTTGTAGAAATATTCAACAATGATATGTGAAATGTAAAAATATTTTTACATTGTTTATGTTGAGATTATATGTAAACTTTGTTAACATGAAGTGTTTGAAAATACAAGTCTTATATTAAAAAAATAATTACAGTTCACACTAATTATTGCTTTCCAGTTAAATTGATAAAATTCAAAATGAATTGCTAAAACTTCTGATAAATTATATTGATAGAAAATTGGTTTAAGTGTGTGCTGGTAAATTTTTGTGACCTGAACAGAATAAATGATTTTAAAAATTATGTGACTGATTTGAAATTCATTTAATAATTTTATTTTTTTCCAGTGAAATGAATTGTGATAAGAAAGCAGCAAAGATAAAGGAATCACTGAAAGGACCACTTATGAAGTAAGGTTGGTCCTTTTACTAAAGAAAAAAAAGATCACAAAATTAAATACAAATCTCCATATACAACTGATAAGTATGCTTAAGATTTTATTATATTCTTCTTCACTGAATTTGTGGAAATCAAATTTAAGTAAAACTGACTGATACTCAAAAGTAAAAAGCACAACAAAGAATATATTCTCAAAACATAAATGTTGAAATCATTAGACTAATTTTGTCCATTGAAATCCAAATTCAATGTTGAAACCTGCTGAACATTGGCAAAACGTTTCCATTCAGGTAAGAATAAAACATTTTTACAGTTGTTTTTTTTTTTTAAATTGCATATCAAATTTTCATTTGTGTATTATTGAAAAGTTTATATTATAAATAATAGTATCATTAACAGTTAAAGAATATTTTAGAGGAATCAGTAAATGAAGACCTTTATAATATTAAAGTTTATAAAGATATATATAAGTGATAGCTGGATATTATAAACATCCTTATTTACTGTTTCCAGTGAAAATGTTTAGCTGCTTACAATAATGCTTTACTCCTGTTAATCTCACTGAATATATGCATAATTGCAGAAATATGAAGTATTATTAACAATATGACATAAAGTAATAATGTATATTATTACTCTTGTTGAAATAGGTGAATAAATAACAATATGCAGGAAAATTAAGATAAATACATATTCAAAGTAAGAAAAGTGTGTTTGTGAATTATTTGGCTTATCTGTATCAGTAAATTTTTGTGTTAAAAATTGAGTTCCCTTTTTAGGTGGTTATATTGATTTACAATGTGGCATTTTGTAAGTGTTGCAAAATTGATAACAATACAGCAGACTGCTCATAAAATAGTTTATTATGGCAGAAGTCAATTTTATGTAGAATTCAGAGAGGGACACAAAAGCAAACCTATACAAATAATTTATTTATTTGATCATGACCCAGCAAAAAGCTTCACATCATAATGATTTTTATCATAGTGAGATGTATGATGCTCTAGTTCAGAGAATAAAGCAAAATGACTTCAATTTGTGATTGGAGGATAATTTTGATATGATCTGTGTTCATGCCCAACATAATGTTTGAATTATCCCATTTTCTAAAAATAAAGTGATAAATATGCCGTGTGTTCTTTTCTCTATGGAAGTGTCATGGAGCCTTTCTTCAATAAGAAAAGAAAATGTTTTTAGGTCATCTAGTATTAATTTCTTGGTTATCTACTGCAGAAGACTAACAAGAAAAATGAAGATTATGCCATGGCAAGTTTCCAATTTAGTTGAGTGTAACTTGAATTTTTGTCTTGGTTTTTATTCAGGATTGAGCACTGATCATGGGGAAATATTTCCAGTATAATCTGAGCTTAGATTGACATATACTATTGGTGTGGGAACTCCCCGCAAATCGCTATACCAAGGGTTCATAGGGTCACAACATATAGGATTAGATTTCATTGTGTGAGTAAATTTACTTTGGTACTATTCATATATGTTTGCCTTGTTTATCCTTTTTTTAAAATTGATTTTTTTCTTTCAGCCATTTTTTTTCCTTTTGCTTATTGTCACATTTGATGATGTATTTTCTCTGATTGCTATCATTATGACTCATTGCTTTTTCATGATTGGGATTTGGTTTTGTTTGCAAGAATCCAGATACAAATTAGGCATGGTTACAGGCCGAGTTTAATTGAATAGGCTTTTCAAGAAAATCTTGTGGTTATATATATATATATATATCAATATTAAACTTATTGTTGATAGGTTTAGGTTTTAGAGTGATGCTTTGGGATTTGTAGTGGAAATTAGCCCCATATATTTTCTGTAATTTCTTCCAAGAGAAACAACTTATGTTTATCAATTAAAATATTTATTTTATCTTTTAAAAAAATCTGTGATTCCATTAAATTAATTTTGATTTAGCTGCCAGGTAGGAAAACAAGGATTCATACTAGTAAAATAAAGGGAAATAACTCAATTTTAAAAATTGCATAAAATTAGATTGATTACAGGGAGGTAACTCCTTTTAAAAAGATTGATTTCGCTTTCAAGTGGATTGAAAGCCATGATTGAAAATTTTTTGAAGTAAGGGAAAGTTACTCTTCCTCATTAAAAGATATTTGATGTTTATCTTTGTTCAATGGAAAATGAGAAATTCTTTTAAGATATGTCTAAGTTCTCTTAAAGAGTTTGGTTAAACAAATCATCTTCGGCAGGGTTGGATTTGAGATAGGATAAGGGTTTGGGTTTAGTTCCTTGATTGGCTGGTTGCTCAATTCCTTGTTTGATAGTTGCTTGATTGATTCGCTATTTTGTTGGTTAATTACTTGATAGGTTGACTATTTTGTCACAAAAGAAAAGTGGTAATCAGTGTAAAAGAAATATAAATAAAGAAGTTGACTTGATGGCTTGATCTCTTCATACATTAGTGATGGCCAGAACCTTATTCTCTACTCAAAAATTGTTCTACATTTTTTCTTTTAAACTTTGTAGAGAATATTCATAAATTTATGAAAAGAAATCTGAAACACAAACACTTGAAATAATTATGAAGAACTAGAAGTTGATTGAAGGAAGCCATTTTTTATTTTATTGCCATTTATCTCAGTCTTTCTTTGCTTCTTTCATAGTGTTGTATATTAGTAAGACTACATCATGTCTAAGTAATATGTAAATATGGCTTTTGTCTGCCTCTCCACATTGTGCAGTCTGGCTCAAGGTTAGAGCCGAGAGTGACATGAATCTAGTGGTCACTTCATGCTCTCTCTATGGAACTCTTCTTTAAAGGTGAAAATCCCTTGTATTTTATATCGCACCCTTCACATCTGCTTTTCTCTTACTTTTACTCAAAAGGAGCAGTCCTCACCAAATTTGCAATCATTACTATTTTATGTTCACATGACATGATGTCAAAGACTATTAAATCACAATGATAAGAGAAATGAATTAAAATTTTCCATACTTAACTTTAAAAAAATATTGCTATTCCTGGATTTCATTCCCAGGCTGCTGATAGATGGAAAAAAAACAAAACAAAACAAACCAACCAAACTGCCAACCAGAATATTCGCAATGAACTTTGATGTAGTTTTCCTTCTTTCTTACTGCCTATGATAAAACTTGAAACACTCATACCTTGCAATTACTTTAGGTTTAAAATGAATCATTGAAATATCAACTAAATATTATAGTTGCTTTGATTTTATCAATCAATGTTCTAAACATGTAAAAGGAAACGGCTTTGAGCTGACAAAGAAAAGAAGCAGGAGGTACCCCGCAAAAACAATTACCGACGCCGACTACGCTGATGACATAGCGATTCTGGCAAATACACCCAACCAAGCCGAAACACTACTGCATAGTTTGGAAGGAGCCACCATAAGCTTTGGCCTCCATGTCAATGCACACAAAACTAAATACATGTGCTTTAATCAAATAGGCAACATTTCAACACTAGACGTAATCTCTATGAAACTGGTAGACAAGTTCACTTACCTAGGAGGTAGTATCTCATCAACCGAAAGAGACATCGACACGTGGCTAACGAAGGCATGGACAGCTATCAATAAGCTATCGATCAGATGGAAGTCAGACCTGACCGATAAAATAAAACAGGGTTTCTTCCAAGCAGCGGTTGTATCGATACTGCTATATGGATGATATACTTGGACGCTAACAAAACAGCCAGAGAAAAAGCTAGACGGCAATTACACAAGAATGCTGCAAGCAATTTTGAACAAGTCCTGGAGGCAACACTCCAAAAGACACCAACTATACGGCCACCTACCTCCCATCACGAAAACTATCCAAGTTAGATGAACCAGACATGCAGGACACTGCTGGAGAAGCAGAGATGAGCTCATAAGTAATGTACTCCAATGGACCCCCTCATATGGCCGAGCAAAGGCAGGACAACCAGCTCAAACATACATACGGCAGCTCTGTGAGGATACAGGATGTAGCTCGGAAGACCAGCCAGAGGCGATGAACGATAGGGATAAGTGGCGAGAAAGGGTCAGGGATATCCGTGCTGGTGGCACGACATGATGATGATGATGATTATTATTTTTGGTAAAAACAAGATTTTTTACTAAAGAATACAATCTAAGACCAATGATGAAAAGAAAAACTTGGAAGCCTTCCATCATCTAGAATTAGCTGAAGGAAACAAGTAAAAGACAAGTTTACCCAAGTATAGTAATATTCAAGGTCTTTTTCCAATTCATTATTAGTGAGAACAAAAAGATTGGCCTTTATATTGCTATTCTTTTCAAACTTTTGATTAAAAAATAAAAAAGATAATGAGGATCATTTTTTATTGTGAGGGAAGTTTATATGTAATGAACTGTGCTATTACTAATGAAAGAAATTATCGAAAGACATTCATAATAAAATATGACAATACAAAAAACATGTAAGCAGCATAACATATTAGATAGAATGAGAAGAGTGTTATGTGATGATGATAGTATAATTTTGAAAAAACTTTTTTGGAATATTGTCATTCATGAAAACCTACAAGTCATTGGAGAAAAACAAAGAAAAAATTGATTGTTGAACATCAAAACAACATAGACTCATGGGGAACTCAATTGCTTATATATTAATGATCTAATGAAGGATTTGTTTGTGATAATAAACAATTCTTTTGAAAGCACCATCATCATCCACAGAGAATTTATGGAATTTTTCAAATGTCTTCTTATAGGAATATAATAAATTGATTAATTGTTGTACTTCTTCAGATGCCATTGATTATTGTTGTAATAGTATGTACCACAAAGTCATATTTCAAACATATTTAGTTATTGGTTGTTCAGTTGTATTCACAACTTAGGCTTCACAAAGAATGAGTGATTGAATGATGAATGAGATTTCAATGAGAAATTTGAAAGCAAACAAGAAACAACTTTGCAACACTGCTCTCATAGATTAAAAAGCATTAGAAAAATAATTTAGATTTTAGAAAATGATTTATATGGTTGGGATCAAATCAAATATATTTACATATAGATGTTGAACTTATCCAATAAAATAAAATGGAATTTCTTAGAAGCGGTGGTTGTGTCAATAGTACTAAATAGATCCACTACATGGTCTTTGATTAAGCGTTTTCAGAAAAAGCTAGACAGAAATTGCTCAAGAATGCTACAAGCTATATTGAACAAATCCTGGAAGCAACATCCCTCAAAACAGCAACCGTACGACCACCTACCTCCCATCTCTCAAACTGTCCAAATAAGATGTACAAGACATACAGGACACTCCTGAAGAAGTAAGGATGGACTCATAAGTGACATTCTTCAATCGACCCCTTCACACGGACATGCAAGTGTTGGATGACTAACTAGAACTTATCTACAATAGCTCTGTATGGACACAGGATATAGTCTAGAAGACCTACCAGAAGTGGTGGATGATGGAGATGAATGGTGAGAAAGAATCAGGGAAATCTGTGCTAGTAGTATGATATGATGATGATAATGATGAATTTAAATGGGTCAATGCAATAACATACTCTAAATAATATTCTTGCTACTTGTTTATTTTTATTGTTTTGACAACTTGCTGGAGTGCAGAGTGCACGTTTTCACTGACCTTCTAAAATCACTTTTGAATCTTTTTATGTGTACTGAAAACGTAAGTAAGTCAGTATTCTGCTATTTATTTTTTTAAATTCCTGTTTCTTGATGTTTAAAGAAAAGTGTTATTTATTTCATGTTTTTAGCACCAGTAAATATGTCATATTGCCATAATGCAAAGTAAGTCTTGTACATAAAATTGTAATAGTTAACACTGTTCAGTTTAACACCTTCATCAACTTTGAATGATCTAATAATGGTTCGGTTGACAATTCTAGTCTATTTCATCACATTACCATCTTGTTTTCTTTTATCCAATAGCATGTGTGAATTGAACAAAAATTATCCTTTGGCCCAGCCCTCTAGTCAATCAAATGCACTTTTTGATTAGTTTTTTAAAATTACTTTTGTAAAGTCAATTTTCATGTATTTCTTGGCCCAAATTTCACATATTAAAATACTTGCATTTCTATTTTTATTTTTTTATTTTATTTATTTTTTTTTTGCAGATCCCAATTCACAAAGTATTTTACATATTTTGTCCTTGATTCCTTCAATTTCAGGTTTTTCAAAGTGATTGTTTTGCTATAAGTCACTATATTTTGTGTTCATCTTAAGGAAGTAAGTTCTTAAAGTCATTTCTTTTGCTTTGTGTTCTCAACTTGGTTATATTTTCAGCAACCTTGTTTATTGTTTGATGATTTCTTTAAAGCTCATTTGATTTCTCCCAAGGGAACATTTTTTCACACAATAACTCTGTTATTTTCTGTTTTTCAGTAATTGTTAGATCTGTCCCTTTACACATTTTTCAACATTTTATGGACGTAAGTAAAGAGGTCTTAAGCTAATATCTATTGAATGTTTGTATTATCCTATCTCAGTCCATTTTAGTAAATTCAAAATATCTCAAAAACTAATGATGAAAAATGGCAGACAATTTGGTCAAATATCTTACTAAAGGTGTAAATGAATGAGATTAAATTGAAGAAATACTAGTTAAGAACATTTTGACTTACTGAGGTTAATTCAATTTGCAGAATAACTTCAGACAAGTTGCAGATATATCAGCAGCCATGTTGATACATAGTTATTAATCTTCAAAGTCATTTAAATAAGGAAATGTTATCTTTTATGTTCTTTAGAAATGTTGCCTTATGCTACTATCAGTAAACATTTATTTAAGTAAAACACATGTAATGAACATTGAATAAGGGAAACTGTCATTTCAAAATGTAAGCTGAGAAATTTAAGAAGAATTTTTAATCATATGTAACTGTATATATCATTTCTGGTATATGTGAAATGTATTTTAGCTTTTAGGGACAACAACCACATTTTTTAGGCCCAATATATGTTCCCTTATTTCATGATAATCAATCACTACTGTACTTTGAAACAGAAAATAAATTTGACTTTGTTATTTTCACATTAAGCAATCATTATATAAAGAATGTTTATATGAGGAAAAAAAAAGCAAATACCAATTGCCCAGTCGGCTGGGGCTGTAGAATATACCGACTGCACCTCTGCAGAGGGGTAAGATCCCTCCAGTGAGTGTCCTGATATGACACTAAACAATCTGATGGTGAGGTTCCAGTAATGCTAGTGCTTTGGGGAATGTGAAGTACCCCTTTATTGCTATTGCTCCCTGGTCCACTCTGCTCGGAGTGGTAGCACCTGATAAGGGTCCTATCTATTGTTTAAATAGAACTGAACCGTGCATTCTTCACCATACTGATTTTTCCATTTAAACTGCATATTTATGCTAAACTGAATTGTTTGAAATAGAACTGTTTTGACATCTAAACTGTGTACTTATGCTAAACTGAATTGCTTGAAATAGAACTGTTTTGAAGTCTAATCTGCGTACTTATGCTAAACTGAATTATCTGAAATAAAACTGTTTTGACCTTTAACTCTGTATTGCCCAGTCTGCTGAGGCTGTAGAATACACTGACTGCACTTCTGCAGAGGAGTAAGACCCCTCCCTAACGAGTGTCCTGGATATGACACTAAACAATCTGATGGTGAGTTTCCAGTAATGCTGGAGCTCTGGGGAATGAGGAGTACAATTTATTGTCATTGCTCCCAGGTCAACTCTGACCCAGAGTTGTAGCATCTGATAAGGGTCCTATCTATGGGTTAAATAGATCTAACTGCATACTTATGCTAAACTGAATTTTTTGACTAAAATGAATAGCTTGAAATAGAAATGTTTTTGACAATTAAACCGTACTTACATTTAAACTGTGTGCTTATGCTAAACTGAATTATGTCCAATGGACCTGTTTTCTGACATTGAAACTGTACTTTCACTAAACTGATTTGTAATATATAGAACTGTTTTGACATTTTACTGTGTAAACAAAATCTGTACTTATGTTAAACCGAATTAGCTGAATTAGAACTGTTCGAATAAACTGAATAGTTTGAAATAGAAATGTGTTTAACAATTAAACTGTGTACTCATGCTAAACTGATTTGTTTAAAATAGAACTGATTATTTAC